>CM052814.1:36954293-37000778 GCA_028533885.1 Nasua narica
ATGTGTCTGTTAGCCATTTGTATGTCTTCTTTGGAGAAGTGTCCGTTCATGTCTTCTGCACATTTTTTGATGTGATTATTTGTTTTGTAGTGAGTTTGAGGAGTTCTTTATAGATCTTAGATATCAGACCTTTGTCTGTAGTGTCATTTGTGAATATCTTCTCCCATTCTGTGGGTTGCCTGTTTTGTTGACTGTTTCCTTTGCTGGGTAGAAGCTTTATCTTGATGAAGTCCCAAAAGTTCATTTTCGCTTTTGTTTCCTTTGCCTTTGGAGACATGTCCTGAAAGAAGTTGCTGTGGCTGATGTCGAAGAGGTTACTGCCTATGTTCTTCTCTAGGGTTTTGATAGACTCCTGCCTCACGTTGCGGTCTTATCCATTTCGAGTTTATCTTCATGTATGGTGTAAGAGAATGGTCAAGTTTCATTCTTCTACATATAGCTGTCCAATTTTCCCAGCACCATTTATTGGAGAGACTATCTTTTTTCCACTGGATATTTTTTCCTGTTTTGTCAAAGATTATTTGACCATAGAGTCGCAGGCCATATCTGGGCTCTCTATTATGTTCCACTGGTCTATGTGTCTGTTTTGTGCCAGTGATCACAGCTTTGTAGTAAAGCTTGAAATCAGGCAATGTGATGCCCTAGCTTTGTTTTTCTTTTTCAACATTTCCTTAGCAATTCGGGGTCTTTTCTGGTTCCATACAAATTTTAGGATTTGTTCCAGCCCTTTGAAAAAAGCTGGTGGAATTTTGATCGGGATGGCATTGAAAGTATAGATTGCTCTGGGCAGTATAGACATTTTAACAATGTTTATTCTTCCGATCCATGAGCATGGAATGCTTTTCCACCTTTTTGTGTCGTCTTCAATTTCTTTCATGACCGTTCTGTAGTTCCTCTAGTACAGATCATTTACCTCTTTGGTCAGGGTTATTCCCAGGTATCTTGTTCTTGGTGCTACAGTAAATGGAATTGATTCTTTAATTTCCCTTTCCATATTTTCATTGTTAGTGTATAGGAAAACGACTGATTTCTGTGCATTGATTTTGTATCCTGACACATTACTGAATTGCTGTATGAGTTCTAGTAGTTTGGGGGTGGAGCCTTTTGGGTTTTCCATATAAAGTATCATGTCATCTGCGAAGAGAGAGTTTGACTTCTTTATTGACCAATTTGAATACCTTTTATTTCTTTTTGTTGTCTGATTGCTGTTGCTAGGACTTCTAGTACTATGTTGAACAAGAGTGGTGACAGTGGGGATCCTTGTCATGTTCCTAATCTCAAAGAGAAGGTTGTCAGCATTTCCCCGTTGAGAATGATGTTTGCTGTAGCCTTTTCATAGATGGACTTTATGATGTTGAGAAATGTTCCTTCTACTCCTATACTTTGAAGAGTTTCAATCAGGAACGGATGCTGAATTTTTTCAAATTCTTTTTCTGCATCAATTGAGAGGACCATGTGGTTCTTTTCTCGTTTTTGTTCTATCACATTGATTGATTTGCAAATGTTGAACCACCCTTGCATCCCAGGGATAAATCCCACCTGGTCATGATGAATAATCTTTTTAATGTGCTGTTGGATCCTATTAGCTAGGATCTTGTTGAGAATCTGGCATCCATATTCATCAGGGGTATTGGTATGAAATTCTCCTTTTTGATGGGGTCTTTGCCTGGTTTGGGGTTCAGGGTAATGCTGGCTTCCTGGAGTCTGGAAGTTTTCCTTCTGTTTCTATTTTTTGAAACAGTTTCAGGAGAATAGGTATTATTTCTTCCTTGAAAGTTTGGTAGAATTCCCCAGGGAATCCGTCAGGTCCTGGACTCTTGTTTTTTGGGAGGCTTTTGATCACTGCTTCAATCTTATTACTAGATATTGGTCTATTCAGGTTGTCAATTTCTTCCTGTTTCAGTCTTGGAAGATTATGGGTTTCCAGGAATGAATTTCTTCTAGGTTGTTTAGCTTATTGGCATATAGCTGTTGATAATAATTTTTGATGATTGTTTCTATTTCCTTTGGATTAGTCATGATATCTCCCCTTTCATTCATAATTTTGTTAATTGGGGCCTCTCTCTTTGCTTCTGGATTAGTTTGGCCAGTGGCTTATCGATCTTATTCTTTCAAAAAACCAACTTCTGGATTCGTTGATGTGTTCTACTGTTTCTTTAGTTTCTAACTCGTTGATCTCTGCTCTAATCATGATTATTTCCCTTCTTGTGCATGGGGTTGGCTTAATTTGTTGTTGATTTTCCAGTTCCTTAAGGTGTAAAGAGAGGCGGTGTATTCGAGATTTTTCAATTTTTTTGAGTGAGGCTTGGATGGCTATGTATTTCCCCCTTAGGACTGCCTTTGCCTTGTCCCATAGGTGTTGCACCGATGTGTCTTCATTCTCATTGGTCTCCATGAATTTCAGTTTAAGTTCATCTTTGATTTCCTGGTTGATCCCAGCATTCTTGAGCATTTTGGTCATTAGCTTCCAAATGTTTGAATTCCTTCCAAACTATTTCTTGTGGTTTTGAGTTCGTTTCAAAGCACTGTGGTCTGAGAAAATGCAGGGAATCATCTCAGTCTTTTGGTATCAGTTGAGTCCTGATTTGTGACCCAGTATGTGGTCTATTCTGGAGAAAGTTCCATGTGCGCTTGAGAAGAATGAGTATTCTGTTGTTTTAGGGTGGAGTGTTCTATATATCTATGAGGTCCATCTAGTCTAATGTGTCATTCACAGCTCTTGTTTCTTTATTGATTTTCTGTTTAGATGATCTGTCTGTTACTGAGAGTGGTGTGTTAAGATCTTCTACTATTAATGTATTCATATCAATATGACTATTTTGATTAACAGTTGGCTTATGTAGTTGGCTGCTCCTATATTGAGGGCATAGATGTTTAAAATTGTGAGATCTTCTTGGAGGACAGACCCTTTAAGAATGATGTAGCGTCCTTCTGTATCTCTGACTACAGTCTTTAGCTTAAAATATAATTTATCTGATATGAGAATCGCTACCCCAGCTTTCTTTTGAGGCCCGTTGGCATGAAAGATGGTTCTCCATCCTTTCACTTTCAGTCTGGATGTATCTTTTGATTCCAAATGTGTCTCTTGTAGACAGCATATGGACAGGTCCTGTCGTTTTATCCATTTTGCAACCGTGTGCCGTTTTATGGGAGCATTTAGGCTGTTCATGTTGAAAGTGATTATTGAAAGATACGTGTTTATTGACATCATGTTGCCTATGTAGTCCTTGTTTCTATAGATCATAAATTTCTGTTCTAAGTCACCCATGAGTTCTTTCTACTTTCATAGAACCCCCTTTAATAGTTCCTGGAGTGCCGGCCTGGTGGTCACATACTCTTTTAATCCTTGCAGGTCTTGAAAGCTCTTTATCTCTCCATCCATTTTGAATGTCAGCCTTGCTGGATAAAGTATTCTTGGCTGCTTGTTCTTCTCGTTTAGTGCCCTGAATATATCATGCCAGCCTTTTCTGGCTTGCCAGGTTTCTGTGGACTGGTCTGACGTTATTCTAATGGGTCTTCCTCCGTATGTAAGGAATCTCTTCCCCCTAGCTGCCCTCAGGACCTCTTGTCTAAAATTATAATTTGCAAATTTCACAATGATGTGTCTCACTGATTTTCTAGACTCGTTGATCTTGGCGGTGTCCTTTCTGCCTCTAGGTAGGACATGAACACTTGTTCCATTCCCCAGATTGGGGAAATTTTCATTCAGAATTTGGTAAGCTATATCTTCTAGTCTTCTTTCTCTACCCCCTCTGGGATTCCAATAATCCTGATGTCGGAACGTTTCATGGTGTCATTTATTTCCCTACATGTCTTCTCATAATTCCTGAGCAGTTTGCTCCAGCTCTCCTCCTGACCTTTCTTCTCAAACATTTTATCCTCTAGATCACTAATTCTATCCTCTGTCTCCATAACTCTAGCTGTCATACTATTTAGATAGGATTGGATCTCACTGATAGCACTTTTTACATCAGCTCTATTGGTTCTCATTTCTGCCCTTGGAGATTCTATGTTGTCATTAATGTTTTTCTCCATCCTAGCCATTGCCTGGATAATTGTCACCCCGAATTCCCTTTCTGACATACTGTTTATGTCCTTGTCTAATAGTTCTGAGGGAGAGGGTGCAGTCTCTGGGTTTTTCCTCTATTCAGTGTTTCTCTTCCTGGTCATTTTGATGAGAAGTGGATGAGAGGATGTATAGCTGGATATATCGCCCATGATCCAGGCAGGGTATACTCTGGAAGGTTTAGGAGCAATTGGGATTCAGCACCAAAAAGAAAGAATAAGGATAAAAAAAGAAAGAGAAAAAGAAGAAATCCCAGCCAGAATGGGCCCCAAAAATAAGATTTAAAAGATATGTACACCAACACGAACAAACATATAGACCGACAAAAGTAAATGACAAGAAATAAAAGAATCTAGTCAGAATGAGCCCCAGGAGTAAGATTTATATAATACCAGAACAAAAGCAAATACATAGAAACACTGACAGAAGGATAAGATGGAGGGTGGTTATAACAACTCCTCGTGGGTGAGGAAGGTTTTTTCAGGTCTTCCTGGGTTTATCGTTGTATTAAGCCTCTAGTTGTAATGTTAAGTAGTTTAAAAAAAAATAAAAAAAAAACAACAAGAAATGTGAAAACAAGTGAATAAAAAAATAGAAAATGAGAAAGAAAAAACTTGTATCTATGAAATATACAGGTTTGAGTGTATTATCAGGTGCTTAATATATTGATTTCCCCTGAAGTTGGGGATTTAAATTTTTATGGGGACCCTGTGGTTATAGTCCTTTTGTTTTTTGACTTGTCTTCTGGGGGAGGGGCCTACTGCATTGTTTTCCAGTCAGTCTTGCTTGGGTTGAGTCCTCCTGCCCACCCCAATCAAGGGGCTGAGCTCGGTGGAAACCAGTTTCTCAGTCTTTCACTCTCTGAAGGTTTTTGGCCTTTTGTAGCTTTTTCACCTTTTCGGGGAGTCCAAGCAAGGAATCTGCCCATACGTACCTAGACCTCCGTGTTAACGAGAAGCCTCAGTCTGCTTCCCTCTGGGTGGTCCAGAACACACACTGCCCTCCGCAAAATTCTGCTCACAGTGCAGCTGTCACAGGTGGTGTGCACACTCCCTGCCACAGTTCGCTGACTCTGTGGAGTGCTTCTCTGCTCTCCAGGCTCCAGGCCCGCACAGGGTTTGGTCAGATCCTGCCCGAGATTAGGCCACCCGCCCTAGTTAGTTCTCTCCGTTCTGTTCTCTCTGGGGCCTGCTGGGAGCACCTAGACCCTGCCACAGGCCGCCAATGTCTTTTCAGTCAGGGTTGCACTCAATCCAGAGAGTGGGGCACCCTGTGAAAAGCTGCCGGCTCCTGGACCACAGCAGACTCTCTAAGGCACTTGCAAGAGCATGCATGCCCCGCCCACAAGATGGTGCAGGGAGTGGAAAGCTGCTGGACCCCCCCACCAGTCTCTTTGAGGCAAGTGGTGTCCTTCCTGGGAGCATGGGCCCAGGCCTGTGCCCGCAACCACCCGCTTCCACTAGTTGCTCCTTGAAATCTTTTGCTCTTTTTAAGTGTTTTTAACCAGACTCTAAGTTAATGCTGGTCCCCAACCACCGGGAACTTTCCTTTGGGGTATTACTGTTCTTGGATCACTTCTGGTGTGTGTCTCCCCCTTTTGTTGATCCTCCGGTATCAGTTCAAGTGTTCCCACTTTGCCTTACCTCTCCACTGCTGTCTTCTGCTCCCGCAGAGATCCAGAAGTGAAAACTCTTGCTCCTCAGGCTGATTTCATGGGTGTTCAGCGTGTTCTGGTAGATATCCAGCTCACTTTTGGGGACAGGTTGCAACAGGATCTCCTACTTCTCTGCCATCTTGCCCCCCTCCCCTATTTATACTACATCTTTATTCATTTGTCAGTTGATGGACATTTGGGCTCTTTCCATAATTTGGCTGTTACTGATAATGCTCCTGTGAACATCAAGTTGCATGTGTCCCTTTGAATCAGCATTTTTGTAGCATTTGGGTAAATATCTGGCAGTGCAATTATGGGGTAATAGTGTAGTTCTATTTTTAACTTTATGTAGAACCTCCACACTGTTTTCTAGAATGGCTGCACCAATTTACATTCTCACCAGCAGTGTAAGAGGGTTTCCCTTCCACTGCATCCTCACCAACATCTGTTGTTTGCTGTGTTAATTTTAGCCATTCTGACAGGTGTGAGGTAATGTCTTATTGTAGTTTTGATTTGTATTTCCCTCATGATGAGTGACGTTGAACATCTTTTAATGTGTCTGTTGGGCATCTGGGTGTCTTCTTTGGAAAAATGTCTATTCATGTATCTTCTAAATTTTTTTTTTACTTTTTAATTTTTATTATGTTAGCCACATTGTTGGTTTTTGACGTAGTGTTCAATGATTCATTAGTTACATATAATACCCAGTGCTCATCACATCATGTGCCTTCCTTAATACTCATCACGCTGTTACCCCCTCCCCTCTAAAACACTCAGTTGGTTTCCTGGGGTCCATAGTCTCTCATGGTTCATCTCCCTCTCTGATTTCTCTGATTTCTTTTTTTCCTTTTTTTTTCTTTCTCATTTCTTAACTGGATTACTTGTTTTTTGGGTGTTGAGTCTGATAAGTCTTTACAAATTTTGGATACTATTTATCAGATAATGTCATTTCAAATATCTTGTCCCATTCCAAAGGCTACCTGTTAGTTTTGTTGATTGTTTCCTTTGCTGTGCAGAAGAAGTTTTTTATCTTGATGAAGTCCCAATAGTTCAGTTTTGCTTTTGTTTCCTGTGCTTCCAGGAATGTGTCTAGTATAAGAAGTTGATATGGCCCATGTCAAAGAGGTTGCTGCCTGTGTTCTCCTCTAGGATTTTGATGGCTTTCTGTCTCACATTTAGGTCTTTCATCCATTCTGAATTTATTTTTGTGTGTGGTGTAAGAAAGTAGTCCGGTTTCATTCTTCTGCATCTCCAGTTTTCTCAACACCATTTGTTGAAGAGTTGGTCTTTTTTCCATTAGATATTCTTTCCTGCTTTGTTGAAGCTTAGTTAACCATATAGTTGTGAGTCCGTTTCTGGGTCTTCTCTTCTGTTCCACTGATCTATGTGTCTGTTTCTGTGCCAGTACCATACTGTTCTGATTACTACAGCCTTATAACTTGAAGCCCAGAATTGCACAGCTTCCAGCTTTGTTTTTCTTTTTCAAGACTGCTTTGGCTATTCAGGATCTTTTTGTGGTTCCATACAAATTTTAGGATTGTTTGTTCTAGCTCTCTGAAAAATGCTATTGGTATTTTGATAGGGATTGCATTAAATGTGTAGATTGCTTTGGGTAGTGTAGACATTTTAATAGTATTTGTTCTTCCAATCCATGAGCATGGACTGTTGTTCCATTTCTTAATGTCATCTTCAATTTCTTTCATAAGTGTTCTATAGTTTTCAGAGCAGAAATCTTTTATTTACCTCTTTAGTTGGGTTTATTCCTAGGTATCTTAGGTTTTTGGTACAATAGTATATGGGATCGAATCCTTGATTTCTCTTTCTGCTACTTCATTGTTGTATATAAATTCAACAGATTTCTGTATGTTGATTTTCTATCCTGCAATTTTACTGAATTTGTGTATCAGTTCTAGCAATTTTTGGGTAGAGTCTTTCAGGTTTTCCATGTAGAGTATCATGTCATCTATGAACAGTGAAAGTTTGACTTCCTTACTGGTTTGGATGCCTGTTATTTTTTTTGTTTTCTGATTGCTGAGGGTAGAACTTCCAGTACTATGCTGAATAATGGTGGTGAGAGTGGACATCCCCGTTTTGTTCCTGACCTTAAAGGGAAAGCTCTCAGTTTTGCCCCATTGAGAGTGATGTTAGCTGTGCATCTTTCACATATGGCCTTCACAATGCTGAGGTCTCATCTTCTTTTTCACACTGTTAACTCCCCAGCCACTCACCTGTAACTCGCACTGACAGTGATTCTGGTAATACACCTGATCAGAGACTGGTTTAGCCCTAGACACCTGAATAACTTTTTCCTTTGACTATCATAGGAAAAAATACATATCTGGTACTGCTTGCAGTAAAGTTTCTAATATTCTTACATTCAAAAATAATTTAATGGGTTTAAATTTTAAAACAATCACCTTCAGTTTACCTACTGAACCAGATCGACATATGTGATTTAAATATTTTCATAAATTTAGGGTAAATAGCTTAAAGAAGAAACAATTAATATTCTTTGCACAGTTTAGTTTTTTAAAGCTCTCTCGGGGGCAGCAGCTGTCTTTGGGCAGAGATTGGATCTGGAGATAAAAAGATGACAGACACACTCTCAGACTTCAATGACCAGTGTCCAATAGGAAACATGATAGACAAAAACCAGTAGCCACAGTGCAATACATGGCTATCAAAGGATGTACACGAATAGTGTTTGGGGGGATGCTGGGAAAGTATAGTGAGGAGTGGAGAGGGACTAATGGGCTAAGATACTAATGGACCAAGAGTCTACAAGGCTCAATGGAGTCATAGTTTAGAATAATGGTGGTCAGAGAGTAAATATCTAGAGAGGTTGGAATTATGGTCAGAGATAAGGTCCAGGATAGGGAACAGGTGAATGGGTGCCCACCTGCAGCAAAGGCTAAAGAGTTAGTTAAGAATAGTGGAGGTAGATGTTAGTGAGGCTCTTGTTCTCAGTGAGTCATTCATGGAGGTTGGAATTTTCCCAATATGGTGGAAGGGGCTGCAAGGGATATTTTATAATTAATCAACTACCTATTTTACCATCTCAAACTTAACATGACCCACATGGGACTGTGATATCCCCAATCCACAAAATAGTCTCCTTCTCTTATGTTCTAGCTCTCACTAGATCTCACTTAAAACCTATTCTTTTCCTCATGCCACAATCTTCAGTCACTCTGGATACTATACTATTCCCCACCACCACAGCTAATACATCACAAGTTATAGGGATAGAATCATGAAAGCACATCAGTGCTTCCCTCTGCTCTATGTCTCTCTAGCTCCAAAGCTACCATATTAGCCTGACACCCCACTGAAGCATCTTACTTAGATGTTTGCCTTCCCTCTCCATCTCCCAGTGATCCCTTTCCTTTCTCCAGTGGTGTCCAGAAGTTTTACTTTGAGTCATCCTCTGAAGAAAAAAAATTGAGCATGTGCCCCTACCATATGCATGTTTACTTATAAGTTACATACATGTACTACCATGTTCCTGTACCAATATATTAGATATATATTTAAAATACATGCAAAGATAGAAAGATTATATGAAAATGAAGTCATCTAAAAATGTTTTGTGTTCACTGATAATAAAACATTTTTGCTTTCACTAAAAATTATTAATGAGGACAGTCCAATTTGAATGTACCATTACTTTTTGAGATCTTGCATTTAATGCTCCACATTGTAGTAATTCCCAGTTCTACTTCACGGTGCAGTTTATTTTGATTCTTGATTTAATGGTTGTTGTGTCTGGAAGAGCTGACTCACATAGAGCCAAATGAAAGGAGGACCTTTTTTTATTTTGCCTGTTGAACACTGTGCTCACTTTTCAGTATCATTTAACAAATTGTGCAAATGGCTTTCTTGAGCGAGGAAATAGCCATCTTTACTGATGTCAAGTGGTTATTTTTATGGCTAGTCCATGTTGAATATCCACTGAAACCCTTGTTTGGGAGACTTTTCAACAGTTGTAAAAATCTTTTTCCAAGTTTACTAGTTTTAAGACATGTAATTTGATAGGTGGCACCCCATATAACAATGACAACATTTCTAAACACCTATTTTTAAAAAAATCCTTCTTCCGGGAGCCACCTGGATGGCTTGGTCCTGTCAGTTAAACGTCCAGCTCTTAGTTTCTGGTCAGGTCACGATCTCAGGCCTGTGGGATCGAGCTCTGGGCCCATATGGGGCTCGCGTTCAGTGGAGAGTTTGCTTGGGATTCTTTCCCTTTCCCTCTCCCTTCCCTTCTCCCTTCCCTTCTACCCCTCTCCCTGCTCATGTGCCCTCTCTCTCTCTTAAATAAATACGTTAAATCGTAAAAAAAAATAATTCTTCCATTCATTGTACATATTTAAAATTTTTTAATTCTTATATTTTGTATATATCTCGTCTCTTAAAGGGTTAGAGTACATGGGTTTATTTCAAAATATCTGCCGTGTGGCATCCAATAGAAAACATGTGTCGCCCTAGATAAATTTTAAGAAAGAAAAATGCATAGGTGATCTTTAAGTGGTTTACCATGAGGCAGCTGTATGTCAGTGCCTAAGATTTTCATGGCTACAGCCCATCTTATTAGTATTACAGAAATTCTATAGAAAGATTGCAATTTTATAAAAGTAATCCATTGCTGAGAGCACAAAGCCTGTAAATTCTAGTACACCAGAAAACACTGACAGCAGTGAAGTGAGGGGGGCCCCTGCCAACCTGCCTGTCATCAAAATGCAGCCCTTTCCTCGTCATTCCCCCGAGGTCCACAGGGACCAAGCAGGGGCACCGGTGTCATTCCATATATTAAATATTAGTAGCAGCCTAACAAAAATAAGTGAAAGTTGAAGTCCTATTCTTGTCTCTACACGCTCAGGACTTTGTCAACATCTGCGGTCCAGGCACAGAAACCAGACCCCAACCTGACATTGTTATTCTCTGCTTCAGATTCTTCAGTTGTCTCGCGTTGCTCTGAGAATAAATTCAAGATCTTTGAATAACATGACTTCTGTGGTCATGCATAACTTGAGTCCTGCCATCTTAAGGCTTCATTAGAATCAAGCCATATGGGCCTTCCTTCAGTTCTTTGATGGCACTAAGCTCTTTTCCACATGCGTCCCCTCTCTTTCCTCCCCATGTGCTGTGCTCTGCCCAGGCCTTGACTGCTCTTCCCCAGGTTTATCACCTTGCTGACCACAGAGATCATTCTGACCTGAGATCAAATGTCACATCCCTCCAGATGTCCATCTGACCCCACCCATCTAATTCTTCCTCCTCCTCATAGGCTCTCCTGCTGTTCCTTACTTTGGCTTAACTGCACTTAATCATGATTTGTCATTATGTATCTACTTGTGAAATTACTTGTCCTCTCCCCCTGTAAGCACATGAGGGCAAGAGCTTATCTCCTAACACGTTCCAGTGGGCCTTTGCCTCATGATGTTCAATGTCTGAAATTGATGGCATTCTCCCATAATACTTCCTACCATCCTCTTGTCTATCATCTGCCAACCTCCTTGTGATATCCTGATTCCTTTGGTTCCTGGGACACTTATTTGACAAAGCTCTATTAAGTGCCTACAGCGTGCCTCTCCTGGGCTCAGCAGTTGAGATAGAACAGTATGCAAAATGAAACTTACAAAACCTAGGAGTGGTCGTCTACTGTAATTAACATCAATGTTGAATTTATTTCTATGTATAGCAGGAGTTCATAACCTTTTCTGGGTCACATGCTCTTTGAGAGTTTGTGAAGAGCTCTGATCCCCTTCCTCATGGAAAAACTGCACAAATCTGTCAAAAACTAATGATGTACTCTATGTTGGCTAATTGAACATAATTTTAAAAATGCACAAATCTTCATAGTGTATATACAACTGCAAGAGTTCCACCCAGTTCTCTGAAGCTCATGGTTGGGTGACACGTCCTAAATGTTAAAGATTACCAAAATATTTATGTTCTCTTTGCAAAAGTCTGGGATAGATGTAGAGGAAAAGGTTAAGTAGAGAATAAAGGAATGAGCTACAACTTGTATGTCTGGAGGAGGCTTAGGGAGTGACATAGCTATGAAACATTGCTTCAGAGCCAGGGTCTTCGCACTTTTTATGTGCGAACTCCCCGAAAGCATTTTGAAAAGTGAAGTCTGTCCATGTGTATTTTTATGTTGAAATCTAAAATTCTTCATCTTAGGTTATATAGTTTTAAAGGATATAATTTTCAGTGAACTTACACTGACATTCAACTACAACTATAATCTTCTTCAGTGTACCAGGGAAATACAAAGATCACAGTAATTGGTACCCAATATAAGTCTAAATAACACTGAAAAAGCTTTTCTCATTCCACCCTCTTAGATGGTACACAAGTTTGATGTGTCCCATTATTCGGATGTTAACTATGATCACAAAAAGTAGTGTCTGCCTGGCTTCTCCACCAGAAAGGTAATCCTTTCCCTGTATAATTATTTAAGATTTTATTTATTAGAGAGTACGCACAAGTGGGGAGCAGGGAGAGAGAGAAGTAGAATCCCTGCTGAATAGGGAGCCTGACATGGGGCTCAGTCCTAGGACTCTGGGATCATGACCTGAGCCAAAGGCAGATGCTTAACCAACTGAGCCACCCAGGTGTCCCTTCCCTGTGTAATTAATACATGTTTTGTGGGGAAGTTCCTTTGAGATATTATGGTTGTCCCTTTTATCCTCAAACTTATACATATACTTATATACACATTTACATATGCATGTATATGTATGTCAGTCTGCTATAATCAATGAGCTATTATCTGTTACAAACGTCACGTATTTTGATCCTCAAGTAGTCCCAGAGTTGGCCAGTGGGAGCCCCTGCAAACCGTCTTCTGTGCCTTTTGGTGTATCCCCATTATTCTTTGAGCAATTCTTTACTTTCTGGCACAATAAAATGTTCCTAGGTCAACTTAAACTTTCTCTGCCTAGCCTAAGAATCATTCATTTCTCAAAGGAGCCATGGTTTCTTTTAGTGGATAATGGTATTTAGAAACAGATTTAGGGGCACCTGAGTGGCTCAGTGGGTTAAAGCCTCTGCCTTCAGCTCAGGTCATGATCTCAGGGTCCTGGGATCGAGCCCCATTGGGCTGTCTGCTCAGCAGCTCTGCTCAGAGCCTGCTTCCCCCTCTCTCTTTCTCAATCAAATAAATAAAATCTTAAAAAAAAAAACAACAGATTTGGGTGCTCATTGCTAATGATGTTGTTATTCTTCCTGGACACTGAGTAGACAAAGCTAAAGAAGGTATTTTATATGCATGCATACACATATTTCTATCTATTTCATATTTGAAATATAGATCTTCACAGTATCTTAAACTGTGAGGATGTTAACTGGAATTTGAGCATTTTGCAATATATACAAATGTCAAATCATCACATTGTGCAATGGAAATTAATATGTCAATTTATACCTAGAGTAACAGTAATTACAGGAAAAAATATCCCCAGTTGCAGTCTGACATAAGAGTTCATTCTAAATTTTTTTTAGAGAGGGAGAGGGGAGGGGCAAAGGGAGGAGAGGAGAGAGAACCTTAAGCAGACTCCACACTGAGCATGGAGCCTGACATGGGGCTTGATCTCACAACCCTGAGCTCATGACCTGAGCCAAAATCAACAGTCGGACACTTAACCAAGCCACCCAGGTGTCCCTAACTTTCTGCTTTTTTATATTTGTGATTCCTTTTCTACAGTGAACTATCCGACTCTCATTATTTTCAATATATAATTTGATCAGTCTCCTTGTATGTCACCACTCCTGTCCCACCTCCTACCCTTCAGGGAGGCCCTCCCCACCCTGCTTGGTCTCCAGCACTGTGCGCTGGGCCTCCCTAGTGCGGGTTGTCCCCCTCATCCCTCTCGCACTCTGAGACCCCCCATTGGGCTGCTACCCCATTGTGCGGGTGCTCCCCTCCTGCTGATCCAACTCTGCTGTGCCACACTGGCACCGCGGCCCCCTCCCCAAACCTGCCACACTGATGTCTCCCTAGTTCTGCTTCACCTAACCGCTTTAGGGCTGAGTTGTTTTTGAAGGAGAGCGGAAGACAAAAAGGAAGCCAAAGCATTTTTTTAGTGCACAGATCTTAGTCCCATAGGAACATAAAATGCCTTTTTGTTATACGTAAGCTATTATTAAATCCAGGTTTCTTGAAAAGAGTTTTGAAACATCATATGTTTTGATTTTATCTTGTTAAAGATTTTTTATTTGAGAGAGAGATCAAGTTGGGGGGGAAGCGGTAAGGTGGGGAGAGGGAGAGAATCCCATGCAAACTCCACATTGAGCATGGTGCTTGATCCAGGGCTCGATCCTATGACAGTGAGCTCATGACCTGTGTCGAAACCAAGAGGCAGAGGCTTAATCAACTGAGCCACCCAGGCACCCTGTTTTGATTTTATTAAATATATAATGGATATGTTTTGTGGAGAACGCTCAAAGTTTCATCAGCCCAGCCCTTCATTCAGTTATTATTTTGACTAGTATTTGTCACGCAGCTATATACCTTTATGAAAATCAACACAGCATTACCCCACCATCACCTTGTCAGTTTCCACATTGTGCTGTCAAGACAAATAATCTTATAAAAAGTACATAAATTATTTTATAGTTTTATGAATTTTAATCTCTAGCTTTACATGCAATGAAATATTCTATAAGTTGGATAAGCTCCATAATACAGATTGTTAAAGTAACTGTAATAGCAGACTTGAAGGGAGAATTTCAAGAATTTTCCCTGATAAGGGGCGCCTGGGTGGCTCAGTCCACTGGGCATCTGCCTTTGGCCATGGTCATGATCTCAGGATCCTGGCATCCTGTCCCACATTAGGCTCCCTACTCAGCAGGGAGCTTGCTTCTCCCTCTCTCTCTCTCTCAAATAAATAAATAAAATCTTAAAAAAAAAAAAAAAAGGAATGTTCACTGATAGCTTGACAATACATCACACCTATATAAAACTTAAGAAGTTGAGTCTACTGTATAAGTGAATGTCTGATTTTTGCAGCCCTACCTTATCATTAAAGCAGGTAATGTTATATATAATACTTGTAAATTTTTATGGAAATATACTTAAAATCACAGTATTAATATTAGTATTGTTATTTTCTTTGACATTGTTTTATTAAAACTATTGTACTTAATCGTTGCACAATTATGTTAATATGTGTGGTATTAAGAAATGGAGAAATTGCTAACTAAAAAAAGTAGTTTAAAGGGGACTTATGAATATTACACACACTTTCCTGAAACCCAGAGAAAAACATCATGTACTATTCTGTCAAGATAATGTGACACTTAATAATCCTTTTAGTTGGTTGTTGTTTTTTTTTAACCTGGTCGGTAAAGAGAATACTTTGAATTGTTCTTTTTGACAGTGCAGTTCAACAATACAACGAAATGTCAATACTTCAGAAAAGGAATTAATAATAATCGTCAGGAAAGTTGGAATGCAAAGTAGGCTTCAAATTATTTTTACACATTTAGCCAGAGGAATGCTTTCAACTTGGCTACCTGCTTTTCATATTTAACCTTCCTCACGTCATTATAAGTATTAATAACTTATAAGTATTTGAGCACTGAGAACAAGAAATTAACATCCGACTGTCAAGGGGACAGGGTAATGCATTAGACAAAGACAAGAAAAACCTCTTTAGTTTTATTCCTGGTGAAGAAAATTACTTAATGGCCATTCAATCCTAAATGGCCAGCTTTGCTTTAGATTCTTTTGAAGACACCCCTGGGGGGAGGTGGGGGCAGGGGCTGGGCAACTAAGGCACCATCTGCTTCTTGATTTTGACTCAGGTCATGATCTCAGGGTCCTGAAATCGAACCCTGTGGCTTGTCACTCAGTGTGGAGTCTGCTTGTCCCTTTCCCTCTGCTCCTCCCCCACTTGCAGTCGCCTCTCTCAAAGAAAGAATGAATAAATATCTTTTTTTAAAAATCCCTAGGGAGAAGGTTCTCTATCTAAATGATTCTGGCCATGTCAAATGCTACAATGGAATATTACTCAGCCATAAAGAACGAAATCTTGCCATTTGCAACGACGTGGATGGATCTAGAGAGTATAATGCTAAGCGAAATAAGTCAGAGAAAGACAAATACCATATGATTTCACTCATATGTGGAATTTAAGAAACAAAATTAATGAGCCAAGGGGAAAGAAAAGGGGGGGCAAACCAAGAAACAGACTCTATAGGGAACAAACTTGTGGTTACCAGAGGGGAGGTGGGGGGGGTAGATGAGTAAAATTAGGTGATGGGGATTAAGGAGGGCACTTGGGAGGAGCACCCAGATGTTACATGTAAGTACTGAATCTCTGTCTTGTACGCATGAAACTAATGTTCCACTATTACCTTAACTGGAATTTAAATAAAACCCTTAAAAGAAAACAAAGGTAAGCCAGTCTGTTTCATAGACTCACAACTAGATGAGGAATTTCTATCTGAAACTCTGTAAGGTTTTTCTAAGATTTTTTCCAATTAACAAAAGCCAGTTCAAGTACTGGGTAATACTTGGAAAAGCTTCAACTTTTCTTTAAAAAAAAACTTTAAGGTGCAGATCTAACCTTTGTTTTCTTCTAAGAAAACACACAAAGTTACAGAATTTATGAGAACTTTTAAGATCTACTCTTTGTAACTTTCAAAGTCTCAGTGTTACTAATTATAGTTGCCCTGGTGTACCTTACATCCCCATAACCTATTTATAACTGGAAGTTTGTACCTTTTAACTCCTTTCACCCACTCTGCCCATCCCCCCACTCTCTGCCTTCAGCAACCATCAAGCTCTGTATCTATGAGCTTGGCTGCAGGGAGGGCTGGGGGTGTATATTTGAAGATTCGACATGTAAGTGAGGTCATATGATCATGTGATATTTTTCGGTCTCTGACTTATTTCACTTAGCATAATGCCCTCAGGTTCCACCCATGTTGATGCAAATGGCAAGATTTCATTTTTATCTTGAATACTACTCTATTGTGTGTGTATCAGTTTCTTTATCCATTAATCCACTGATGACCACTTAGGTTGTTTCCATGACTTGATTGATGTAAATAATGCTGCAGTGATCGTGGGGGTGCATATATCTTTTTGAGTAAGTGGTTTCATTTTCTTTGGATAAATACTGAGAAGTGGAATTGCTCTGTCATATGCTAGTCCTATTTTTAATCTTTTGTGGAACCTCCATGCTGTTCTCCACAGTGGAGTGGTTGCAGCAATTTATCTTGCACCAAAAGTGCAAAAGGGTTCCCTTTTCTTCTCATCCTTGCTAATACCTGTTACTTCTTATCTTGGTACTAGCCATTCTAACAGCTGTGAGATACCATTTTTGTTTTGAATTGCATTTTCTCAGTGATGAATAATGTTGAACACCTCATGTATATGGTGTCCATCTGTATGTCTTCTTTGGAAAGTGTCTATTCAGGGGTGCCTCAGTCAGTTAAGCATCTAACTTTTGATTTCAGCTAAGGCCATGATCTCAGGTTGTGAAATCAAGCCTCGCAATGGGCTCCCTGCTCAGCAGGGAGTCTGCTTGAGATTCTCTCTCTCTAAAATAAATCTTAAAAATGTCTATTCAGATCTTCTGCCTAGTATTTTAATTGGATTATTTTTTTTGCTATTGAGTTGTACGATTTTTTATATATTTTGGATATGAACCCTTTATCAGATAATAGGATTGGCAAATATTTTCTCCCATTCTGTAGGTTGCCTTTTCATCTTAGTGATTCTCATTTTTTATTTCAATGCAACATTAAAGATTCCTTCAAGGTTTTTTTATTTTTCACTATGATATCTTAATAAGAAAAATTCCCAGTGGCAATTGCAATCCAATTCTGATGCATAGGTTGAGCAAATAAAAAGCATTCCATAGAGAACTCTGCCCTCACAAGCTTTATTTGGGCCTGGATATCTAGACACTGAATGTGCACAGACAGTACTGTAACATCAGTAAGGTGAGATTTAAAAGGAAAGGAAAACTACTCAAAAATTTCTGCAACTGAAGAAAGTCAGCACCAAGCCTAGGGCCCGGTCCATAATAGCTATTCCATATGTGATTGTTGAAATCTACAGTTTCCATTTTTACTTACTGTTACTGTTACAACTATGCAAAATAATGAATGTATATAGGCAAGGGTAGTAATAAAAATACATAATTTTATTTTATCACTTTATTTAACACATAATAGGAGAAAAGAGTTTCTATAGCTGAGGACTTCTCAGAAACACTGACTTCTTAAATGACGTTTATTAATCTCCATATTATGCTATTAAAAATATGGTTCAGGGGCACCTGGCTGGCTCAGTCAGAAGAGCAAGCAATGCTGGATCTCAGGGTCATGAGTTCAAACCCCATGTTGGGTATAGAGATTACTTAATAAATTTCAAAAATTTTAAAAATGTATATATGGTTATCCATTTCTTCCAGGTTGCTTAACTTATTGCAATATAGCTGTTGATAATTTCTGGCGATTATTTCTATTTCCTTGGTGTTAGTCGTGATCTCTCCCATAATTTTATTAATTTGGCCAGTGGTTTATTGATCTTATTGACTCTTTCAAAAAACCAACTTCTAGATTCGTTGATGTGTTTTACTGTATCTCTAGTTTCTAATTCACTGATCTCTGCTCTAATCGTGATTATTTCCCTCCTTGTGCATGGGGTTGGCTTAATTTGTTGTTGATTCTCCAGTTCTTTAAGGTGTAAAGAGAGCTGGTGTATTCAGGATTTTTCGATTTTTTTGAGTGAGGTTTGGATGGCTATGTATTTCCCCCTTAAGACTGCCTTTGCCATATCCCAAAGGTTTTGGACCAATGTGTCTTCATTCTCGTTGGTTTCCATGAATTGTTTGATTGTCTGGTTGATCCCAGCATTTTTGAGTATGTTGGTCTTTAGCCTCCAAGTGTTTGAATTCCTTCCAAACTTTTTCTTGTGGTTGAGTTCCAGTTTTAAAGCATTGTGGTCTGAGAAAATGCAGGGAATCATCTCAATCTTTTGGTATCGGTTGAGCCCTGATTTGTGACCCAGTATGTGGTCTATTCTGGAGAAAGTTCCATGTGAGCTCGAGAAAAAGGAGTATTCTGTTGTTTTAGGGTCAGACCTTCTGTATATATCTATGAGGTCCATCTGGTCCAGGGTGTCATTCAAGGCTATTTCTTTGTTGATTTTTCTGCTTAGATGATCATTTATTACTGAGAATGGCATGTTAAGATCCCCTGCAATTAATGTATTCATATCAGTATGACTCTTTAACAGTTGGCTTATGTAGTTGGGTACTCCTATATTGGGGGAATAAATATTTACAATTGTTAGATCTTCTTGGTGGACAGACCCTTTAAGAATGATGTAGTGTCCTTCTGTATCTCTGACTAAAGTCTTTAGCTTGAAATCTAATTTATCTGATATGAGAATCGCTACCCCAGCTCTCTTTTGAGGCCCGTTAGCATGAAAGATGGTTCTCCGTCCCTTCACTTTCATTCTGGATGAATCTTGGAACACTGAAAAAATAAAATTTAAAAAATATATATGGTTCAGAGAATATCTTCATACATATTTTTTCATTTGGATTAACTGACTTATCAAAGGCTATGAACATTTTAGTGACTAATAAAATTGATTTATAAATTGTCTTCTCTTCAGGCTGTACCAACACACGCTGATATAGAACGTATGCAAATAGCAGCCTTCCTTGAGAGCCCCTGAGAGTGTTTGTACACAGGAGGAGAGCTGTGTCAGTCAGCCAGAGTATACAAGAGTCTAGTTTGTTCAAATTACCATGTTGGGTACTTTAATGGGAAGAAACAAATAGGATGCATATTATCTGTCATTAAGCTTACCGTCTAGGTTGGGGAAACTAAACTTTATTCGATTGTTCTATCCAAAGCACTGTCCCAAATGCTGCAGTGTGGAATGAGTGGGAAGAAAGTCTGAGCTTGACAAGAAGTTAGCCAGTCATCTTTACCCTCAAAGAATCTGCCTTGTTGTTGGTTGCCTGGAGTCAATGGGGCGATAAATATTCTTTATGGTTAAAATGAGCCTCCTGTGAACTTCACAGATTACCAGTTGCTAGAATAGTGAACTTCCACCTTTCTTAAGCCATCCTATCAACCTTAAATTTGCTCTAAAAGCATTGAAATATATGACAACTGTTTGGTTTTAAATTAGGTTGCTACCATTCCAAGGGCCCTCTCTGGTATTATTTGAGATGCTTTAGAGGACCTGAACTGTAAGGCTTTGAACCACTACCGAGGAGGCAAATAACTCTATAATCATGAGACTTTGCTACCTCAGAAAGCTATAGAGGCTTATAAAGTATTCGTAGTTGCTGACAAAGATGTTGGTGATTCTTCTAACGTAAAAGTATTTATTTAGCTTTAAAGGTTACATTCCCCAAAGATGGTAAAGCCGAGGTTGGGGATTGACCTAGCCAGGTATTGTCATGCAAAGTGGTGAGAATGATGATAAAGGGTAGGGGGAAGAAGGGAGTTTGACTTAAAAGATCTTTACGATGGGCATGATTTTCTTCATGTTGAAGATAAGACATTGATAGGATCATAGACGACTTAGAATGGTGAGGAGATTTTACAAAGACTAAAAAGTTTAAGGAAACATACTGTGGACCTTTGCTATGAATAGACCTGGCTGCGTCTCTCTCCTGAAAAGAGAAGTCTCCCATCAGAGTCAACCAAGAGGCACAGCAGACTCTTATTGGAGCATGTTTCCCAAACATGAATGATTTTTCTGCCTTTCATTCATCCAACAAATACTTACTGAACTCCAACTATGTATACTCTTCTAAGTTCTGGGAAAGCTGAACTTTTCCTCTCTAATTGCTCTCCTGGCTTCATGGCAATAAACTAGTAGTTGGAATACATTGTGATGAGTAACACTAGGGAAGTACAAGCTGCTGGAATGACCCTAAGGTAGTCTGGGGGGTAGGGAATGGCTCCAGGGAGAGGTCTAGTTGAGGACAGGTAGAAATGTAGTAGGCACTAGAGAAGGACTGGGGAAGAGTATTCTGAGCAGTGAATGAATAAAGGCAAAAGCATGAGTGGCATGTTCAAGGAAATAAATGTTCAGGATGGCCCCCAAGAGTAGACTTTGAGAACGATCATGCTTAGAATTGAGGCTGAAACAGGTAGACCCTAGACCAGACCATATAAGCCACTTGAAAGAGTCTGGACTTTATCCTAAGTGAAACGGGAATCAATTGAATGGTTTTCTGCAAAGGAAATTAGCTGCTCGATCTGTGTTTTTTAAAGGACACTCTGGCTGCTGCGTGGATAATGCAGGGGGAGGGAGGTGGATTAAGTCAGACTGGTTAGGAGGCTTCAGGACAGGACCACAGCTTTGACGACAGGAATGGAGAAAAGTGAAAGGAATTGAGAGGAAAGGAGGTGTAAATCAAGTCTCGGGGCCGATTTGATGTAAAATTGAGAAGATACAACAGGATGATCCTAAAGATCAGCTTGAAAGACATAGTGAGTAATGGTGCTGTTCACTGAGCTAAGAAATTAGATAAGAACAAGTTTGTGGAGTTAAATTATTTCATTTGGAGAGAGGCTGAGTGTGAGATGCCTGCAAGTCATCTAAAGTGAAGGTGTTTATCAAGCAGTTATACGGATACAGAATTCGGTAGGGAAATTATACCTCGAACTATGGATTTGGGAGTCATCCATTGAAAGGATATGAGAAGCATAGAACCCTGTGGAGCAGAGCTAGTTAAGGAAAGGCCAAGAGAAAGCACCCCCAAGCTGACTGAGAAGAATTAGCCTGTATGGTAAAGCAACACCTTGAGAGGATGCTTATTTGGTAACTAGGGCCACCGACTGGGAGGAAGGGAGGAAAGAGTCAGCAAAACCCTTTGCAGCTGTGAAGATCAGGCAAAATAGGAACAGTGAATGGTCTGCTGGATTTATTGACAAGTATGAGAGCAGCTCCCTTTCAGGTTAGAGGGTAAGCGAAGGTAGCACTCCATTTTCTTCCTTTTCTTGCAAATCAGATCACATGACCTGTGAGCACAGAGTAAAAGTCAAGAATTCATGGAATCCTGGGAAAGACCTCTGAGTCAAGTGTATGAGCTGCAGGAACATTAGCTGTGATCCTTTAGGCACTACTTTTGCTCAGATCTGGTCCTCTGCTTTGTTACTTAGTTTTAGGGAGATGACACTCTTGGAATGTTTTTTTGGTTTTTTTTTTTTTTAAATAAAAACCCAGTGAAACAAAGATATCTTAGTGCATAAGGGTTTACTATAATTATCCAGAGCACCACGTGCATTAACATGTCATTCAAGGAAAGTTGGACTTAATGTTACTTTCTAATTTCGTTGAAAACAAGAAAGCACCTTCAGAGTCTGAGTATACAATTTTATCCTCATTAACAGAAATGGATCCGTACTTTAGAACACTGTTATTTGATGAGTAATGAATCCATTGCTATGGGCAATTCTATAAGGTCAAGATTTTTTTGAAGGAACAGGAATAAGTAATTATTTTGATGGCCTTGGTTTCATTTTTGAGGAACTCTTTTATTTTTCTCTTGTTTTTTCCCCCTTATTTTGAAGCTTTGAGTTTGAGTGGCTGCGTTCCTTAAATCCAATATCATAAAGAATAGTAGAAAGATCAGGGCACAAGAGAGAAGGAATAGATACCACTGTTGGTTTAGAGAAGTAGCCCTAGTGACGATACTGGAAATACTTCTATTTTCCCAGTATCTTTAGGAAATTATACCCTAGTATAACCTGCTCTAGGACGGATTTCCATACGATGTGAATTTGCCTTGTACTCATCCAAAGCATGTTTAGTCCTTAGAATTAATAAGATTGTACTGGCAAGGCAGAATAGGGTGGGCTAGACCTCCACGTTTGAATTCTGGCTTCACTACATATTTACTCTATCTTAAGTTTTTTTGACCTCCTAGCCTCAGCGAAATGGGGGCAATAACAAAATCATCCTCATTAAGTTGATTAAATCAGTTAACATTTTTAAAAAGAGCAATACGTAGCATAGTAGGCACTGGATATACATACAGAATTTTATATAATCCCATGACATAGACCTTTGTTAGTAACGAGAGTCCTCTCTAATATGAGTAAATGTTTACTGAGTTCTACCTTGAATGATTATATTTTAAAATATTATTCCAACTATAATAATGAGTAAAAGGTAAATAAACACTCTCTTGCCTTGGCCTTCCTTTAACTGATAACATCTCCCAGTGTATCTGGTCAGGAGGATTGTTCAGCTGTACCTTTAAAAAAAAAAAAATTAACGAGAGAGTGTGCACACACATACGCGGGAGGGGAGGGGTAGAGGGAGAAGCAGGCTCCTCACTGAGCAGGGAGCCTGACACAGCTTGATCCCAGGACCCTGAGATCATGACCCAAACCAAAGACAGACACTGAACTAAGTCACCCGGGCGCCCCTGTTCAGCTGTATCTTCGATGCATGCCTTCACCATGCCCAAAGCACCTCACGACTTAAAGATCCATATAACTCAGGGGTTAAGTAATCCATTGCCTATCTGGGGAGAGCTGCAGAGAGACCTCAGACCATGGTGTCCCTGGATACTTCGAACCTGTGAATTATATTGCAGGGGGAAATGTCCCATTTTTTCAGTTCTGTGTCACTTAGTCTATATCTGGAACTCTCCATTAAGTGCTCAACGTACCCTTAGCAAGCTATAGCATCACCAGCCTCATTGTCCTAAGCAGTCATTGTGTAGTCCTTTATGTTTTAAGGCTACACACACTTGTTTCTCCTGTGAAATAGATTATTACTATCCTATGTTATAGATAAAAAGGTAAAACTGCTCGCCGGTGGGCACACAGAATGTAAGTGATAGAGCTGGGACCAGAGGCTGTCATCCCGCATGCCCTCTGCGTTTATCAGCTGATACAGATTATGAGGTAGAATAATGGATACTAATAGGGAAAAATGACTAAAATTGGCTAAGAGGGGGGAAAAGCCATTTGCAAAACTATGTTTACTGTAAGGCCATTTTTGCAAAGATACTAATGATAACCAAAACGGAGGAGGCAGAAAGTATGGTTAGTATCGAAGACGCATGGGCCCTAAGACGCCTGTTCTACGCCCGAGGAAGTGGTGGCTGTGATAGGTTGAGTAACTTCCCTCATTCCACAGACATTCATCGAGAAACTATTCCTTGAACTTACTCTCCAAATGGGCCTCCAAGTGGGCTTGCCAGTTCTCATTCCTTTGCTTTCCCTGAAAGCAGAAACAAAATATTTCACTGCTTATTTGGTAAACAGAGAATTCCCCACTGACCAGTGTGGGACTGGACCCAGAGCTCTTGCACACACCGCTTCCGCTCTCTCAGACCTGTGTTTGCACCCCGAGCACACAGCATGGCTTCCAGAACCAACTAGGTCACCTGGGTTCACATTCCAGGCTTTGACTCAGGCTTGCTGCTCCTGCTGTGTCTCACTGCCTTTTCTACGTTCAAAATACTTCTCAAAATTACAGATGAAAAAAGTAACTCAGGATGTTTTAAAAAGTTAGAGGGATTGCCCTTTCAATCCTTTCAATCCAAAACTTTGAAGCTGCAAAGTTTCAAGGGCAGGATCTTTGTACAGAAAAACAAGCCCATCTAGTACCTCTAATACAATCCGGGCCCAAGAATTTTGAGTCCACAGATTAATTTTTAGAGCCCTACCCATAGAAAGCGGAGTGTCGCCCTGCATGACGTGCCCAATTACACCAGCTCTCAGACCTCCCGTATCACAAAGGGCTACCGTCGTCTTGTTTAAAACGATCCGAAGATAAAGCACACAAAATGCTGACTGTCCTGTGGGTGTCTCTTTGTGTTTTCTCTGCGTGACGCTCCAGGTGGGAGAGTTCAGAGCCCATGCTGCTGAGTGGACGGCCAACGTCACGGCCGAGTTCAAGGAGACCAGGAGGCGCCTGAGTGTGGAGATCTACGACAAGTTCCAACGCGCCACCTCCATCAAACGGAAGCTGTCCGCAGAGCTTGCCGGGAACCACAACCAAGAGCTGACTCCTTGCAGGAGGACCCTGTCCGTGAATCACCTAGCCAGCGAAAGGGATGTCTTGCCTCCCTTACTGAAAACTGAGAGTATCTATTTGAACGGACTGACGCCACACTGTGCAGGCGAGGAAATTGCTGTTATCGAGAACATTAAATAACCCTCTCTTTGAAGAACCTTAGGCGTAGCCATAGGTGAGGACTTCTATATGCTCTTTATGACTGTTGCTGGTAGCATTTTTTAAATTGTGCATGAGCTCCAAAGGGGGAAAAAATTATAGATACACCCATCATGGCCATCTACCATCAAGAGAATTTGGAATTCTGAGCCAGCACTATTTTGGATGAGGCTTGTTGGGTGGTCCACTTTCCTTAACAAGTGGAACACAACAATGTCTGACGCCTTTTTGTGCCCAGACTGTTTTCCTCCCTCTTTCCGTAATGGGCCGTAAGGCCTCAGAGTGAATTATAATTGTTGCTGGTAATCATGTAGCTTCGAGGGATCAGTCCTTAACTTTTCAGGGTCTACCTAACTGAGCCTAGATACGGACCATTTATGGATGACAACGTTTCTTTTTGTAAATGGCAAGAGATTCTCATTCAGCCTTTTACCTAAGAAATTTTCTGTCAGTGCCTTATCTGCCGAAGAAACAGAACCTCTCTAGCTAATGTGTGGTTTCTCCTTCCCCACCCCACCCCTAGGCTCACCTCTGCAACCCTTTATCCCACAACTCCCGTTTTTGAATACCATACCTTGCTGGGAACAGTGTGTAAACTGAAATGATGATGCCTGAAGAAGGAATAGATGCCAAATTAGACGGACATTGAAGCAACACTCAGAAATTTTAGCGTTAAAGGCACTGCAAGGAAATGGGGTGCACAGGTGGCCCCTCTGAGTATTTATTTGACTCAGGTACTAATGGTACATATACACGGTATAATTATTTCCAGCCCGGTAAAATTGGCTGCTCCAAACAGCCCTTTTCCCCCCGCCCCGGCAATATTTGGAAGTTATTGTTTATTCATCACTACTACACCTTTTGAAAGGCGGAAGCAGAAGGAAAAAAAAAAGATATATATATTTCTATGTATATGTGCTCTGACAGAAGAAAGCTGTTAAACACGAATCTTATTGGAGGTGATTTAAGACAATTGGTGGGAATTACCGTTCTGAAGAAAAGAAGATAGCACAATGTGTTACAACCATTTGCTAATAAACATTATACTGCCAGCACCTACTTGTTTTTTTGATGTGGAAGGCTTACCCAATTTTTCTTTCCCTCGGTGACTTTTGCCAGACGGGAGGTGATGCTGTAGTCGGAGTTGGGCACAGCCTCGCCTTGTGTGGGTATCCCTCTGGAGCTGTGACTGAGCACGAAAGCAGAAGTTAGAACTGGGATCACTGTGATATTGCACATGGACAAAAAAAAATGCAGATTGCAGGCATAATTCATCTTTGACATTAGAGAAAAAGCTGTTCTAGCACAATTAAAATCTTGAGAGCTTTTTTTTTTTTTTTTTTTAATATAGAAAAGGCTGATAACCCTTTTTAGTTGAGTTTTATATCCTGTAACTCTTTGGAGGTTTCCAAGATTCAGAAGAAATTCATTAAAGGCATCTAGTAGATCGCTACTCTCTTTTATTTTCATACTTAGATCTGCTGTACTTTGTATATATAATTTTTCAAATGCAGAAAGACGACAACTTCCCCAAATACAATTGCAAAACATTTCTTTTATCTGGGGGGCAAGGGTGGTGGAAATATCTGAATAAGTGGCATTCAGATTAGGGTCTTGAGAAGATAAACCGAGGATCTTAAAAAAAAAAAAATCTAAATAGATGCTTATTTTCCAAAATTTAAATTTAAGCTAGAAATGTAAATATTCAAGTAACTTGTTGGAGGTACTTTTATAAACTTAAATTCTAACCAAAATTTTAGAAAGTCAGGCTCTTTTAGAAAGAAAGCTACACCCATTCCCTCAATAACTGTTAAAGTTCATATGGTGGAATGCACCATGTATAAACTGTGAATTGTATTGACAAATAAAGTTTGTAATTAAAGTCAGCATTTTCTGAGTCTCCTGCTTCCTGCTGAGAATAGAGATGGGATTCTAGCCGAGTAGAACTCCAGGATGTCACTTTTCATGCTGAGTTTTCTGTGGCTCAGTCGTTCACAATATTAAGAACTATTTTTGATGTGGTATTACCACCCTTGTTAAATATGTGCAGAATGTTCTTCTTGGTGACTGTTAATCAGAAGCAAATATTCTGACATTTCCCGTTTGCAATATGATATTTTAAATAGCATGTAAATTCCAAGATTGTTTCTATTACATTAAGACATATTAACGTCTTACTTTATCATTGTTAGACCTTGTCTTGACACTGAAGTAATCTGAATGCCGAACACAGGCATCTAAATATTTTTGTAAGGGAGAAAACAATCCGAAGATCCTGGCAGTGTCGAAGCCCAAAGAAGTCAGTTGCCAGCTAATCTTCTAGACCTCATACCCCAGATATTTGAACAACATACCTTATCAGGATCTTACATAAATGTATTGATTCATCCCTAAGCACCTTGATACTCAATAAATATCCTAAACCTGGTTCCCAACATTATCCTCAAAATTGGGGAAAATCTAAGGAAAACTGTATAACAGTTTTTATTTCCTCAAGCTTTAATGTGTTTACTGTGAAGAAAACATTGATACAGATTTTGACCTAGTCTAGAATTTTCTAATGAACTTATTTTTTTCATCGGACCAGTTTTAAGAGTAGTCTTGCCCTGAAGAATATCTGAAAAAAAACTTAAGTACTAGAACCAGCAAGGATAAAAACCCTTTGATATGAAATCTTAGACATGGATTCTAGACAAGAATCTTCTACCTTACAGCTATTAAATGTAAAATTGATGATTTTGCAGTTCTTTCAATTTCTTATACAAATCTACATACTTTGCTACCTAGTCAATGTCATCCAACCCTCTTTTCAATAATATTTCACTTTTGTAATACAGGAAGAACGGAAACTTCTAAAGTCAAGAGAGAACTGAATAATTTGTTTCTTAGTGGTCAGGAAAGTGGGAGTAGTATGTATATGTGGGGCTTTGTTTCTTTCTCAAATTCTTCGGACCATGTGACATACAAGGAAGACTAAATCCCACCTCACTCTCTGTAAAAAATCTGTAGAATCCTTTGGTTCTTAAAGGCTAGAGTTTCAAGCAGCCTAAGGGAAATTTTAGATGAAATACCAAAAAAAAAACCCCAAAAACCAATTCAGCCATTCTGAAGACTTGAGATAGTTATTTATGCCTAAGAACTACAGACCTAGATCAACTTATTGTTTTCTTTTTTAAGAAAAATGTTCGCTGTTCTAGTAAAATCCTAACTTATTTGTGGTTTGCATTCCTTATTAAAGTACAAGTATAAATTTGCTTTTGTATAAAGTAAAAGATGTCTATTTGAATACTCATAATTCCATTAAAATTAATATATGATTTTGCTCCAGCATGAGTTTACTTAAATGTCCTTTTATAGAGAAACTTACTGGCCTTGCACAGGCTCATGTATTAGTTCCAAGATGGAACCTGGTTACTTTTAATGGGGACTTCTGAGGGCAACTCACTTATTATGGTTTTCTTAATAAGGGGAAATCTTCATAAGCTCCATGTGCTTCCTTCATCCCACCCTACCACAAAGGTTTATCCAGCTTTGGTTTCACACATGACACTTCCCCACCCAGATCTCAACGATGCTGTCCCAAAAGACAGGGACTAGTTGCAAAGACCAGGAGTTTTGACTCTGCTTTTTTGTTTGATCCAATACCATTTGTTCACTAAACCTCGGTTTTTACTATTTCTAATATTCATAAAACCATTGCTTTTCCCTATAATTCGCACTATAAAATATTTTCACTGTGTCATGCTTGCCGCAATTTACAACTTTTTCTTATCTGTCATTCCTTTCCAAAATATTTCTTATTGCCTTGTCTTTATCCTTTCTCTTTTGGACTCTTAAGCTTGGTTTCTCTCCAAGCCACATATCCATCTAGCCAGTTCCCATTGGATATCTCCACTTCTCAAAGGCATTTCAACATATCCAAGACTCTCCTGATCTTTCCCCAGACATCGCCCTCTTGCTGTCACCTATTTCAACAGTTGGCACCACTATCCATCTGGTTGGGCATTATCCTTGATGCCCTCTCCGCTTCAACTCCACACTCACCTTTCACCAAAGCCCTGCAGACCTGCATCCTGAATGTTTTGAATTTGTACACAGCCCCCACCTTTATCTAAGCCATCGCCATGTAACTCACCTTGTACTGACAGCTTTTGCATCATTCTCTGCTCCTGTCTTTTTAATATGCAAATCTGATCATGTTACTCTCCAATCTAAATCCACTAACTGTCTTTCATTTTTATATAAGACCAGAATCTCTCAAATGGCCTACAAGACTTTCTTTTGGTCTATTTTATGCCATCATCTTCAGATTCATCTTGTATCACTCCCTATTTCTCTGTATCCCAGCACCACTGGATTTCTTTGACCACATTATGCTGCTGTCGTTCCCTTTGCCTAGAATGCTTGCTCTCCTTTTACACCTCAATCTTTCTCACCTAACAAACTTTTACTCATCCTTCAGAAACCAGCTCAAGTATCACTTCCTCTGATAAGCCTTCCCTGACACCAATTCTGGTATCTTTATAATATACTGTATAAAATCCTATTCTTTTACCTCAATTTATGCTTATTCATCATTATTATTTATTTGACTGTCTTCCCACTAGAATTCATTTGTGTTAGCTTACTATTTTCAGATCCTAGCCAAGTAGATACAGTAGGTGCTCCAAAAATTCATGGTGAACAAATAACGTAAAAACAGGTTTAGTTTTATCAGTCTGATGTATACTTCTGTGTAAGTATTCCAAGTTTTCCCAGCTCCACAAACATCTGTCCTCTTCTACTGGGTTAGTAGTAAATGGGGCACAGATAGCAATTATTTCTTATATTTACTTACAAGCTGGTACTAGTTACTCATTGTATAGGAGAAAAATCAAAGCCAATTCTTCAACCAGAGACACTTTCAGTTTGTCATAGACTTACTCCTTATAAGCAAGGGTTTCATTATTTTCATTTCCAAATTTTGGCTCACAATAGATATCATCAAAACTTTTCAATTATAATTTAATCTTGAAAATTTGTTTAGAAATTAATTGTAAAATATGTTTGCCAATACTAGTAAACGGATGCCTCTTGTTAGTAGAAAGCTAAATACACATTTATTTCTCCTTGCCAAATGAAATTCAGCTTTCTCATGCTTAAATTTATGAGCAGTCTGGGAAGAAATCCATTATTGGGCACATTTTGAACTGTATCCAATAGAGAATATTAGTCACTTACATGGTATAATTTTGAAGTTAACTCACAGAATAAACATTGGTTTCCATGTAGTTGATGCTTGACTTTTGCAGATGGTATTTCTTCTTACACTGTACAAATCATAGGGAACATATAGATGATTCTTATCATACTTTATAAATATAAAAATATTTTATACATTTCATTATTATTGACATCAGACTCTACGTTTCATGATTTTTCTTAAAAATTTTTAGATGAGCATCGGTGGCAATGTCTAGTCCAGATTCAATTTTATCATTGCCCAAGTATGTCAGAGTTGGAAAGATAAAGCATCAAGACACTGTCAATACATCTAATTAACCCATCCTTTTTCTCAGTCAGGTGCAGAAATTTAGAGTTTATACATGCATTGAGAAAGTTTAATATTGCCAAATCTAGACATATACAAGTAGATTAGCCAAGTGTATGAATCTCTTCCACGATTATGTTGTATGTACAAACAAAATATTACCCTGCTCGTGGTTTACCAAGTCAACATTTTTCAAGAGCCTTTATTGTGCCAGTTACTGGAAATACAAAGCCAAATAAATGTCTGCTCTCTGGGAGACAGCAGTCCACGGGTCAGAGAGTGACACGCGACACAGAGACAGAGAAGCTGCTCAGTGCCAAGGAGCCCTGACCAAAAGGCTCTTGCCTTTTTATGGACTTGGGAGGGTGACATGAAGGAAGAGGGCAGGGCTAACAGTGGAAAGCTACAGACTCAGGGTGGAGAAAGGTCTCAACTGAGGCCCCAGTAAGGAGGCCTCCAAATGGAGATGCCTGCTTCTGAGTCCTTGCCTGCTACTCCCTCGAGAAAACCACAGTGGGCTGACTGTGGGAAGGGCAACTCTCCCCCCACACTGCCTGCCAGGCAAAGGCTTGAAACTGCCCCGGGTTGACCCTGAAAGACCACACACAGGATTTTAGCCTGGAGCCAGACTCCTCAGAAGGAACGGTGATGCCTAGCTGAGAATTTTGGATTTGGCCCTGGAAAGACATTTCAAGCTTTAAGATAGGCAGTGATGTGAATCGATCTGTACTTTGAGGACGATGGTTCGGGCAATGGTATGGGGGGTAGAGGCTGAGCCGAAAGAGCTGGACTCATGGCAGGAGGGCAGAGGACTCTGGAGTGGCCCCTGGGGAAAGGATTCAGGTCCAAACCATATGAGGGCCACTGGGAGATGCTGGTGCCTCCACCACCTTTACCTAGGATCAGGAACATGAGGCTAGGGGAAAGCGAGAGAAGATTCAACAGGGAGACTGCTGCTTTGAATTTAAAGTATCAGTGTGGTCGCCAAAGTGAAAACCCACAGCGGGCAATTAGAATACTCAATGCTCTCAGGTCAGGCATCCCAGGTAGAGAAATGAATGTGGGAATCACTGACATGAATGGTGCTGCATATTCATAGCAAGAAGCTGAAGTTACTTATCATAGTCAATAGGTGTTAAATAAAAGGCCCCTTCTAAATGTTAACCCAGTTTGGAATGATATATGTCAGACGTATTGCACTGCAAGGCTGAAGACCCTCTCAAATGAATTACATAAGGTCTTAGAACCTCTCCAACCTAAATGTGAATCAACATTACTTTCGGGTTGGTACTACAGTAATCACACTACCTTTCCTTTATGGTAAATGCTTTTCATCAGCAAAGCATATGTATGTTTGCACTTTATTTTAGCCATGCCTCCACAACTTGCATTTGGTTCTGCTAATTTTAACCTATATTTCCAGGCTAGCCTCTACTCTTGAAAAGGAGAAATAAAACTAAGACGTGGACTAAAATAGAAAAATACAAAGGAAAACGGACAAGGCACCTGTTGGTGCCTGAGCCCGATTCCCAGTCTACTGGGCTGCTGGCCCCGTGTCTGGATGCTAAGAGCTCACGGCTGCCCCCTTTCCTGGAGACTGACCTTCTGCACATCAGAAGCCACCATGGGAGGTTACCCAGTGCCAACCCCACCACAATGTGGGCAGTGCCCAGCCAATAACTGACATGTGCATAGCAAAAGGCAGTCATCCTTCCTTAAGGTGGGACTAAGTCTATGCTGTGACTTATACTCCAGAGCTCTCCGTGGGTCCACACTGAGGCTAGACTCCAGCTGAGACCACATTCTTGCTTAGCACCTTCCCCTTTCCTCTCCTGATTCCCTCCCTCCCTTTCTCCAGAGGGCACCCTCCTAGTATCCCATGCACCTGAATCCCTGGCTCGGACTCTGTTTTCATGACAACTACTGAAGTTACCTATTGGAATAGAAGGTCAGATCCGGGGTAAGGAGAAATCAAACACAAAAATTTTAATACAGAGGCAATGACTCAGAGCCACTTACATGGCTCCCAGTTTCTAGGCAGCCCAAGTGAAAAGTAAACCCTTATTAGTGACTTGGTTCTCATTGCCCACGATGAGAAAGAATGCCCACATCTCATGAAAACAAAGCCTTTCTAGGGCTGAGTTCTAAAGTACAAGTTTGATTTGAAGCTGCATATAGGTAACAGACAGAGATGCAGGAGAAACAGACTATCTCTACAAAAATGTTACAGTGGATTCCATGACTGTTCTTGATATCAGTTCTAGATATAAGATCATGGGACAGCCTCAATTTCAGTTTAGCGAAAGCATTTCTTGGGCATAGGTCAAAATAATATGACCCACGTGCACATCTCTTGGGTATCTGCTTTAGTAATGTTTTAAATTTCCAGAGCAGAAGTATTTTTACAAACTTCAGTTATCTCTAAGAATAACCAGAAAATCGGATTTTAAAAGGCAAATTTCTGGGTCCTATCACTAGAGAAGTTCCTCAAGTAGCTACAGAGGGAAGCCTAGAAAATGAACCCCCATCTACCAGTTCTCTCAAGATGTACATTTTGAGAAACTGACATAGAACACTAGGTAGAAATGGTTTCTCCAATTTTCATTTTATATCAACACAGTTTTCAATAAGAATTGGAGAAGAGAAATTTCGTGGTCTTACCCTCTGATACTTGACCCAACTACTGGCACGTGGATTATAAATTGAGAATGGACTGGTCAACTTTACAGACTGAATATGCAGATGATAGGTCTGGAATTTGGGGTGCACACTGAGGTCAGCCAAGTTTGACATGGCTCATGAGGAGGTTGGCCATCAGACGATCCTCTGTAGAGGCAGGTTAAGAACAAGAAAGGAGTCTATTCACAGTTCATGTAGGAGTATATGGAATCTTCCTGATTGATAGTTTATATTTAAAAACAAACTCTTCCCTAGGGCCAGTTCCACCTTCATATCTGACCATTATTCTGCATTCCACTGGGAACATTTCTTTTTCAGGTAGAATTCTGAAAATGCTAAGATTTGAAATGGCCACATAAGACACACCAAAAATATTATATGCCTTGAAATGATATGGCTGTGGTATAGGCTGGAGAGATTTAAAGTTTTTTCCTTGGCTTCCACAGAGGTTGCAAAGTGAAATGAGCTGGGTAAACCCATCACAAAATAGCTGAGTTAGGGAAGTTCAAACACATACTAACTGTGATTCAGGGAGAGTGATTAATAGCTAAATACAACACATCCTTTGGGAAAACATAACAATATGGCTTCTAACTAGATCAGTTACTCAACCTCTGTGCTACTGATATTTTGGACTGGATAATTCTTTGTCGTGGGGCATGTTCTACACATTGTGGGATGTTGGGCAGCATTAGTGACCTCTACCCACATTGTATATGTTGTAGGAAAGAGTTCAGTAATATCGACCAAGAGGAAATCATATACTCCAAGAAAAGAAACAGGTGAACACGTCATTAAGTTTACACAGTCGAGAAATTGTCACAAACTAGGGAATGCTGTGAGTTGGAACAGATGGAACATTTCTTCAAACCAAAGGAATGAAACCAACGAATGAGAAGAGCTACGTTGCCTGCTATTTCTCCTGAGTTAACTTGACCGGATTCGGTGCTTAACAGAGACCTCCCATGATTAGGTTTGGATTAAGGAGAATTAAAGCCATTTTTGACATTGTGGTCTAACATTCTTACATGGTTCATCTGTGGGCAGCCATTGTAACCAAGGTAAGTAGTCAGATAGCAAGCAGTTCCATCTGCCACGAGTTAATTAGGTTTGCGTTTCAGAGGCTAATGGCCCAAGGAATAAGACTTTCTCAAAACCCCTTTAACCTGAGAGTCACGTAAATCCTCTTTGAGCTTTCCCCAGTGTGCTCTCTGAGGAAGCCTGCTGCAGTGGTAGTCTCCCTTGAAAAGGTCTTATCTCATCTGAATCCAAGTAGCAATTTCCTTCAGCAAAATAAGGCTCTTGGCGTTTCAGTGTAGGAATTAAAAAATACATTTCCTATTAATTTGGGAATGCTGTTCTCATGACAAGGCTGAATTTTAAAGGCTGTTTAACATTTGCAGTTTGATAATTTCTTACAAGCAGCCTATGGAACATGACCAACATTACAATGAGGTATTCCAATTTTCATGAATTACTTTGGCAATGGTTCTTAGCAGAAAAATATTCCATCAGAACTTGATCATTTTCTGCCACGTAAGCACAGCAGTGCCCTCCGCACCCTGCAGGAAATGCACCGGAGATCAACGACTGGGAGGGTTTTGGACTTCTGCACCCTACTTAACCAAGTGTCGCAGGGCTTTTTCAAAATGTCTTTAAGTTGACTGCTCTGAAATTATTACTTAACTTGGTGGATCTGATCTCTTGTTAATGTGACTGCGGGGACTCAAAGCTCTAGCTCAGCCTTTCTCAAAAATACTAAGTCAAGCACTACCCATTGGCATTCTTTGCAGAAAAAAAGAGTGTCTTGTGATCAAAAAATTTGCAGATCCACAACTAGCACCAGCAAGCTAAAGGCTTTGAGGAGTCTTACAAGAAAGAATCTGTATTCGTTAATTACCCCCAAATTTAGCAACTTGAAACAGACATTTGTTTCCTCACAGAATTTCTAAAGATCAGGAATCTGGGAATGATTAGCTGGGTGGTGTGGCTCGGGGTCTTTCATGAGGTCACGGTCAAGCTGCTGGCCAGAGCTGCAGTCACTGGAAGGCTTGACTGGGGCAGAGGGATCTATGTCAAAGGTGGCTCGCTCGAATGCTTGCTGGCGGGAGACCTCAGTTCCTGACCTCAGACACCCCTTCACAGCCCTTCCAAGTGTCCTCATGTCATAGCAGCTAGCTTCCCGCAGACTGAGTGAGCTGACAAAGAGAAAGCGAGCAGGAAGCCACAGTGCTTCTTGTAATCTAGCTTTACAAAGTCTCACTAGTCACTTCCACTTTTATTCTATTTGGTGGAAGTGAATCACTAAGTCAGGCTAACAAAGGGAGGGCAACTAGGCTCTGCCCTAACTCCCCCTGCTCTCCCCAAACAACGTGTGGACCTACGCTGAATCACCACCTGAACCTAGGGTTCAGCCCATCATTTTCTTTATTTTACCTCAGAAGTTTTTCTGACCATAATACTTACTGCTATGGTTAATGATCCTGTAGAATGGAAGATAATTGGGGAAATGCTGAGGTATGCTCTTGATTTTCGCTCAAGGAAATGTAGACAATGAAAACATACAGAGGTTATGTATATAAATTGGTAAGTCAACAAAGTATCATCTTTGCTTTCTTCTTTTCTAAGTTGGCAAATAGATCTTGGACATTTATAGAGAGAAGTTAGGTAACCAACAATCCTGAAATAAGTTGTACAAATGTTTTAAAAAATGTTACTCATTGCATAACACTTAAAATGCTCATTCTATGTACAGTCTGTTATGCTTGGGGACACTTATTCTAGACAGAAGGATTTCCCCAGCTTCAGTATAAAATGATAACCATTGCAGGAAGGATAAAGTGATGATTATGGCCTGTGGGAGCACTCCCTTGGACAGCTGTTGAGAACTTATAAGTATAGGAACCTTCAAAATGGAGGTAGAAGGTACATTTATATACAGATCTGTTAGACACCAATACTATCAATTAAACCAACCAAACTGGATTGCATATTTTAAAAAATCATTATGGGTTTCAGATAGGAGTTTAAGCTTCTTGGCTATGTGAGCTAATAAAATAATTTGGGGGCAGATAATTATTTCTCAGATAACTCATAATCCATTCTGTGTACATTAAAAGTGTAAATCTCAAAAAAGAAAAGGAAAACTGGTCATTAGAAGTATGGGTTACATTGGTTCTTCACAAGTGACTAGTATGGAATAGTAATTATGGTTTTAGTGAAACAGAATCACTGTGGCAAAGACAAGAAATCATACCTGTACCTCACTGTGAAAGTAAAAGTAGAAATGATGTCCTATTTTTAAAGAATATTAAGTGGAAAAGAAAACATGCATCTTTTCATTACTTACTGTTTTTAGACAGTAGGCATCTGGGTGAAAAATCTCTGTGTGACTCTTTGTAATTTTACTTCTTCTTCCAAGAACCATTTCTGTAGATAAACATATGCTACTCAATCTTGTTGCCCAGTCACAAAAAAAAGAACTATTTACCATTCCGATCCCACGAGACTGGATTATCAGAAAAGAAAAAAACTGAACAAGACAGGACTGACCCAGATGCAGGGAAGTTTCTGGAATAGCCCAGAGAGTGATGCTGACCGTAAATGAAATATACCAAGGAATCTTCCTCTACCTTTTAAACAAACCTATATATATATGTCTGACTCTGAAACTAGATTAGATATAATCATCTCGAATAAGTTGGTATAACTACAGCATATCCAATTATATCTATTCAGAAGCCATATTTCTTTCTTTCATCAATTAAAATTAATAAGGGGAGACTTTAATTAGTGAGAGCCCTTTGGGAATGGAGAATATGAACACTGATACACAGCCTGGAATATTAGTGGTTTCAGGACTCTCATTTGCCCCCAAATGTTCTCCTAAAGGAACGGCGTCTGAAACCCCATTAGAAATAAAAGATATTTTCAAAAGAAACATAAATATTACCCCAGTGCTTTTAAATTCTTCTTACTTCTGGGATATTGTCCCAAGGAAATAATTTTAGAGAGGAGGAAGAAAATCTGTAAATACAAAGAAAGATGTTTTACAAGTGTTGATTACGTAACCAAATTCCCCAGCCATCATTAGATCATAGGAACTACTGGGGTCATAGCATTATTACAAACTTAAAATTCCTGGGGCATCTTTTCCTTACCTTCTGGAAAATGCTCTTTCCCCAGGCATTTCCAGGAGTCCCCGGAGGTATCTCCATGTAGCCACAGACCAGTCTCCCAGTGGGCATCACTCTTGCTTTGTGCTTCTGGCCAGAGACGGTCATCTCCCATAAGTATCGTCACTACTGCTCTCATGTAATCCTCTAATATCTATGACTTTTCCATTGCTTAGGCCATGCCATCATTGGTGACAACAAGGAGTGTAGCCCAAAGCAATTCTGTTTTGTGATTTCAATAGCTTACTGAGAAATTGAATTTTTTAAAACTTATGTTAGTTTTTACCTACAGCCCTTTGCTTCCTATATATGGAAATGTGTCCATGGTTGAACTGCGTAGGTAGATTATGATGGCAGCCACCATGCTGATCCCAATGTCAGATTTCCTTTCTGATCCTGACATTTTATTGCTAAAATCATGATACCCTACACCTTCCTTCTAGGTCCTCATCCAGGCAGGCTCCTGTTGGGCACAGACCATCAGTTAGCAGGACTAGATCCATCTGCCTATGTCTATCTAAATTTCAGGTGAGGCTCAAAGTTAAATCTTTGCTACATTTCTGGTATTAAAAAACTAGAAACAGTGAGTTCTCAGGGATTACAGCAGAAAATGTCAGTCCAATATGATGTGATTATGTTAAATATTAAAACATTGCAAATATATTGGAAATGCATAGAAGTGTAAAGTCTCTAACATTACATATAAAATTTAGCAATCATATTTCACATATCCAGAGATTAGAGCAATAAGCATAAAAAAACAAGACATATAAACATATATTGTACGTTGTACTTTAAATATACATATAGACATATATAGATAAGAAAAATTATATACTTCCTAAAAATTATTGAGTGGAGCAGAAACAATGTATATAGTAACCTACTAACACTTTAGAAGTTCATCAAAGAACCCAGTAAAATCCCAAGGGAAAGGGAGAGCAGGTGAAAATTCTGTCAAAGTCTAGAAAGTAATTCAGGTCCAGAGAATGGGGTCTGGCCAGGGTGGGAGACCACACTGGGGGAGGGCCCTGGGTCAGCAGGAATCTTGACTTATGGGGGAAAACAACAGGGGGTCAGTAATTTGATCATGGAAGGAAAGTGCCAAGGGTTCATCAGTCCCCTTTTGATTTTGCTTTGGGTTAACCTGGACTTCAATATTCGTTTTCTCATAGAATGTCATAACAAAATGGCCAGAGGCCTTATTCAGAGGCTAAAGCAAACTTTTAAAATAACATTGATTTTCGTCCTTGCCCTGAACTCATTTAAACTCTCAGAGCTTCAGCTCTTCTTCTCTTTCAATATCTGTATGTTCATTACAGCTGTACAGCACATCGCAATTATGTAATTATATTTAATAAATGACATTAGAGCAACTACAAAAGTCTGGCTTAGGTCACACTCTAATAAATGTTGAAATAAGAATAAGAGGTAAATCTAACAGTACATTTGATTAGCTGGAACAACTCATCTTTGCTCACTGAGGTCTAGAGTTATAAGGCTTTCTTAAATCTTTCCAAAATCTTAGGGGAAAACCTATGGCTGATCCAAGGCTATTGGATGGAAAAGCTGGCAAGCTAAAAATGAGCATAGTCATTCAATGTTAGTGACTCCATCGTAAGTGAAAGGAGATGTGCCCGTCAGTATGTTCTGGAGTGCCCTTAGGAGCAGAGTATACACATCATGCCCCTCAAACCTCATCTAAAGAACGGAGTCAAGGTTGATTGGAATTTCCTTGGGTAAGCCACTGATCATTGGGAATAAAAGATGTTTATACCTGAGGTATACAAAGATGAAAGGAAAAGACTGTACACAGTATCGGTCTACTGATATCTGTCCTATGATGGCCTGAGATAGGAATATCTTCTAATCTTCTCACAGAGATATTTTTCTCTACTTGGGAATTCATATATAATTGTTTATAATGTTGTTTATTGGTTCATGAGACACAGAGAAAGAGAGGCAGAGGGAGAAGCAGGCCCCCCGCAGAGCAGGGAGCCCAATGCAGGACTCAATCCCAAGACTCCAAGATCATGACCTGAGCCGAAGGCAGACGCTTCACCAACTAAGCCATCCAGGCGCCCCATATATAATTTTTCTTACAGTCTTGGTTGAATCATAGTTCTCTGAAGACAGGTACTTTGTTTTTGTTTTACTTTGTCCATTTACTTTTGTTTAACTCTGTTCACAATGCACAGTGACTTCAGCTGTTTACAGATGGAATGTATGTTTGCGCAGGGGGTGGGGAGGCAGGCAGGTGAAAGATAGAGGAAGGAAAGAGAAGTGGATCTAGAAGACTCTAAAAATGATCTGGAGGGAAATTTGTGACACGAGTTTTTAATTTTTATTATACTTGAGAGGCTTTGGAAGGAGTCTGCACCAAGGCAGGTTGTCCTCAAATGCCTGTTGGGTTGAATATTTTCTCAAACATTCCAGTGCACAAGTGAGGATCAGATTCCACAGCTTAGGTTCCTTGGTAAGCCACAACCTGGGTGTCTGCACAGTCTTGCCCCTCCTCACCCAGAACTACCTTCTGGTCATTCTAATAGCTACTGTTATGACTGTAATGATTCATCAATGCCCCAAATGCACTAGGAGAACCACCAACCAAAGTTAAATCTTTCAGATTCCATGGCAGAGATCTTTCCCGCTATGCTAAGCTGCATCCCAGAGAGCCCTACTGCCTAGAGTCACAGAGTTCCCATAGTAAGTTACAGGCTCAGTGGGTGCCAGCAACACTTTGCCTACAAAAATGCCTCGGGGGAACCATCCACGGGGAAATACCAGCTCTGTCCTGAGCCAGGAGTCCTATTCTTTTCACGGACTGTTGATCTAATGTTGGAGGATAGCTCTTCCAGACCTGTAAGGACCATCCAACATAGACCATGGTGAAGCTTAACTGCCACCTCCTTAATCCTGCCCTAGGTCAAGAAGGAGCCCAATTTTCAACCTCAGCCCTTAACTCTAAGACCATGCTTTCCTTCTCTCCATGTCTACCTCATCACCTGTCACCCGCATGGGGGCTACCCGAGCAGCCACACAGAGTAGTGGGTGGGATGTGTGTTTAGGGAGCAGCTAAATGTGATCTCCTTCCTCCCACAAACTCACTGTCACCTTCAACCCAACCTCCACCCATAGAAATGCACTCTGGCAATGCTCCATGGGAAAGAGACAGAATCTCTTCTAGACTCCATCCAAATATATTGGAGGCCAAAGTAGGTAAACTCTTGAATTTCTGAAAAAATATGAGCATTTTCTGCAAATTAAAAAGCTACTGAAGTAACATCTAAGTTATGCAGCAGTTTCTTCTTTGCTATGGTGTGGTCCAAACTTTGTATGTCATGCAAGTAAAGGCATATTCATAAGTGGCTCATCAAGCTGACACCTTACATTGCTTTTGACTGATGAGTATTTCTGCACACCAAAGGGTTGGAAAAGGCTTCTTATCTAGGAAGTATTTTGACTGCTTGAGGGATTCAAATGAAACAGTGCATCAACACAATTTTAGGACACAGAATGAAAGTGAGAATATGTTCAGGCTCTCTGCACACAATAAACCAACCCCCAGACCTTGTAATTGGTTAAAGGTGATCTATTATGTGGATCTAGTGAAAAGATAATCAAGGTAATCGTTTCCTGAACCAGAATATATATATTATGACTAAAATACTGGTCTCTAAACAGTGTTCATTGAATTGCATTAATTAGGGGCCCTTTGGAAAATTACTGTTTCTTTTAATCTAGGAAATTTGTTTCATAATCTTGGCTGAACGTTGTCCTATGGGATATTGGCACCAAAAAATGGGTACATAGATTGAACTTGAGAATAATTCATGGCGGAATGGAAATGGTGTCCTCGTCTGGGTTCTAGCTCTAATCCCACCTGACTGTGAGGAGGGCAAGCAAGAGGAACCTCACTTTTCCTATCTTGCAAAGACAGGGCTGTGTCTGAATAGTCCCGACAAGGAAAAAGAAATTCTGATACTATTATGCTTTCTTTTGTAAACTCCCGAACCATTAAAATCTATCTGTCATGCCAAGAAGTAGGAATGGAAATGAAAAAGGACCAAGGGCAGACCAATCAATTCAGCCATCCAGAGATGAACAGTGGCAAGGACTCATGTCTCCAGTGGAAGGAATGAGTATCAAAAGAGAAGAACCCAATTATTTTCATTTCGAACCTCATTTCAGGCCAGCAAGATCTTTCCATTCAAGGCAGTGAGAGAAAAATCCAGGCCACTCTGGTCATTAATATTTGGGACAAAAAGGTGCCATGACATTTGTTTTCTTTTGAGTGGCATTTCATTCCATGGAGATTGTAAACATGTCTGGCACATCTGAATTGTCACTTTCCTATAGAAGAGCTTTGGAAAGCATGCTGGCATACTGCCAAGTGGAAGACTTGTTTTTCTAATTTCCCATAGAGTAATTATTTATCTGTCTCCAGGGCAATTCTAAATGCAACGTCTCAGAAGCAGATTACAAATTTAAAGTCAAGGAAGACTACTCGACCCAAGCAATCAACTGGCTGTCAGGGTATAAATATGAGCAAGAACAAAAACAGACAAGAGACTTTAACCACTACTGAAAGGAGGTGGAACAACTAGTTAGCTCTTAATTAATAAAATATAATCTTTTCCCCCAGTATACATAGTACAGCTATATGTTATTTAATCTCTACAGTGAGGCATTTGCTTTGTTTACAGTGATTATTATATGAAAGGTGCTTGAATTTTGAAATTTCCCGCCGAGACGAGTGTTAGTAACTATACTGAAGTGGGTTAACAACTTTGTAGACAATGTATTTTGCTTGTCATTTTCCTTGTGTTTTATATTCCAAATCTAAATTCTATTCCAAAAATATTGAGAAAGTTCACAGTAAAAGACACATGCAGTAAAAAAATAAGATAACCAAGACTCAAATTCATACACAGTTTTCATACTAAATTGCAGACATATAAAATCTTACCTCCTTGACCCGTTGTAAAACTTTGTAAATCAGCTGCCTGGGGACACTGGGCTGCATTTATTTGTTTCCCTCTGTACCTAGAGAAAGGCAGTACATTTTATTGGGCACTTATTATGTATAAGACATCAACAGGTTGGGGGGAGGGCAATGCATGGCTGGCTCAGTTCATGGACCTTGCAACTCTTGATCTCAGGGTTGTGAGTTTGAGCCCCATGTTGGGTGTAGACATTACTTAAAAATAATTTTTTTTAACTCACATATATCATCAGGGGGTTTATAAATATTGGCATTTAACCATCTCAAGAATCCAAGAAAGTGGGTTTTATTAGTCTCCTTTTTACATGTAAGGATATGTCTCTTAGTTTTATGTCTCTTAGTTAAACGAAATAGTTAAGATAATACACATAATAACTGAGAAAACTGAGATTCTATCCCAAGGGTCCTTGAACTATAGAATGTGTTCCTTTCACCACTTCCTGTTTTCCAAACAAAATACAGAGTTTGAGCACAGGTCCAGATAAGAATCCACTCTATACAGGCTAACTACTCATAAGCTAATAAGAATATTATTTCTCGGTTTTTATTCCTCATTAATTGTATATGTATATATTATAGATTTATCTAAAATTTAGACCTTTTTAGTATTACAATCTCAAAGAAGAGATAGAAGAGGAGGCATAATGAGATGGATTTTTTTAAAGGTCTGGTCCTTCCCTGGTTCTACCAAACTGCCAGGATTTCCAGTTTTCTATAATCGATCCTGCCATAGGTGGTCCTCAGTTATCCTATTATAATGATTTGTGTGGCTTCAAACACACTTCAGATCACCCTGGAGCCAATCTGATTTTGTATCACCAAACACTGACTAACCCAGAGGCTAAGCCTATTTTGTGAATCAAACTAAATGTGACTTTTGGGAGACAGAGTTGGAAATGTTCCCAAGCACTCCATGCTGGGGTGGCTGTGTGCATGGAATTCCTTGGGGAAATGCATGTCAACTTCTGCAAGTGTAAATGGGATGTTATTATCATTTTTCCACCCCCCCAGGGATTGTACTTAGTGACCACTGTTAGTGGCAGTGAAGTGCCAGTTGTAGGAAAAGTTATAGGTGGTGTGTTTGGGGTAGAGAAATATATGCAGAAGATAGAGAAGGAGGAGCTCCATTTCCCATAATTCTTTTTGCTCCTTACACATAGGCATTCCGTTAGGAAAGAATGCACTGCAAACTCTATCAGAGAGCAGAATGAAGAATAAATGGTGATCATCTTGGAATCCCTCCATAGAAAAGTAGTTTCTGAAGAAATAAAAGGGGATCTGACCCAAGTTTGGGCTCAGTAGACAATGTTAGAAATTTAGCGGTATTTTGGCCATAATTTTTATAATATATCACTTCAAAAAGAAAGTAAATGGATTGTTACCTGCATCAACTATTTGAATGTATGCTTATAACTTAATCTGATTCAAAGTTAGACATTAAATATAGACTCAAAAGTGAACTGTTAAACTCTGATATTAGTATAACCTTCTTCTGTCAATTTATTGTATCTATAAATAATGACTCATTTTCAGCATTTTGGAGGACCTCAAGAGGTTTTGGCTAGCTTGTTCTCAGCCCAGATTTCCGGACGAATTCTCTTTTCCAAATTATATTTAGCTTGAGGTCTGAGTCTGGAAAGTGAGCAAGCTACTGTTCCCTTGGTTTCCTCTCTAATTTGTTTCACATTTACTCTTTCCAAAGGTCCAAATCCTTACGGACTGGCACTAGCTTCTGGGTATTTTCTGTCCTGCCAGGTGCCATGCAATTTAGTTGGAGTGCCTCATCACAGAAATTGCTTGATTTTAAGCAATTTTGGACAACTGTTGATGAGTTTTTCTTGTAAGGTCTGGAGGCGTATGAATTCTTTAAAATACTACTTTTCCTACTTATTTTTTAATTTCTTATTTAAGTATAGCTGACACAACAGTTACATTAGTTTCAGGTGTATGACATAATGATTCAACTTCTCTATATAGTGTCTATGCTCACCACAAGTATAGCTACCACTTGTCACCATACAGTGCTATTATGACACCATTAACTGTATTCCCTATACTGTACCTTTTATTCATTCCTTGCATTTCTATGACTTATTCATTCCATAATTGGAAGCCTGTATCTCCCACTCCCCTGCACCAATTTTACCTCTCCCCTGGGCTCCTTTCTCTCTGGCAGCCATCAGATTGTTCTCCGTATGTATAGATCTGATTCAGTTTTTTGTTCATTTATTCATTTGTTTTGTTTTTTAGATTCCACATATGAGTGAAATCAAAAAAACCTGTCTTTCCCTAACTTACTTGACTTAGGATAATACCCTCTGGGTCCATCTATGTTGTCTGAAATGGCAAGACTTCATCCTTTATTTTTTTATGGCTGTGTAATACACACACCACCCCCCCCCCACATCTTCCTTATCCATTCATTTATTAGTGGATACTATCCATTGTTTATCAGTGCTTCCATACTGGCTATTGTAAATAATACCACAATAAACATAGGGGTGCTTATATCCTTTTGAAGTAGCATTATCATTTTCTTTGGGTAAATACCCAGTAGTGGAATCATAGAATCATATAGTATTTCTATTTTTAATTTTTTGAAGAAATTCCATACTGTTTTCCAGAGTGCCCGCAACAGTTTACGTTCCTGCCAACAGTGCATGATGGTTCCTTTTTCTCCACATCCTCGCCAACACTTGCCATTTCTTGTGTTTTTGATTTTAACCATTCTGACAATTGTGAAGTGATATCTCATTGCGGTTTTGATTTGCATTTCCCTAATGGTGAGTGACTTTGAGCATCTTTTCATGTGTCTGTTGGCCCTCTGTATTGTCCTCTTTGGAAAAATGTCTACAGTCCTCTGCCCATTTTTGAATTGGGATGCTTGGATTTTTTTGCTGTTGAACTTGTGTAAGTTCTTTATATATTTTGGATATTAACCCCTTATTGGAATTATCATTTGCAAATATCTTCTCCCATTCAGAAGTTTGCCTTGCTGTTTTGTTGATGGTTTTTTTGCTGTGCAGAGGCTTATTTTGCTATAGTCCCAATAGTTCATTCTTGCTTTTGTTTCCCTTGCATTAGGAGACATACCTAGAAAAATGTTGTTACGGCCAATTTTAAAGAAATTACTGCCTGTGCTCTCTTCTAGGATTTTTATGGTTTCAGGTCTCACATTTAGATCTTTGGTCCATTCTGTTTACTTTTGTGTATGGTGTAAGAAAATAGTCCAGTTTCATTATTTTGCATGTAGTTGTCCAGTTTTTCCAGCACCATTTATTGAAGAGACTTTCACCCCCATTGCGTATTTGTGCCTCCTCTGTCCTAGATTAACTGACCATATGGCGTGGGTTCATTTCTGAGCTCTCTATTCTGTTCCACTGATCTCTGTGTCTATTTTTGTAACGGTACCATACTGTTCTTTTTACTACAGTTTTGTAGCATATCTTGAAATCTGAAATTGGTTTATTCCAGCTTTATTCTTCTTAAGATTGCTTTGGCTCTTTGGGTTCTTTTGTAATCCCATACAAATTTTAGTATTATTTGTTCTAATTCTTTGGAAAATGCTGTGGGTATTTTGAAAGGGACTACATTGAATCTGTAGATTGCTTTGGGTAGTAAAAGTACTACTTTAATTCAAAGTACAAATAAAATTCTAGTAATTACATTCCTTCTAGTTTATTCCAAAGTTAACACTTAAAACTCTTAACTATTTACAGTTAACCCTAGGCTAGGGTCTGTTTGATCTAAAGTTACTTCCAGAAATATACTATTTATTCAGAAAATGTCAGAATTGAGAATACAGGACAATAAATGTATTTTCTTAATACATAGTACTAACTGAATTAAATATTCTGGAAATTTCTTTAATTTCCAGAATATTTGTTTAAATTAAATTAAATTAATTAAGTAACATTGTTTAAATTAAATAAACAAATTTTAAAAAGTCAACAAACTTTACAATATAATACTTCTCTTTGTTGCCTATGTAAAAAAGTCAGCTGCAAGACAACAGGGAGACTACCGTAATTATTTTAATGCCATTTTGCAGTGGCTATCCATTACTTTTGTGTGTCCTCAACACTTTCCACTCATCCTCAGATGTCAGTATCCCAACTTTCCCTGGAGAAATACTCTTCCCCCATCCCATGTAATTCTGTCAGTAACTCCAGTCAGAATATCTCTTCCTG
>CM052814.1:37000878-37039333 GCA_028533885.1 Nasua narica
AAAAAAAAAAAAAAAAAACTTGCAGACCATTTCTGTCTTATTTGATTTGTAATTATGGATCCTCCATTCAGTCACAGACTCTTACAAAGATGGTCAGGGCACCCACCACTGAAATAGTTTACTTTTATGGCTTTTGAATATACAAATAATTCCTAAATGTTGGACACCAAAACACTCTACTGAAGCTCTGGTATTTTTCTAATTACTTCATGTTATGACCATTGTAACTGCTCAACCTTTTATTTACCTCCTCCTGTGTTGTATTTATCCCACATTTGTCAGAGTTTACTAACATGCATCTTCTACCAGTGAATCCAAAGTTTGATCCATAGCATGGTCTAGGCTACCTGTATAGATCAAGGATATCTATTTTCAGATGGTAGAACAGGGAAAAATCTTGAAAATACCTATTTGAAACATGTTTGCCACAAATCTTTTCTTCCCCTCCAGAGAGGATTAATTTCTCAAGAAACTGATAAATCGGTTAAACCAGGGTGAAAAACTAACCAGAAAATTTACATCAGACTTTCAAGATATGCTCAGTTTACTGAATTCACAGTAGACAAGTTGAATTCTCTTTTTATCATTAGCAGGTCTTGTAATCCCTGACTTATAATAATTCAGCCTTTGCAATGTGCTTCTGGCATTCAGAGGACCCTCCCATTTCATTTTGAGTCACTTCCTGCTCACTTCCTCAAATACCACACACTTCCTCAAATACCTTTTTGCACAGTAGTGTATTCCCCTCCCCCTCCCTCAATTCCTTCTCTCTTCCAACTCTCCCAATTTCTCCCAATATGGTTCTTTCCCTTTCTCTGCTTCTTTTATTAATTTTTTTCTTTCTTTTCCCTTCAATGGTCCCCTGCCCTTCCTAATAGAATTCAACATATATATCCTATGGTTTCATCTTAGTAGAGGTCCAGTCAAGAGAGAAAAACAAAACAGAATTTAAATCAATTGTTAACTAGGAATAAAGCTGATAACTAAGAAAATGAAAGGATAAAAAGAGAATTTTATAGTATCCTAGAGACAGCAACCACAAGAAGTCACTACTAGTCCCGGCACAGACACAGAAAAGGGATGATGGTGGGATTATTAAAACTTAGAGACTTAAAGAAGGAGCCCATGTAGCTGAAACTCTCACCTCTAAGGACAAGGTGCTGCTTGGCAGGTGCTGGGGTTTCTGAGGGAAGGTATGACTTGAAAAAAACTGCAAAGTCTTGAGAGAACTACAAACTGAGTCCAGCTACCACTCTAGGAAGGAACTCCCATCCTGAGATTAAGTCTTGCTAGGGTGACTTTCACAGGGATGAGGAGCAGACAGCCTACAGAAAGCAGTAAAGACCTAGCATCTTCCACCTTTCTAGCCAATTTTAGAACCGTCTTCTGGCGCCCACCATAGGCAAAGCCAAGTGGCAACAAGAGATGATGGAGGTTAATCTTGAGTAAAATGAGCTCCACTTGCAAGGCAACAGCCCCTAGTTAATGTTTGCAAGGTTTTCAGATAAAGAAAGGCTTGCCTTTTCAGACACAGAGGCAGTCAGCTTCTACTGACAAGGGAGGTTCAGAGTGACTTGGATCTAAGATTCTTAGCTTCACCTGATGGCAATCTGATGTGTCCATTTCAAGTCCTTACTCCTTCCTAATCAAGGCCCCAACTTTCTCATGAGACTTGGTGAGACTATGAATTCAACACATATCCTAATTCTGCAAACATAGTATTTTGAGTTTGATTTTTGAAATATTGGTCCTGTGGCTACAAAAAAAATTTTTTTTTATTTAGGGTTACCATGGAAGCTTCGTGGTTCCATGACCTGAGCTAAAATTATAAAGACTTGTTCATCATTTCTGTTCTGTGAGCAGTCCAATGCACCCATCAAAATCCATGCCATCCTACCATCCTTATTGGCATCTTTATTCCCACCATTGTTAAGTGCAGTAGCCACCTGAGTCTCCAAGGCACTTGCTTCAGTAAATACTTCATCAAAATCAATCACAGGCAGTAACTTGATTGATTGTAATGAGGCTACATGCCATAGGCTTTAGAATCCCATTTCCCATTGGAAAGGAAATCAATACTGCATTTAAGCTCAAGAACATGACTAAACTAATCCCCAAATAATTTTTTGTATCCTTGTGTCCTGAGATGACCTCTGGAAGCCAATTTCTCTGTAAGTAAGGGCTCATTCAGGAAACAGACACAACAGTACCTGTTTGAACCATGAAAATTTAATATAAAAAATTGTTAACTAGTTATTAAGTTCCTAAATAGGTAATGGCACACATAACAAAAGAACTTGAAGGTATCAAGGATATCAACCGCGGAAAACAGCTACCACCCCTCGGGTTGAGGCAACAACAAAGGAAAGAGGTTAAGATTATTAAAACAGACCTGAGATGGGGCTCTGTGGAGCTGAAACACAGATATTTGAGGAAAAGATGCCGCTAGGCTAGTGCCCGTGTATCTAAGTTCAGAGAAAGGGCCCTGCGGGCTTGGGACCCAGGTCTCCGGAGAGGGGACATCAGACAATTCTTGCTGGGGGTCTCTGGCAGGGAGCCATAGGAAGCTTGCCCTGCAAGTGTAGGAAGAACTACAAACTGGTTTCAGCTGCAGCTATGGGAAGCAAAGAAACTGTTCCTGCAGAGAGAAGAAACAATTCTGAAGCGATGTTCCCACCCTGGGGAAGAGTGAAGACAGAGTTGTTCAAGCCTCCCGCAGCCTGGCGGGCTCCCTCTAGCACCCCTCACTGGCAGAGCCTAACAGGCAGCAAAGGGCAGCCTTGGGACCACGAAGCAGAGGTCTGGAGATGAGGACAATGACTCAATCGCTGGCAGAGGCCTCTTCTAGTTCTGCTCTTTTGCTTTATAAATCCAAAGCAGGGCTCCGTTTGGAAGGCGGACAAAGGGGACAAAAAACCCACATCAATCTCACTTTTTTTTTTTTCAATGAATTCACTAAAATCCTTTTGTTCCTTATTCCAGGGCTTTTGGCACAACTCACAACTTGTTCTTCTTCCCCTGGCTTTTCTAGCGCTTCTCTAACTCTTCCATCGCAGTCTCAGTCGTGCGCTTTGGGCTCCGTCATCTTTCTCCCTTTCTTGCCCTTCCCCCTGTACTCGCCATTTCAATAGGTGGCATTAACTTTCATACAGTCACCCCAGCGAGATACTGAAGAGTCACACCCCACTCTCCTCCAACCTGCCAGAGGGAGGCCGAAACCCGTGTACCTGCTCACTCCCTAATCACCCTGATTCCTTTCATGTATCTTTCATGTATCTTCCTTGCTTCCTTCCATTTTGCCCCTGACTTTATTTGGGCCTTTGTCATTACCCAGTAGCCCTCTTCTAAATGATCTTCCTGCCTCTGCTCTAGGCCTCTAAACTGTGAGCATGCCACCATGCTTGACCTCCTTCAGTGGTTCCTACCACTTCAGCCCAGTGGTATGCCCCCAGCCCTGGGCCAGGACAGCTAGAGGAACATTAAAAAATACAGATGCCTGCCCCTGCCACTAGAGGCTTCACTTGAACTGGTCTGGACAGGTACCTGAGCTTTTATGTCCTTTAAACATTCTGCAGGTGATTCTAAGATTCAGCCAGGGAGGTGAGACACCACGTGAGCCCAAGCACACGGGGCTGCTTTGAAGCGCATTTCTATCTCGCTAACCAAATCTTCCATCCTTCTGTCTCAGCACACCAAGCCTTAACAACCCACTTGCTCTACTGCCTCAAATGTCCTCTCCATGCTTTCTCCTGCTTATAAGTTCCTGATCCATTATTTAAGGCTCAACACAGGAAGGGACTCAATCCCTTAATACTCAACCCTCAAAGCTATAAAATGAATAGCTAAGAGCAGGGACTTTGGAGTATGAAAGTTCTAATCTCAGCTCTACCACCTAACACAGCTACGTGGCCTTAGGCAAGTTGCTTTAGCCTGAGCTTTGAATCCTCATCTCTAAAACAGCGATAATACTCTCCCCAGAGGGTGAGTACACCAAATAAATAATGTATTGGCACTGCCTGGCATGGGGGCCCGGCAGCAGATACTCTCTAATAATCAGCAGTAGCACACACTCGAATCATCTTTCTTCCCCATCAGTTTGAAGCACAGCATTGGCAAGAACCTATCTTTCATCTTCGACCATGATACTTAACACAGTGGTTGACACATCACAGGTACTAAATAAAATGCCTATTGAATGAGAAAGACATGGCTCCTGTTCTAGACTTCTCTGAGTCTATTAGGAGAGAGAGTCAGAAAACCAGCCCAACTCTGTGAACTTCTGTTCAATCGTTTCTCTCTCTTGCAATTACACATGCGCGACTCATGTAGATACTCATAATTTTTTTTGTTTGTTTGTTTTTACTCATAATTTTTTTAATTGACTTTCGTGAGGTCAACTAGTACAAAAGTATTTCCTTAATATGCAAATTAGATTAGCCTCTTTGAGCTCCCATTTATACACAGTATACCCATGTGCTTTCCAACGGCAAGTACTGATAATCACATGCATCGGGCATGACCGTAGATCCTGGGAAGAGGTTTGTGGATTTCTATTATGGCCCATTACACATTAGAAGGAAGGGAGGACAGAAGGGACAGGAAGGAAGAAAGGAAAAGAGGGAGGGAAAAAGGAAAAGCCTCCTGAGATTCTCCTACATGTCTCCTACATGCATTCTCCTACACCCTCCCCCCACATCCCCACCTTTACAAATTTCTTCTTTGCTTTTCATGGTTTTTTCTTTAAGATTTTATTTATTTATTTGACAGAGAGAGAGAAATCACGTCACTATTATCTGCAGAGAGGCAGGCAGAGAGAGAGGGGGAAGCAGGCTCCCCGCTGAGCAGAGAACCGGATGCGGGGCTCCATCTTAGGACCCTGAGATCATGACCTGAGCTGAAGGCAGAGGCTTTAACCCACCGAGCCACCCAGGCGCCCCTTCATGGTGTTTTTAAAGTCTATGCCATCTTTCAAGACCTATTTCAAATACCACTCTTCCAATAAGGCACTAAATGATCCTCCGGTTGAAATTAATCATTTCCCAGCGGATGTGTGATCGTTGCTCTTTGTGTCTGTTTCCTACCTACCACTTCCCCTGACCCTCACCCCAAACCCCTGCTGGAGACAGCTGGTCTACCTCTGGCTCACCCAACAGATTATGTACACTTTGAGGCCAGGGTGACTGCATATGTCTTCATGTCCCTCATGATAGGTAGCTCAACACACAAAATGGTTATCCAACAACTGTTTTTGACTACAGTTCTATCTGTTATCCAGGGTTTTTTTTTTTTCACTCTCTTTTTACCCTCATTTACTGGAATATTTGTATCACCGTCAACAGGACTATTACCACCATCATTATTATGACACAAGTGTAAGTGTTATTAGGATTAAAGAAGTTATGGAAAATAATCAACAAAGTAAGTTTCTTTCCTTCAGCTTAATGGGGAAAAGCACAACCACAAAATCACTTATCTTTAAAATGTCTTCAGTGAAGGTAGAGAAGTGCCATAAAAAAAAACAAACATATTTCTGAAAATTCAATTTCCTGTGAGTCATCCTTAGGGAAATACAATATGAAAAGAAATCAGCAGAGATTCCAGATGGGAAGGTTCCTTGAAATACCCTCAGAGTTGCATGAGGATGTCCTTTGAATTGTTTACAATGAATGTATTAATCTACAGTGGGTCAGAACAAGAAATGTGTGATCCAGCCTGATTCTTGTCTCTCTCTAAACCCTCTTAAGTGTTTATTGTAAGTCCATCCAAATAAGAAGTATTTTTTGAGTTTATAGAATTCAATTACAATTACTGAGAGCCTTCTTCGAGTGTCTTCAAGTCATTGCTTTAACACAATAAATGTTCAGTCTTTTTTTTTTATTCCATGAATCAATTACATACTACAAAAAAGAGCCAACAGATCAAGGAGATCAAGAGCATGAAATCTGGAGGTGAACTGCCTGGGTGTGAAGATTTATTATGAGCTGTGTGATCATGGACAAGTGCCCTAAACTCAGTTTTTCCAGCCTTATCTATCTCTTAATATGAGATTATCACCTATCAATTTCTTAAAAGAATAAGACAGAGTAAGCACTCGATAAGTCTTAGAGTCACTATTATCAAAATTGTTAAAATTCTTATTTTTCTGACCCTACCCCAAGTATGCTCCTTCCTTCTTTCCTTCCTTCCTTCTTAACAAATATTATCGAGGAACCACTGTGTTCCAAGCCCTCCTCTATGTGCCAAGGAAAAAGAGGTAACCTTCCTTTCATGAGGAGCAGCCTTTGTTCCTGAGGGGCAGCCTGACAATAAGCAAATAGAGCTACACCATAACGCCAGACAGCAATGACTGATAAGTCCTAGGAAGGAAAATAAGGCAAGATAAAGCAAACATGTGACTGTAGCAGGTGCAAAGAGGGACAATATGGAAATTTGAACCACAGTAGATCATTGTTTTAGATTTCACAGCATATAACATGTGCTTATTGTTTTAGCCTTGTGCTAGAAAGAGTTCATCTAAACTGCTGCACTTTACTTTGTCACTTTATACTTGTCCCTGGGATATTTGGAAGCCCAGATTGTCATAAAGTAGAGCTGACCATCTAAACGGGGCCTGGAGCTTGATATATGCCCCAGAATCGGTAGAGAATCCATAAAGCCTGAAAAGCAGTGATGGAGAGCAGTTAAATCTCTGGTCAACACTGGAGAGGACCTTGCTAAGTAACCCTAACCATTGCATTTTATAAACTATGAAACTGACACTTCACGAAGTGAGACACTTGCCTTGGCTTTATAATTTATAAAATGGGAATTGAATACGTATCTCATGGAGATGTAGAGATTGAAGCTAATGGTTAAAAGTAAAGCGATTCAAACTCATCGTGATCAAACTCCAAAGGCCATGATATTTCCTCCAGGCAGTCCTCCTGATCCCAGCAGGCAGAGGAATGTAGGCATCAAGGAAGTCTTGCCTCAAGAGTAGAAGTGCCTGGACATGGGTGATGAGTGCTGTTTAAAGATTTAGGGCCAATCAGGACAAGAAAAGCTCCACAAATAAAAGGAACTAAATAAAGTGCCTGACACTGAAGGAGAAACTAGAGCGAGAGGAAGGAGATTCGGAACATGGGTAGTTACATGAGTTTGTATTCAGCAACCCAGTTATTAGAAAAGAGTCAGGGGTTGATATGAGATCAACAGCGGATTTTGCCTTCTGACTCATTCTAAAAATTACAGGCCTCCATATTCCCAATGGGGATGGAGCCAGTCCTTCTGCTTACAGTACAGTTAAGACATGTAGAGGTCAAAACCAGTTATGACGACACTGAAAAAATATGAGTCATGGATGCACCATTATTATCATGAGTTCATATTCATTATCCTCAATACTGAGGATTCCTGATCCTTAACCTTTAAATAGCAATGGATACCATTTCTCACCCCACCTGAATATTTTCATTAGGTACCAAGATTCAGAGGTAGACACTGTACAGAAGAAAGCACGAAGGTCTTAAAACTGAAATCTGGGTTTTAATTTTAATCCCCCAATCGATGAGACTTCTTACTGGTCATTTAACTTCTCTCAGATTCTATAACTACAAAATTGGCACCGTTCTCATTCTATATTTTTTATAAAATTGTTAAGATAATCTGAATACACTTGAAGAGTATGAAATATTGACATAAAGGGTGACAGTTGTGTTTCTATATAGTTGCAGGTAAAATTTTATTGAATGAGTTCTATATACCTTTAATACCAGGATCTATCATTACTTGTGTTAATTGTGGTTAATTCTTTGGCCAAATTTTCAACTCTTGTAAAAAGGAATAGTTTCTCAAATACCTCTCTTTATAACTTTGAATTTCCTATGTTGGCTTTACTCAAATTTAAAAAGCCAACATCTTGAGTCCAAGTTATGAAAACATTTTAGCCTATTCACATGAACTGGAAGGCCACCTCTGCCAGAATGGCGAGGAAAACTGCTAAGAGAGGTGTTCAGGGTGACCCCTGACAGCTGAGTGTTGAAGGCTCCTTGGACTCTTCTGCGGGTGGTAATCTGAACTGAACAGGCTTCAGAGGTGGTCCTAACTGCAGATGGAAATTATCAAGGGTCCAGGGCAATAACAGAACAGAAGGCAGCTGTATTGTGCAGGTGACCAGAGTCTACTCAGGGGAAAAGTAGGAAAGCTTATGAGCACAGTAGAAAGAATCGGACTTTTGTACCGGTTCACTTATGCAAGCTCATGAACGTTATTCATTGTCTTCTTTCTCCATACTTACAAATATTCTCCAATGAGTCCTGTCATTAAAATATGTGTATTTTTAACTTAAAAAAGGACTGGGATGGGAAGAGATGTTTGGTTCTCTGATCTCACTGCTTGGAGGCATTGGGTTAACATGGACCTCAGTAATATCAGAAAAAAAAGAGAAGGATGAAGTAGACAGGTTTAATGCTCAAAATACTCTAAGTGAAGGTGTTAGAGGCCCTTAACTACTTTGACCCTGCTGGTTGCTCTTTTCAAAGAGTGAGAAACAGCACAGTGCTATAAGGCAAGAGAAACTGTTCTGTGGTTTTCACAGATTCAAGCCCTATCCACTTGGTACCAGCCTACCTAAATTTTAGGAAAACATGTAAAAAGAAGAGTGTTATTTCTGTAATATGAATCTTGAAATCCCAAGCCTGGGATGTGATAGGGATGTCCCCAGGCTGCTGGTCCACAGAGCTGAACACCTCATAAGATAAAGCCTCCACCCTCTCCTAGACTTTGTTCAAAGTGTTAATTTTACCTATGAAAATCGTCTATGTTTGGCAGCCCACCACATTTCTGCACATCTCCACAGAAACACTGGAAATGCCTACAACAGGATACTTTCTCTGATCAAAACTCCACCCAAATTTTAAAATCAGGGGGTAGTTTTCTTTGACCAAAATTAACTCTGCAACTGTGTCATCCAGATGTACAAAGTCTTCGACAGTTTGTTTATAGACCGCGCACAGGACTGCTTTGGAAAACAGAGAAACCACTGTTTTGGAAGTTGACAGTCAATGCCCTTGAGTTCATTGTTTGTGGGACCTTTACTGGAAATCTGAACATCTGACTGACTCAGAGAATGGCTCTGTTTGGTTCTCTGCCAATCAGGATCCTCCTAAGGCCTCAGAATCTTCTACACAACTTAGCTTCCTATCAGGTCCCACCAGGACACAGCCATAGTTCAGGGGAGCATATGTGGCAGTTCAAATTAGATACTCCCAAGAATGGCATGTCCAACTTAGTAAGTTATGATTCTTGGCACTGTTCCACGTATCAATGATTTTCTTACAGAATAAAGGAGAAGGGTTGTGTGTTTTTCCACTATTTTCTCTCTGTTGATGAGTTTGTACAATGCATCAAAAGCCATTTAGAGGCATCTTCCTATGGTCTAACCGGCTGCATCTGCAATGATACCCAATAAAACATACGAATTGGGCTATGACTTCATGATGTCCAAAGTTCCAGCACAATTAGTCTTTAAAAAGTCAAACTGAGTCTGTTTCCTTTGCAGGAATATTCAGAGAGTGTTATTAGTAGAAATGGCCTAATTCATCCAAAAATTTCACTTAAAGCATTATCTCAGGTCTTGGTCATCTCAGGCTGCCACAGTAAAATATCACAGACTTTTAGTGGCTCAAACAACAGAAATTTATTTCCTCACAGTTCTAGCCTAGAACCCCAAAAGTGAGATGTCAACATAGTTGGTTTCTAGTGAGAGTGCTCTTCCTGGCTAGTAGAAGCCACCCTCTTGCTGAATCCTCATGTTGTATGTGGGCGGGGAGGGGGGGGCGGGTAAGGGGGAGGGTGTAGAGAGAGAGCATGCTCATGCACAAGCTCTCTAGTGTCTCTTTTTATAAGGGGACTAATCTCATCATAAAGGCCCCACCCTCAGGAACTCATTAACATATTTATTTGTTCACAAATAAAAATGATAGTCTTAATTACTGCAGCAGGTACTGACAATACAAGGGCGCATAGGACACAGCCCGATTCTAAGGAATGCATATACAAGGGCAGGCATCTCAGAGTAACATAGGCACCTGCCAGAAGAGAGCTCTTGTAGGTAGTGAGCAACAGAAGGAAGACTTAATAGCCTCTGTGGGGCTTAAAAACATGTTCTTTCAGAGACAGTTTTTTAAACTAGAAATTTACAACTTAGGAAACAGTACACAAAGTAATACTATCATACAACATTTGAAGTGCTAGCATAAGGAGGGAGACTGGGTTTTTATCTTTAAAGGTCCAGAGCTGTAAATACAGTCAATGAAAAAAAAAATACAATCAATGAATGTCACTGAGGAGATAGAAAGTTTGATATAAGAAAGAATTTTCTAGAAGTGAAAGCTGCTAAAGGCTGGAAGCAATTTTTTTTGGAAAACAGAGAACATAAGCCAGGAGACTCCTTTAAAAAACACTGGCTTTGAAAAGGGGTTGGAGTATGCACAATTTATACTCTCTTTGAGATTCTATATAATTTTCCGAGATTCTGGTGAGTACATAAGGAAAACAATTTTGTTTAGAATTTTTTCTGCTTTATCTTAAAGGCAAATCTCTTTTAATGTTCCTTAGGTTTCATTTAACCCATAAATCCATTGACAGTGCTCCCAGTGGCCAAAGCCAACAGATAGCGGACTAGTGATTTTTCTAAGATAGGTTTCGAGAATGGAGTGAAGAGGATTGAACAGTAAAGCTGGACTACAGGGCAAAACTTCACTGGAGGATGAAAGCAGCAATATCTATGCATTATTGGGGAACACATCTAGGAGAATGTCGACTGCCAGGCAAAAAAAAAATAAAGCTTGACATCAAACAACAACGGAGTGTTGGAAGTTCTGGATTATAGGACGATGTGGTGCTATTAACATTGTAGGAAGACTATATTGTCAGTAGTGTGAGATGGATTCAGCTATTAAGCAGAACTCAGGTGTAAGGTTTACAAAGTAAGGTTGGGACAAGGCAACACATGACACACTGACACACAAGATTCATGAGGACTGATGAACTGACTGCAACTGAAAGAAAGAAAGGATCCAAAATTACAGTGCTGTTTCAAGTCTCAGGTAATAAGAGAATTGTGATACCATGGATAGAACAGAGGAGGAGTTAAAAAAGAAATTTAAGGAGTAATGTTTCTGACTCCAATTCTGAGGAGGGGAGAGGTCTCCCGCACCACCAAGAAATTCTCCAGCACCAGCTGGGTGTCCTACAGTTCAACTCAATTCTGATACTCCCTGCCTGGAGATAGTCCCACAAGACTGCTCTCCCCTTTGGATGCCAATCACAAGCCCAGGTTCTCACTTGCACCTCTGACTGGCTATAAATCAGAGGTTCCTCTCTGAGTTCAGTTAATTCACTAGAGTGGCTGACAGAACTCAGGAAACCAATTTACTAGCTAGATTACTGGTTGATTATAAAAGGTAACTCGGGAACAGCCAGATGAAAGAGATGCACAAGACAAGGAAGGAGAAAGGGTAAGGAGATTCCATGTCCTCTCCAGGTGTACCAATTCTTCCCAAATCTCCACAGGTTCACTAACCCAGCTCCTCTCTGAACCTAGTCCTTTTAGGTTTTATGGAGGCACCATGACATAGGTATGCTTGCTTCAATCATCTACCATTTGTGACAACTCACCCTCTAGCCTTCCTTCCTACACCCAGGAGGGAGGTTGGGGTGAGACTAAGAGTTCCAAGTGTCTGATCATTTGGTTGTTTCTCTTATCAACCTGCCCCAGTCCTGACTTGCTTCCCAAAACCCACCTTATTAACATAGCAAAAGACAACTTGATTATTCTCACCACTTAGAAAATGTCAAGGGTTTGAGAAGCTCCTATGCCAGAAACAGGAGCAAGACCTCATATATATTTCTTACTACAAATCACAATATCACAGTCTAGATAGAAACATCTTGGAGACCTGAAAAGATGGTAGGTCATTTCTTTAGGTCATGATTTCCTTTTATATCATGAGGGAGCCTTACCTAAAGAGAATAATTCAGTGGTGTGCAGAGTTATATCCCTAGTGAGTGAAAAAGTTGTTCTTCCATTTAAAATCTACTGTCCAAATAGAAGATAATTAAATTACTACTGGCTTTGTATCACTTTATCTTTTGTTAACTTTTGGTTGATTCTTTTATATCAATAACAACAAAACAATTTTTTTACACTTTTAGAATTTGTCATTATTTCAAAGTAGTTTCATTCCAGCAAGTCATGCACTGGTTTTCTAAGGATAGGAGCAAATTCTTTTTCTATAAGGTCTTTAAAATTACACTGTAAAGTTGTTTGGATAACTGTATATTATTACATTATTTTATGCTGTTGAAAAGCATGTAGTAGTATTTCACTTACATGACAAGTTCTTCTTTTTCATAAAATATTTTATTTTGAAGAAAAATGTCTTCTATATGTAAAAACAGACAGAATGGTATATACCAAACCCATTTTCTGCCCTTTACGAATTATCAGCTTTTGTCCAATCTTGTTTTTATCTCTTCCCTATTCACTTAGCCCCCACCTCAAATAATTTTAAAGAATATTCTAGACACCAAATTATTTTATATCTGAATAGTTCAGTACACATCTCTAAAAGATATGGGCTCTTTTTAAAAAATATAATCACAATGTCATTATTGCATTTAATAAAATTAAAATCCCCTAATAGTCTTATATACCCAAATTATCTTATCATTTTATTACGGTTTCTTTTTGGCTTCTAAATCCAAATAAAGTCCATATATCATGATCGATTGAGAGATCTCCTAAGTTACATTTAATCTACGGGTACTTCTTCAACCTATTTTTTTTTTCCTTTCAACTTTTTGTGGAAGAAACTGTATTTGGTCCTATAGTTTCCCATTGTCTATGTTTTGCTGATTGACACCCTCATGGGTGTCATTTTACATGTGTCTCTTTCCTCTGTTTCCCATAAAATGTTAATGTAAATGTTTCCTGTTAAATAGATGGAGAGGTTTCAGTGTCAGGTGTAATTTCCTTTTAGGCAAGACTACTTCATAGGTGGTAGTGTGCTCCATTATGACATATGTAATGTCTGGTTGTCTCTCTTTTTGTGATTTTAGCAGCCATTGGTGACCACTGTCATATATCATATATGACATATTATTCACAAGAAAGTGCTTGAATTTTCTTTCCAACATTTAAATTACTCCCAGGAAGCTCTGAAAGAGCTACCAATAAGTTCACTCCCCGATTTATTTCTTATGACATTATCTTTGCCTAAAATATTTATTTAATAACTAATTTAAGAATACATATATTTAAGTAACCTAGGAATAGCAACAAAAAAAGCATTTGGTTATTTGAATGCATATATCATAAACACAAAGTTTATTTAAACTTTAAATATGTTCTGTTTTCTCTATTTCTTCCATACTATCGATTTAAAAAATAACTTACCCTTTTAAATAAATTTTGCCATTTTTTTCTAATTCAAAACCTTTTTCACTGACATAATAGAGGCTAAGTGTTCTAATTTGCGTTTTTCAAGTCAAGCCATCTTGTGTTTTGTAGGTCATTGATAGACACAGACCTCACCTTGAAAATAATGAGTTTTTATCTCCTACTTAACATTTTGTTTTCCAGTATAATTTGCATAAAATGTTATCTATGACTAATAAAGTTTAATAATTTATATATCCATAACAAGAGAATTATTAAGGATGTGAGTAATAATTTCTCTACATTTTTTACTCAAAGTAGGCTTGCTATGTATTGGCTCACATTAATGTAAAATACCTCTTCCTTCAGCTCGCCTGCATTTTTAAAAATTTACTTCTTATATTTGAATAAGAAAAAGGTACCTACTTTTAGGTTTCTATGCTGTTCATGGATGGAGCTTTTAAAGCAAACAAACACATTTTTCTCCTTTTTTTCCATCATTATACCAGTCTGACCAAAACATGGTGGTAAGGAAAATAAAATGTGGAATCAGACCTTTAAGTACACGGAACAAAATGATGGTTGCCAGAGTGGAAATGGGTCAGGGCAGGGGAAAAACAGGTGAAGGAGAGAGGGAGATACAGGCTTCCAGTAATGGAATGAATACATCAAGGGAATAAAAGACACAGCATAATAAATATAGTCAATGATACTGTAATAGTTTTGTATGCTGACAGATGGCAGGTACATTTGTGGTGAGCACAGCCTAACATATAAACTTCAAATCACTGTGCTGTATACGTGAAACTAATGTAACATTATTTTTCAACAGTACTCAAACTTAAAAGTTAGAAAAAAAAATAGAAGAAAGAAAGAAAAGCAAGGGCTAGTATAAGTCCTGGAAAAATAAAGCTGTTGTTTCTCAGTCATTTGAGAAGTGCCAAAGTTTCTAAAGTTAAAGAAAAAATAAATCAAGCAAAGAAATCCCAGAAAATATTTATATTTGGAAACAATTTCTCTTAAAAATATTAATGTGGCATTGCACTGTTTTTAAATTGACCTTTCTCTCTAATCAGGCTGCTTGATAGCAAAAAGGGAAGAAAAGAAGAACTAGGTCATGCAGTGACCTTTAGAAAGGTCTATTCACCTCCTATAACCATTTTAATTTGTCAGTTAACTTTTTTGGTTGTTGTTCCATTTGAGGTGTGAGAGAAGGAAGAGTTCTCTCTGAAGAAATTGAGCAGATTAAAGACAATAAATTATTATGTCAGAGTGAAAGCTCAAATAAGAAACACCATCAGGAGAATGGCCAGATGGTCTGGATAATGACGCTGTATATACCCAAAGAAAACCACAGCTGTTTATAAATGCATCTGTTGACAAATGTTCATTTTGAATGGAAATCTACTCCAATGAACCAATGAGAATATTTAATTGAAGTTTAATATGAAAGCAGAAGAAATTTAATAGAACAGAACTTTAAAGAACTATCAGCCTTTTGCTCAGCACGCACCCTCATTCTTTTGAATATATTTTTATTATATACTAGTTGGGGCTAATCACAACCAAATGTTGGAGTATGTATTCCATATAGTTGGTCTCAACATATTTGCATCCCATGTGGTAAAAGAGTTTTCCACTCAAAACCTTAATTACTCCGATACATGTGCGTGAGTGGACAGGGTGTATATATCTATGGAAATTAACACGGCTGTGTGTTACATACATCCTGATTCCCAAGGAATAACTTATACCCACAGAAAGTCATCAACTTTTGCCTTCCCTCTAAAATAATAAAAAGACGCTCATCTGCCTCATAGAAACAGAGCCACATATTGTTTCTTAGAATTTATAAAATTATTCAAGACCTAGGTCTGTAAAGATTTTAAAAACAAGGGCTCCATTTCCATGAGGCCTAGCTCTTTCCTATACGTAGATCAGACAGATCTGCCTGTTCTCCACCATCATCAGACACTGAAGAGCTGAAGGAATATCAGAAGGCCCTTGGATTCAGGCACCTGTTACTAGCCAGGTGAATGTCAGAACACGTATGACTTATGTTATTACAAATGCAATTGGTGCAAGGAACACACAAGATAATTTCGCTCAACTAGTTTTCCTATGAGGGAAATAAGCATTACATTCATTTAAACAACACAATGATGTGACTTCCTACACAACATAACAGGACAAAATATTTACAAAGTAGGAAAAAGAAAAGTAATGAGTTGCCACTTTTCTGCTTAGATTCTACTTTGCGAAGAGCACTTTTGTCATTGTTGTTGCTGTTATCACTGCTGGTCAACCATAACATAGGTTCCTCTGTATTTGCTGATCTTTTACATTATGTGCATTACTCGTCTCCTTCCTCAAAAACTGTCCCATCAATTTGCTGCTTGATGAAAATGTTCTCTCCATGAACTTCAACCAACAGGTGATAAATTTTACAATGGAATATTTTTCATAAACATTGAGTGATTATGCACACATTGCCTGGAGAGCATGAATCTAAGAAGCCTTTTTTTAACCAAGGGTTCTCCATGCCACCAACAGTACAACAAACTCTCTTAACAGTGTATATTTAGAGCACTAAATACATATAAAATAGATAAATACATATAGCCACTAAGGTGGCTCAGTACATTAAGCTCTGACTCTTGATTGTGGCTCAGGTCATGACCTCAGGGTCATGAGACTGAGCCCCATGTCAGGCCCCCTGCTCAGCACAGAGTCTGCTTGTCCCACTCCCTCCCACTGCTTGTGTGTGCTCGCTCTCTCATAAATAAACAAATAAACAAAATCTTAAAAATGGCCTATTTGCCTAAAGTTAAATCACTAACAAATATCTGCAGTATGTGAAAGGATTTCAGTTAAGACTGAACACTTAAATTTTAAATAAGTGTCACCTTTAACAGACTCAGACACAAATTTTCATTGGTTTTCACTCATTTTCAAACTATTTTCATTGGTTCTTCTTGGGGTTATTCACATTTAACTTCTTGGTGTTTCTTGTACTGGATGAATGCTCTTGCTACAAATTGTAGCAAGCCTCTTCCCTACAGCACTCAGGGAAGTTGAAGCACATCTTCCTGCTTTACTATTAATTTGACAGGTAGGTTAAATCATTGTTTATGTTTCTTCTTCAGGTGACTCAAAACCAGTATTATTAATTTTGCCATTGGGTCAGTGTTTTCTTCAACTCTCCAGGTTGTCTTGCCCATGATGTACAGATCCAGAAATGTGAGCTTCAGTCACAATAGCCCTAATGTAATGCTAATCCTTACAGGTAACTAAATTGGTTTGTACCTAAAGACGCTCAGGTCATTTTAGAGCAATATATGTGGACTCCTGCCTAACGCATGCCAGAATATCTGTGGAGGCTCTTGACATGGAAGCCATCGCCACAGGTAGAACTGGGAGCATCAACCAATAAGAAGGCCGATTATTCTTAACGACAATTGTTAACAATTCAGATGGTTTTATTGTCCTTAGTCTTACAAGTGCAATAGCCACAGTTCTCACTCCTCCTCAGCATGTTGGTGTTTTTAATTCCACCTGGAACTCATTTATTTTCTCAAGAAAGTCACTTGGGCATGTTTTCCCCTTAGATACCTTCTAGACACTGTAGCATATTCTAACTGGAAAAGTGAAATTTTTCTCTTTAAATCATCTGGCTCTTTTGTCTACATGATGCCAAACATCTGGATATTTGGGATACCTCCAGATGATTGACTGAATTTTTCATTTTTAACCAACATGATTTCTGGCATCATGGAAACAAAGCATCGGGCTTTGTTTACACAGTGGCTTCAAGCCAACTGCTAAAGAGTAAACTAGTGCCTACTTACAAGAGCTGCCCTGTCTGATAAGAGGAAACACCTGCTATTAGTTACTACTTTGTTCTGTAACCTAAGAGGGCTAGAGGAGTAGAAGGGTTGGCAACTGATAGCAAGAGGGGAGATCAGAGATAAAAAGAGGGACTAAATCCTGAGAGACTGTGCTAAAACTACGTGAAGGAAATAGAGAACCATAACCAGGAAATAATGAGTTCACACTTGATTCTAGAAACAATCACTCTGGTTACAGGCTACCAACTTGACTAGAGTCTGAGTAACTGGAGATGGAATAATCTATACAAGGTCTCTTGCAGAAATCGAAGTAAGGAATTGATGATGGCCTGGACTAGAGTATCGACATCAGTGATAGAAAAACAGTGAAGATTTCTGCACAGTAGTGGAAAGGATCAAAAATATACTTTAGGAGATTTAATATGACAGTGCTATATAATACCAAATTGAAAGGAAAGAAAACTGGAAGCTGGAATAATAGACTATGTGAGAAGTAAGGGTCTGAACAAGGGTAGTAGCTTTGGGAATGGAGGAGTAAATGGATAGGAGAGAGGTGAGAAAGTCAGAATGTCTAGGAATCAGCAGAATCTTGCATGAAGAGTGAGGATAAAGGTATATTTCAAGATTAGCAAGGTTTCAAGACATGGTGACTGAAAAGATAACCACAACAAAACAAAATAGGAAATCAGAAAGTTTGGCTTTGATAAAAAAGGAGAATTCATCTTGCTGGTGACGCTGGTGACGTTACAGCTCAGTGAAGATATTTGACTAGTGGTTTAGAATGCAGAAGTGAAACTTAGGTGTGTGGCTGGGACAAGATATATGGATTTGAAATCAGAAAAGTGAATGAACTTATCAAAGAGGAAGGACAATGGAAGGCCTACTATTACATCATGGAAGAGGGAAGATGAGACAAATCAGGGGACAGAAAAAGAATAATCCTCAAGAAAGATAGGAAGAGTAAAATAAGAGAGACCAGTATCACGTGAGCCATGTGGCACAATTCCTATGCCTGGTTCCCTCTACCTTTATGTTTCCCAGGTATAGTACTTTCTTCCAGAATTTTCCTACTCATCTGAGCTGCCAGTTTTGTAAAGTGAAAGAACACCCTTGGACTATGATGAAATAATTTCTTTCTCCCAAACACCAGACTAGCTTTGGCTCTTAAAAGTAATTATTTTGACCATATGACCACAGCTCTACCATGTATTTTCCTAGCTGTGATTTGTGTTGCATGGGAGAGTTCTCTACTGTACTGATTACCCTCTAGTTCCTCTGCTTCATCTACTTTCTTCTTCATCCTTCTTGTGTCTTCAGCCTGGTGACTTGATCCAGTTGTTTCTCTTTGAATTGAGCCCAACAAAACCCCAGTCTAGCTGCCTAGATCTCTGAGAGTCTGTCCCTTAGGATCATGGACATAATGGTAGACTCACATTACTAATGCACATATGTAAATCAGAAATTACCCTTTATCTATAACCCCCTACTGACTGCCAGTGGCCAGTAGCTCCAGCATGCCATTTAGAATGCAGAACTGACATTTTTAGTTTGAACATACTTAGTACAGATCCCAAGAGAGGGAGAAAAGTTCAAGAAGGGAATGAGTAAATCCAATACTGTAGAAAGGTTGAAAAGGATAAGGGAGAAAGGATAATTGCATCTGGTAATGAATTATGGATATTTCAAAGGCACTAAAATGTTGATAGCAGAACACTATATTAGATAAGGAAAAATGAGTTTCTCCATTTACAGAAAGTAAGTCCATGTAAGCAAGTATTAGGTATTAATAACCTCCACTTGAGTGTTAGGTATTAAAACCCACTCATTTAAGGCTTTCCTCAGTATCTTAACAACTTTTTGTAAAAGATTCAATAATGTAAATTTCAACTGGAGGCACTCTCTTGTGCTTGCTCTTTTTCCTGGTCACTCCCTTGCTAAATATGTTCTTGTAACCAGTGCATGGTTAGTGCTGATGGTACAACTTGTACTCAGCAAAAAAGAATTCCCTATTTAGTTTTTAACCTTTTTTCATTGCTCTTCACATTCAATTACTTGTTTAGAAAGTGATTCCTATTGATATCAAATCCCTCCAGCTGGTCCTACCAGACATTTATTTGAGGCACCAACACAGATGAAAATCAAATACAGCTATGAAGGAAGTAAAATGAGTTTATGGCAGGCTGTATTCAATAAACAAGGAGCAAAGCTAGCATTTTCCTGTCCTCTTAAAGTACTAACAGTATTACTACAAATGCAAAAAGGACAGGCTTGAGAACAAATTCTCTCTTCTACATTGGCCATCCCACATTCCATTGGCATCCTGGAATGTGGAAACGTGGTTTGAGGGCAAAATCCATCTCAACTGACAATAGGAAAGTCTCTGACCCTGAACTCTTGAAATGTTCACAGGAGATCCTTTGCAACTTCTGGTTGTCTCTGGGTATGTAAAAAGACAGGGTTGCCTTGAAAATATCCAAGGCTTTGGAACCATTTCTTATGTAATAGTGTGGGGTGAGAAACATGAGTATAGCTACTGTCCAAGCAGTCAGTGTTTTGAACTCATAAAAATAGAGGATCTTATCATGAGTTCATTTTAGAGGATAGTACGTGTGGTTTTACAAGGTTTGTTAATCATTTATAGCAAATAACTATGTCAACACTGCATCCTATTCTTCTTTATGCCTTGAGGGCAGAGCCCTGATTTTGTTCTGGGGTCTTTCCTCTAGGACTAAGTTAAAAATGACTCATCCCAACTCCAGAGGTAAATCCTGGCTGGTGTAAATTAGTCAAGGTGGGCCCTTTCTTCTTGCCATTTATGAGTTTATAAGAGGGTATATGACCCTATTCCCACCAATGAATTATAAAAGGAAGTCTGTGGAGACCTCTGAGATATATTCCCAGCTCCCTTCTGGCCACTACGGGGCCTTAGATGTGACACCTCTTCCAACCATGGGATAGCCAATCTGAGGGCAAATCTAGCAAATACCCAAATGGAAGGCAAAAGGATCCTGCATCCCTTCCAACTTCCTTGAGCTACAGAGTCCAATAATGCTGACTCCCTCCAACCCTATGGATTACCAACTCTGGGAGGTAATACTTTCTGCTCTTATTTATTGAATCTGGTATCTTTAAATTGCAAACAAATACATTTTTACTGTTTTGGGGCCTACCATTTCAATGTTATTGAAGGGAGACACGAGTACGGTATTGGTTATAGAATTCAGTAATGATATTCAAAAGCATAAATCAGAAATCAGAAAAGCTTTCCTGTTCTATAAGAAGGAGCCACAAGAACCTTGGACCTGAATATTAGTCTCTTAGAAATCACATCAAATAATAACAATTCCAGTAGTCAATCACCATTATGTGTCAGGTACTATGCTAGGTGTTTCACATATCTTATCTCCTTTGTTTCTGCTATTAATACTGTAAGGTGGAGATCAATAATCCCTAATTGTCAAAAGAGGACTACAGATAGTAAGCAATTTCTATAGGCACACAGTGAATATAATTATAGCCATAACTATTACTTTGTGCTTACTATAAGCATTTTATATATGTAACATTAACTCATTAATCATTACATCAACTCTATAAAGAAAATACTTTTATCTTCCATTTTCTACCAATGGGGAAACTGAAGCACAGAAAGTGTAAGCCAATTTCCCAAAATCACAGAAGTGGTCAGTGGTGGTATATAATTACAGAGCCCTCCACTAACTCTCCCCCCACACACTACAGCCAAGACTCAGAAATACAGCCTCATCGGGCTCACTTCTCAGCCAGTGTTTCTTCCCTCCAGGTTGGGTAGGAAGGTCAGGATATATTTTGGCTGCCTGCTGTCTTAGAGACCCACGATGGAATGAAAACTTGAAAAAACACTTTTTATCACAAGAATGGCAGAGGCTAACATTCTGATTTGGGAAAGGGGAAATCATACAACCTGTTCCCTCTTTAACTCCAGAAAGCTTCTGCTGTGTCCTAGAGAATGACAAGGAATAATGAGCTCAAACCACAAGCCAGCGTCAAGGCACACATGGCAACCCAGCCCTTCCGTAGCAAGTCAGCCAGAGTAATGCAGATGAATTCTTTTCCCACTGTTGCAGTTGATGAAAGAATTTAATGGGACTACTCAGACTGTCAACATTACTAAAAGTAGGGAAAATCAAAAACATCTTCAAAAATAGATGCAAAGGATGTAGGGCAAAAATGAGATAGCACAATCCTGTTCGCCTTGTCTTGCTGAAGTCCTTATTGATCGCTGAGTCAAAGACAAGGTGTAATTGTGTTTCCATCCTTTTCTGATTATTATTCAACCAACATTTACCAGGAGGCTGACTCTGCTAGGCTCTGGGGATGTAGCCCCCAATATTGTCCCATCGGACATACAAACAATCCAAGTCCTTACTTTGATCTACATGGGTCTCACCACCACTTACTACCACCTTTGCCCCTTCCCACTCTGCTTCAGCCACACTGCTCTCCAGGTGGAGCAGACTGGTGGGACAGGTGGGACAAGCTTGAGCCTCAGAGCATTTGCCCTGAACTCTCTCTTTCTCCAGCCGGACCACACTTCTCCCAGATCATTTACACAACTGGCTCACTCCCTCCCTTGATTCAGGTGTGTGCTCAGATGTCTCCCCATCTATCACTATCCTCTCTCTGTATTTCAATTCACATTACTTATTACATATTTATCTGTTCATTTATTTTTTATTGTCTCTACCTCCTCCTGCCCAATTCTTGTAGGGCTTTATTCTGTTCATGGCTCTATCCTTAGCATTTACCATAGTTACTGACACATGGTCCTCGATAAATATTTGTTGAAATGGATATGAAAGGAGCTTCAGGAAATGTTAAGAGTCTCCTTCAGGGACTCACAGTTCCGCACTAAAATATAGTAAAAGCCAGAGGGTTTATAATGTTAGGATTTAACTGAACAGTTGTCTATTATATAGTACAGTTAAGCCTAAACTCCAAATGGCTGCCTTTTCCATTTCCATATCTGAACATAGGTTAATAATAACAAAAACTTTATTGCTGCTACAATTTTTGAAATCTGCAGGTGTTCTCCTGGTTATTGATGGGGAAAGTGCTGGCTACCCCTTATTTGGTAGTGCTGGTAAGTCTGGTCTTCCCTTGTAACACAGAAACTCCTAATACAATGAGTAGGGAGTGGTAACACTAGCAAAAATGTAGGGCAAGCAATAAGTATTGTTCTTGATTCCCTGTCACACCTAAAATCAACTTAAATGAATTTTGCAATAGCCTTGGCATTTGGAAATGTGGGTTGCGTGAGCAACTTCTACCCAAGCAAATCCAGTACATTCCATTTTTGTGCTGAACATGAGGTTGGCCTAAAAACTGGTGCCAAAACCAGATGTTTGACTCTGGAAAAAGGGCATTCCACACATTCATCAAGAACATTTCTTGGCAAATTCAAGCCAATGGTACAGGACACATATGTGCCTCCATGGTTGATAGTGCAGAAACCACACAGATTATTTACAGGAAGCATTATAAAATCGGATGTATTTATAGAAATGCCTATGAAACATGCAGTTATTTTTAACAAGAGAGAGTTTAGTGCAGATGCATAAATTGTCTTACAAATGAAATGATTAATTGCAACACAATCCATACTTTCAGATATCCTGATAGCTTCACCATCAAGTTCTTATTATATATGGCAAAAAAACTGGGAAATGTACAAAAATATTTAATAAATATAGCTCTCAATTTCTGAAAAAGTGCATGCCCTCAAAGAAAAATGAAAGGCTCATGCTTGTGGAGGAATGTGTGCCTGAGAAATTGGCCATACCCCTTTTATGGCCATCAGCATGCAGCATAGGACCTACTAGACCAAGTCTTTGCTCTTGCCTTTGGTCTTTACAGGTTGCAGTAATGGATGTGACTGAATTCTTCAACGGCACTCCATTGTGTCCTTGGCACTAATGAGAAATCTCAACTGATAAATGAACAAGAACAAGACAACCAGTTTTTTGCTTCCTAATTATTTACAAATTATGTGAAAGCCAGGGGTTACCAGGTGGCTTAGTCAGTTGAGCATCTGACTCTTGGTTTCAGGTTAGGTCATGATCTCAGGGTTATGGGATGGAGCCCCAAATTGGGCTCCACACTCAGGGAGAGTCTGCTCAGGATTCTCTCTCTCTCCTCCTCTCTCTCTCACTCTGACCCTCTCCCCAGTTACACTTGTTCTCTTACTCTCTCTCTCTGAAATAAATAAATCTTAAAAAAAAGAAAAAGAAAAAAATTAAAATTTACACGAACACCAAAATATATGTATTTTTTAAAGGTAACTCCCAATATGAAGTTTTATATTATTAAGTCCTCAACAAACATCCCTCTTTCTTACCTTCACTGATATGCTATAAATAAATGCAAAATGGTATGCATCCAAAGGAGAAAAAAAGTCTATAAATAGAAAAGTCTATAAATAGAAAAAGAAAAGTCTATAAATAGAAAAAAAGTCACTATAAATAGAAAAGTTATGACTCCTTCGAGAATGTAGGTTTTGAATTGAGCCACAAAGTCTGGGTAGGATGTGAAGAATACAAGAAAAGAAATCCCATGGTGGAGGGAGATGGTAGGAGCAAATGATATATTCTAGTGACAGGGTGGCATGATCATAACCTGAAGGAGCCAGTAAGAACAAAATTACGTAGGAATTAATTCTGGCTAAAGAGAAAAATAGATGATTTCCCCTGTTTGTTGTTCACACTGCCTCTATAACTTAGAACAGTGCCTGGCATGCAGTAGACATTCAGTAAATATTAACTGTGGAAAAAAACACAAGCAGACCTATATTGAACCGACTGTGATATTACCATTGAAGAGGGATCCCAAAGCACTGAAACACAAAGCGGAGGTCAAGGGGAGGGAGTGAGCCTTCAAAGCTCTGTTGACATGTGATTCTCATTTATCAACCTCTGACACATAAAAAGCTAGGAAGTTGTCACTCCTGTCCTTACAATTAGAAGATAATTAACAAACTGAAAATCAATGGACCCATCAGAGAATTGAGGTCACAGGGTAAACTGCCACCCTGAAATCTGGAGAGACAAGAGTATACAGAGCATCATCACTAAGATCTGCTTAGCTGGAGCTAAAGCTGTAGGAGCCATAAACTGGTAGAAATACCTTAATGGTAATTTTGCCAAATTATTAGAGTCTGAGAATGGGAAGCTAGTGTGAAAATGAGAGACTCTCATTGGAGAGTCACAGTCTTGGCCCCCCCACACACATTTTCATGGGTTTTATATCCAAGAATCCCACCAGGGTCTCATAGTGAAGAGCCAAAAAAATTCCCTATGTTTCTGGTAAGAGGAGGGAAAGAGTAACCTCATATTTGAAAAAGCTCCATAGCATTCTCCATAACCAAGGCCTACGATGCAGAGGAAAAGATTCTACCAGAGCCTTATCCCACCTGAGGGAAGTGCAGTCAGTCAATTTCAGCCCCAATTAACCTTCCTGTCTCTTCTAAGGTAAAGGGATAGGCAAGAAAAGCTTCTGAAGGTCACAGTGCAGGGACACAGGCCCACTAATAGCCTAAGACTGAAACACAAGATTAAAAACCAGGGTACTTTCCCCCTCTCCAATATTTTACACCACATCAATGGGACTCCAGTGTGGTAACAATGGACTTATGGCTAAAAGAGCAGCAAGACATCACCTCCTTTCAAGGAGGAGTTATTAGAGAAGCCCAAAGACAACAGGAGAAAGAAAAAGCTGGGACGCTAGAGTAATTTGAAGACTTGGACACCTATAGCCACAGAAAAATTAAACAGCCAATTCCCAGCTAGATCAACATCAAAGCTCACATTAAAGAACTACTGGCCTCAATTTCTATTCTCTGATAAATGATGTCCCACTTCTAGTAAAAAACTGCAAAAACGGATAAATGGCAATAAAAACACAACTTGAAGAAACAAAGGAAGCAACAGGTCCAGACTCAAATATGACAAAAAATTTTGGTGTTATCAGACAGGAAGGGAATTTAAAATGACCATAATTAGTATGTCAAAGGCTTTTTTTTTTTAATATTCTATTCATTTATTTTTCAGAGAGAGAATGCACACAAGCAGGGGGAACAGCAGGCAGAGGGAGAAGCAGGCTCCCCACTGAGCAGGGAGCCCAACGTAGGACTCAATCCCAGGACCCTGGATTTATGACCTGAGCAGAAGGCAGACTGACTGCCTTCTAATCAACTGAGCCACCCAGGCATCCATATGTCAAAGGCTTTAATGGAAAAAGTAGACAACATGCAAGACCAGATGGGTAATGAAAGTAGAGAGGTGGAAACTCTAAGAAAGAATCAAAAGGAAATGCTAGAAATTGAAAACACTAACTCAAATGAGAAATGCCTTAAAAAAATAAATACATAAAATGAAAAATGCCTTTAATGAGCTCATCTCTAGACTATTTATATCCAAGAAAAGAATCGGTGAGCTAGAAGATGTGTTAGGAGAAACTTCCCAAACTAAATGCAAAGAGGAAAAAGAATGGGAAAAAATTGCATATTCAAGGAGGGAGCTAAATAAGAGATGGACAGAAAGATACACAGACACATACATACATGTGTGTACTAGTATAGATAGTATACATAGGCATATGTTAATTTATGTTTTCAATATTTTTACATATAATTTTTATATAGCACTCTAACAAGCAACTTCCTATGATTTTTACATATATTGACTCATTTAATCCTCAAAAAAACTCTATGAAATAGATGGTATCATTGTCCCCATTTTACTGATGAGGCTATACAGGTAGCAGTTTCCTTTCCCAACATGTATGGCTAGTAAATGGCAGTCCAAGAAATGTCAAGATAAAGAAAGTAGGTGGAGGAGGAGTAAAGATTCACAGACCCAAATCTAGGAGAAGTCAAGAAGTGACCAAGGAATTCAATGAACATGTTGCTAAATTGAAATCTAATGGATAATAAAAGCTATAGCAAGTTATAAAGCCTAAGATCGTAATCTGTCTCCCCTATGGCCCATCTAGTGGTTTAGGAGAGGTATAACAGGAAGTATAAGATCAAACTGAAAATGCTAAGTGAGCAAGAAAATGGAAATGCTTGACTATGAAGATGAGCCATAGACAGTAGGAACTGTAGAGGTATATGAATTAAATAAGAGTTGATAGGAAGGAAGTAGACAGAAGAATGGGTGAGCATTATTAGGCTGTCATGAGATTACAGACCTAATTATCATCTAAATTGGTGCTAAGGACTTAGAAGTGATGGAAGTTCCTTTTCAGCACACAGATGAGCGATCCTCTCAACAACCTGAGCACCAGGAGCACATAATACAGGAGACACAAGGAGCCAGCACAGCTGCTTAGATTATCCAGGAGTCCTCGAGTGCAAATCCAAGAACTATCTTTCTGTTCAGACTGCCATCCTGATCAACTATAATTATTAACTGAAAGCCCATTATATTCCTGATGAAATTCTAGGCACCTTGAGGATTCTCACAGCATGAAGGTGATGGGCCAAATCTTTGCCTTCGATGAGAACAGACGCTAATGAAAACATTTCCTTTTGATCTGGGGCCAACTGCTAAAGTTGTATGTTTGAACACATGGATGTCTTTTTACAAGCAAAGCACAAAACCAGAGGCTAAACAACACTTTTGGAAGCAAAAAAAAATCTGTGATCATTATCTGGCTTTCCAGAAACATCTGGAATTTGAGTTTCTATTTTCATTACTCTGGAAAGCAATAAGCTTCCTCCTGACATTCACCTCCAGGTGACCTTATTGTAACAGTCCTTAAAAAGAGCCCCATATTTGTCTATGGAAGTCACATCCATGACATTGCCTGAATTGTCTTATGATTCATGTCTGCCTTGGAAATGACCTGGGAATAACTCTTAAGATGTAAGAGTGCTTCTGTGCTGGCATTTAACTGCTTTTCATAGGACCAATCTCTTCAAAATTTCCAGATAGTTTATAAATATTAATTCTAAAATTATTTGATCCTTTTGCTGCCATCAACTAATTCAGGGTAAATAAGGAAAAAGATCTCGCAGTTAGGTCAATTTTTCACTTTTTTGTTTTTTATTCAATTCTTTAAAAATAGAAATCTGATTTTAGCAATTCAGCCTCCCCAGATACGTAAAAAATGTCACTGATCAAATGAACACCTCAGAACATAGCTGGATTAAACAATTATTACAGTAACTTACCCAAGAGTCTTTATTGCCAGAGAAGCTTCCCAATTACTCAAATTATTACTAATGCAACATGAGATTAAATGCAAATAGATGAAAGAGTTTAAGAAAAACGAATGGCTGTGGCATGTGCTTTCTATGGCAACAGATTAGGGATCACCCATCTTCCACTTAAGGCCCCACTGAGTGCGTTTAGCAGGGAAAGGAGAAATAAAAAACTATTAACACACCATCAAGAATATTTGATTAGAACCAGAAGGCCTATGTGATGACTCTAAAAGAATTCATCATCCCTGGCAGATACGACTGAGAACAAAGTCAGGTCTGATTGTAATGTATAAAGTTCCAGCATCACCTTGTCAAGTCTCTCATAGCACTGTAAGACCACTGGTGAGGAAGGATTAAGAAAGATCATCATTGGATGGAGACATTTGGGCAGAAATGAATGAGGTAGAGAAATTTGGGGGTAATTTTTTGTTGTTTTTGCTTTTTTTTTTAAAAGGAGCTTTATTGATATATGATTTAATAAACTCCACTTATTTGAATTGTACAACTTGATATATTTTAACACACACACACACACACACACACGCAGACATGAAACTATCACAATCAAAATAATTACCATAGCCACCATCTGCGTAAGTTTATAATCCCTCCCACTTGCAACTTCCTTCCCCAGCCCATCCCCATGCAAACCACTGCTTTTTGTTACTATTTAGATCACTTTTCTATTTTCTAAAATTTTACATAAATTGATTCATTATGTACTCAATATGTACTTTTTTTCTGACTTCTTACATTCAGCATAATTGTTTTGAGACTTATGTATGTTGTTGCATGTAACATTCATTTTTATTTCCAGTAATCCATTGTGGTATTATTATAGTATTCCATTGCAGTAGTATTCCACTGTGTGAATATAACATATTTTGTTTATCCTTTAACTTGGTAATAGATGTTTGAGTTGTTTCCAGTTGTTTAATTTTTTTTTAAAGTTTTTTTTTTATTTATTTGAGATAGAGACAGTGAGAGAGAGAATGAGAGGGGAGAAGGTCAGAGGGAGAAGCAGACTCCCCGTGGAGCTGGGAGCCCAATGTGGGACTCGATCCCAGGACTCTGGGATCATGACCTGAGCCAAAGGCAGTTGCCCAACCAACTGAGCCACCCAGGTGCCCCAGTTGTTTCCAGTTTTTGTCTTACATACAAATAAAGCTGCCATGAGCATTTATGTACAAGTCAATGTGTAGACATAAGCTTTTATCCTTTGGGGTAAATAACTAGGGTAGGATCTCAGGGTTATGCAGTAGATATAGGTTGAATTTTTTAAGAAACTGAAAAACCATTTTACATAGTGGATACACTAGTTTATATTACTACAAGTATAATGTAACAGTTCCAGTTGCTCCATAGCCTCACCAAATCTTGGAATGATCAATATTTTAATTTTTTTGCCATTTTTTAAAGATCTATTTATTAATTTGAGAAAGAGAGCTGGGGGAGGGGCAGAGGAAGAGGCAGAAAGGCACACGCAGACTCCGTGCTGGGCATGGAGCTGGATACAGGGCTTGATCTCACAACCCTGTGGTCATGACCTGAGCAGAAGGCCAGAGTTGGATGCTTAATAGACTGCGTCACTCAGGCACCCCCAAATTTTTGCCATTTTAATAGATGTGCGTTATAACTCTTGAAAAAGTCAATAAGAAGAAAAGCCAATCAATTCAAATTTACCCTGGAACAATGCAAATAATAGAACTGAGATATAGGGATATTAAAGAGTAATGATATCTATATTCTGTATGTTCAAGAAGAAAGACTGAACAACTTAAGCAAACCCATGGAAGATGTAAAAGGTCCAAACACACTTCTAAGGATGAAAACAAAAATGTCTGAAATGAAAAGTACACCCAATGGGACCATCTGCAGAGTAAGCCTTGCAAGAGAAAAAAAGTAGTGAATCTACAGATGTAGTAATAGCAATTATCCAAAGTTAAGACACAGAAAATGAGACTGAAAAAAATGAACAGAGCATCAAAGAGTACAACTTTAAGTAACCAAATATACTTGTTTGGGTAGTCCTCAATGGAGGAGGTAGAAAAGAAAAAATATTTGGAGAAATAGTGGCTAAAAAATTTCCATACTTGATGCAAACTATAAATCCACAGATCCAAGAAGTCAAGCAAACCCTAAGCACAAAAAGAAAAAGAATTAGAAGAAAATGATTATACCAACATAGTATAATAAAATTGCTTAAAGTTGGTGATTAAGAAAAAAATTTTAGGGACTTCTGGGTGGCTCAGTCAGTTAAGCACCTGTCTCTTGATTTGGCTCATGATTCCAGGGTCCCTCGATGGAGCTCCACATCAGGCTCCATACTGAGCATGGAGCCTACTTAAGATTCTCTCCCTCTGCCCCCCTCCCCCCTGCTCATGAGTGCACAAGAAAGACAAAGAAAGAAAATTAGAAAAACTTTTAAAACAGAAAAGACAAGTATCATGTGCACAAGAACAGAGAGAAGGATGACAGCAGAACTCTCATTAGCAACAATACAAATCAGAAGACACAAAAAGAGGGGTGCCTGGGGTGCCTCGATGGCTCAGTTGTTAAGCATCTGCCTTTAGCTCAGGTCATGATCTCAGGGTCCTGGGATCGAGCCCTACATCAGGCTCCCTGCTTCTCCCTCTTCCACTCCCCCTGCTTGTATTCCCTCTCTTGATGTCTCTCTGTCAAATAAGTAAATAAAATCTTAATAAAAATAAAAATAAGAGGGGCAACTTGGTGACTCAGTTAGTTAAGCATCTGCCTTCAGCTCAGATCATGATCCCAGAGTCCCGGGATCAAGTCCCACATCAGACTCCCTGCCCAGTAGGGAGTCTACTCCCTCCTCCCCGCACTTGTGTACTCTAATAAATCTTTTACAAAAATTTTTTAATTAAAAAAGGAGACACAAAAAGAAAAAAAAAACTGTTAATCTAGAATTCCTTACCCAGCAAAAATATCTTTCAAAAAACAAAGGGGAGATAAAGATTGTTTAAGACATACAAAAGCTGGAAATTTTTATTATCAGCATGTCTTCTTTATTAACCTTGGGTAGTTTCCTTACCTGCAAATACTTATCACTACTAAATCAATTTGATTTAACTTAATGAGCGTTCAGAAGATTTGTGGACTTATTTCTCTATGCAGCACTCTCCTCTCTGGTACTTTACTCTGAATGCTTTAGCTGACTTGTTCTCCTCTGCTTCTGGTTCCTCCTTCTCATCTCTGGGAAGCCACAATCCTCTTCCTACAATATGGTCTGGAAACATTCTCTAGGCAGTAAGCCTGGCTATCATAGGACTCACTTTGCTTCTCATCTCTCAGGAATCACTTCCAGTGTTCCTGGCAACAATCCCAGTTACTTCTTGATGTATATGATATTTGAAAACCATTGTTTCATAATTTTGCCCAGTTTTTTTTAGCTGGAGGTTAAATCCAATCCCATTATCCTATCTTGACTGGAAGTTGAGACTGGAAAATTTAAACTTCAAAATTCCTCTTAGCATCCTTTTCCAGTGGAAAAATCCTCTCCCAACAATCCTCTAGAAAAAGTAATATTTTAATGATTGATTCTCAATTTGATGCCCATTCTTGTCTGAACACATCTTGCCACTTTTCATAATCTCTAAGCTATTGGGACATAGCCTGGACTGAGTGACAGACCTATTCTTGAAGGAGACAATCTTTACATCAATATGACTCTAAGACATTATCAGATTCAGATTATCAGACAGGCAGATTCATTGTCATATGTCCCTTCTACCTGAGTTCCAGAATTAATTTGTTATGTTGAACTCAAAGGAGTAGGTTAATAGTTTGCTGGGTTAAATAATAAAAATATGGACTCAGGACCTTAAGTTCTTGAGGTGAAATTGCCAGAATTTTCCTTGCATACTGTAGAAAGAAAAAAGTCCAGAGCCTTCAGGAAGTAGGAACACACTGAATGAACCTTTTATGTGCAACTTATTCAGCCACTCCCAACCATAACATCTAGGTGAGCCTAGAAAAGAGATTAAGACTTAAGAACGTATTTATGAGATGTGTCCACATCTTTGAAGCACACTGTGGTATCTAGCCTCTGAAGACTAGAAATGGCAGAGAAAGATGCTACTATGCCTTAGGTTCACTGATATCAATGAGAATAATGACCTCTCAGATTAGTGAAGGTGCTTGCCAAGGTAAAGTAGGTGGTATTACTGCAACGAACTACAAGAAGAAAGTTTTAACCAAAGTGTTTAAATCCACTGAGGTTTGGTAGACTTGGGAGTTGCTAGTCACCAAAGGACTATTACCAGGAAACAGTCATATTCCCAAAATATTTGCATATGAGAACGTCTTGGCATTTGGGGTTCCTTATGAAGGTGAACGAACAGTTAATGCCTGGAGTTTGATCTCACTAATTGAGAGAAATCAGGGTGCTGCTGTGCAATAAAGGCAAGAAAGGCTATATTTAGAACTCAAAGAATTTTACTGGCTTCCTCTTATTATTCCCTTAATCCATAGTGTGTTCAATGAAAAAAAAACTCAAATTCGATAAAAACAAGACAACCAAGCACTAACAATGAATGAAACACCCAGTAGCTGATAGAAGACAAGAGGAACACAGAATGGGTGGTGGGAGGTGGAAACAAAAATTATCATCTTAGAAAAAAAAAATTATCATCTTAGGCTTCATGACCTGGTACAGAAGCATAGACTTCACACCTGTTACATTACTTGATTGCTTTCTTTCTCCTTTTTTTCTCATGCTTCCTTTTATGAAAAATGCTAGCAGCAACTAAGATTTAGGTTTCAGCTGGGATTAAGACCTTGTTGATGGCAGTTTTGGTAGGTGGAGAACCCTTTGCTTTTTCTGTGCAGGAGACATGACTTTTTCACTTAGATGAAGGACAAAAACAGATGTTGATGGGAGATAAGATAGATATCTATCTATGTATTTTTTCCTTGTCAAGATCCTTTTTCCAACCATTTTCATTCTCTTTTCTGACTAGGATACTTGACTGAACGAACATCAATAGTCAGTGAGACCTGACTGCCAGTGGGTTTGATCAATTGGTCACTTTGGCAAGAGATCAGACGAAGACAGGAAAGTAAGGTCAGAGCTCCCTTTCTATAAAGCTCAACTAGCTATGTTATTCACACAGGTCATTGCTACACAGGTCATTACTCTTAAACTAGCCGATTTCATATGACTCTTTCCTTCCAGACCACAGTACCTACATCTGACCTTTGTCCCTACAAGTACAGTAAGGGCTTAGCTAACACCAAGCCCTAAGCTACTATGTTAATCTTTTGGGTTTCCCTATATCCACCTTTGTAAATATCGCTTCTGAATAAATTCTCTTAGTTATCCTACTTTGTGTATAGCATCTGTTTCCTGCTGGAATCTGATACAACTTTTTTTTCTCCTAATTAATGCTCCTTTTCTTTAGGAGCTGAATGTCAAAGGAAAAGAGAGAAATTAACCCTAAAGTAGATATAAGATTAGAAATGTTAAGCATGACTAAAATTGGGCTAGGCTTTTTAGTAACTTAAAGTGAGTAGAAATCTATGGAATCATCCTGAAGGGTCATTAATATGGTAACATAAAAATTAGCAGAAATGGGTTATAAATAGTTGTTGTGGAGAAAGAATTAAAGCCATTTCCTATTTGTTGCCTCTCAGAAACTATCCGTATTATACTGGGTATCTCAGTCACTGTGTAATTTTCAAAGAGGCACAATTTCATGTAAATGAAAAGGAATCCCAAATGTCCTTGCATCTCCCAAAGAAATTTTAGAAATATCCAATTTATAAAACACAGTGACACTTTTCAAAATAGATTTTGCTCTCCCCTTAATTCCCGAACCCTCTGCCAAGCAAGTTTCTCGTGGAGGTATTTTGCATCCTTTCAACATAGGCAAATGCCCCCAAATTCTCTCCGGTTCTTTAGACTACCCACAACTTTCCTGTCTTGTGTCCTCTTTTCAACCTTTCAATACATACATAACTAAGCAACCTTTAGATCTGATCCAGCAAGCAAACAAGGATAAGCCCTGTTGTGGCCCATTCTCTCGTCCATTCTCTCTACTCTGCACTGCCGAAAAGAAACAACAGCAAAAAGCAAAGAAACAAAACAAGCAAACAAACAAACAAACAAAAAATGAGAAAGTGTTTGACAAAACAACTCACCTGGAGAGTAATGGAGATTAAAATGAAATGCTCATTGTTAAAGGACAGTGTAGGAGGCACTGCTCCTTCCCACATGAGGCTGAGAAAAGCATCTAAATGATTGGTATGAATCCTAGCACATTCTTTGCAGCATGTGAGAAGACAGAAGTGCTCTGGGTCATTCTGGTATCTCTGAAAACTGAAACTTTTGAACATAAAAGTTTGGAGTTGAAGAATCCTTCCACAGAAAGGCTGACTCTAAGATAGTTGTACTATTTCCTGTATCGTATTAGTCATCATCCAGACAGTTGGATTGAATAAGTAAAGCATTTCCTCATACATATTACTTTTATCCAGTCAGTGTATGCAGATGTGGATGAAAGGTCTTATGAGCCCACATACAGTCAGTTCTGTGTTTTACATGGCAGTGCCTTCTACTATTTTGATATTCTAGACTCTGTGTTTTGGGTTAATGAAGAGTACCTGTCATTTCTAGATTATCTTCTGTGCAATGTGTAAAATGTGCTATGTACAGTATCTCACGCCTACAACAGCTCTCTTGGGTATGACTCCATTAGATGAGTTTTTAAACACTTTTATAGCTTTTTATTGTATTTTATTCTACTGGGAAAAAAAACAAAATAACTACTTGTGGCTCATGGAAATTATTCCTCAGAAATATTATTTCCCTTTTGTGGATTCCTTTTTATAGGGTGCCAGGCTGGTACCGTGATGGTCCTTTGTAAATATTATGGTAAGTTATAATTCAACATTTCTTCCTCTCAATAAAGGCCATCTCTGTAATCTGGAGTGAGATCTCCTAAGGATTCTTTTAAAAAAATATTTTATTCATTTATTTGGTGGGGGAAGAGCATGAGCAGAAGGACAGAGGGAGAGGGAGAAGCAGACTCCCTGCAGAGCAAGTAGCCCCCTACAGGGCTCGATCCCAGGACCCCAAGATCATGACCTAAGCCAAAGGCAGACACTTAACCAACTGAGCCACCCAGGAGCCCCTCCTATGGAGTCTTTTTAATACTTTAATGGAAAATAAGACATACAAGTTTGAGACAGCAATGCAAAGAGCCTCATGGTAAACAGCCTTTCACTAAACTTTAAAATAACAAAGGCACTTTAGCAAAATAACCTTGAAACGATCCCAGCTCCTGTGCATCAAACACAGTCAGTAAAGAAGTGTTTACTGAACTCTCCTACAGAAGAGTGTACAATAGTACTCAAGCACTTAAAATGTTCCTAGAGATAATTCTGGTTTCCAATTTACAGAATGGCTACTAATCTGATGGTTTACAATAGGAGATAAAAAATTCTCTGGATCTTGTTTTCTTTTCCAGTACTTAGAATGGATCTGTTATCATTGCCTTAGTGTAATAGCTAGTTTTTGCTACATAAATGACCCCCAAGTTTAGAGGCCAAACCATCTATTCATCATCATGCACAGTTCTACAGATTACAGTTCTACAGATCATGCACAGTTCTACAGTTCTACATCATCATGCATCAGCTCTGCAATTCTGCCAATCTAAGTCATTCATGTGTTTGTAGTCAGCTTCTGGTTAGAGCCTATGCCATTGATCAAAATAAGTCATGATTCATTATGGAAAAGCACTACCAAAGGGCAAGTTTATAAGAAGTAGTAAAAAAAAAAAAATGGGACCATTATGCAATCAATTCACTAACTTTTTTTTTTTAATTATTATTTCCATCTCCTCTAATGGCATCTCCTGGACAATGAATGTCCCTGCATGCACTGTTCTCAGTGTCACTACATAAAAAGTAAATGATTCGACCAAAATGTCTTCTGCACTATGACATAATGACCTATCACCCTTGAACTTACACTGCAAAGAATTGAAACCAACAACTTCTCACAAGATCCCAGAGGTATCTAATAAAACCTCCACCAACACTAAGAACACCAAAAAAAAAAAAAACATTTAGTCAAATAAATATTTTGACATCTACATTTGCCACAAAACAAAGACAAAAAACATACCAAGTCAATGGTACCTCTATCCTTCCCTTTTCTCCTTCCTCCTCAGCTAAGCTTCTTATCGCTCAACTGAACTTAGTTACCTGTAATTTTGATCAAATCAAACCCAGAGGAATTTGGCATCAACTGAAAATGGGAAATCAACTGCCACCCACACTCTCTATCTTGGGAACTGCCAAGGAAAAAATGGGCTTTTCAAATGCATTGTTTCAGAGTTTGGAATTGCTTTCAATGGTAGTAATACAACACCCACCCCCTCCACCCCATCCAATCCAAAATCCCCAAAGAGACAGAAGAAAAAGCTATTCTACTGGTTACCTCCCATAACCCCACATTGCTATCCATACACATAAAACAGGTCACTTTAGAAGGTTCTTCAATGTCTTGAGTTCAACTAAATGTTTCATCTCATATAAGTGTATGTCTTCTGAGAGCTTATTGGTCCCTTCCTACACTGCAAATGAATTACTCCTTCATAGGAAACGTTCACTAAGTAAGAAATTGGAGGATTGGAAGTCCAAGAGAGAGAAGATCTGATGAAAGTTTTTAAAGGACCTCCTTGGGTGCTGTGTTGAGAATTGTAGGGGTTGCAAGAGTGGGAACTAGGAGATCGTGAGAAGACTGTCATAAGAGTCAAGCCAAGATATGATGGTGGCTTAACCTATGACATAGTAGTGCAGGTGAAGAATGGAAATATTTAGTAAATTCGCCACATGTACTTTTAAAAATGTGTATTCTGTAGTTATAGAACTCTATAAATATATATTAGATCAAGGTGTTTTAATACTATTGCTAAAATCTGTGTCTTTACTAAATATTTGTGTACTTGTTTCATCCACTACAGGCCAATGAAATTAAACTCATCAGTTATAACTGTAAAACTATCTGTTTCTCCATTTAATTTTGTCAATTTCTGCTTCATGTATTTTGAAGTTTTCTTATTTGGCCATACATGCTTATGACTATATGTCTTCCTGATGAACTGACATTTTTATCATTATGAATTTATCTGTGGTGATATTCATCTTAAAACCTACTTTTTTCAGATATTAGTATGGGTACTCTAGCCTTCTTACACTTAATATTTGTATGGCATATAGTTTTTCCAACCATTTATTTTCACTATGTGGGGTTTTTCAGGTGTTTCTGTTTTGTTTTTTTTTTTAAGATTTTATTTATTTATTTGAGAGAGCAAGAGAGCACTAGAGAGAGCAAGCACAAGTTGGGGGGGCAGAGTGAGAGGAAGAAGCATGCTCCCCACTGAGCAGGGAGCCCAACATGGAGCTCGATCCCAGGACCCTGGGATCATGACCTGACTGAACCAAAGGCAGACACTTAACAGAATGAGCCACCCAGGCGCCCAGGGGTTTTTCAGTTTTAACTATTCTGATTACATCTGCCTTTTGAATGTTTACTCCATTAACATTTAATATAATAAATTGATATGTTTGGAATTATGTCTGCCATTTTATTATTTGTTCGGAATTATGTCTGTCCCTCTGTTTTTTCCTTTCTCTGTTCCCCCATTTCCTACCTTCTTTTGGTATATCTGAATATATAATTCCATTTTAAATTTATCCATTGGCTTTTTAGTAGCACATGTTTTTCTCACTAAGAGGAACCAGATTTTGTAATAGCCTTACTAATATGAAACAAAACTAAATATTTTTTTAGCCCACTATATAAGTAGAATCACATAGTCATTTTTTTGTGTGATGTAATTTTTATTCTGTGCTTAATATTGGTGAGATTCATTCATGTTGATGCTTATGCTTATATAAAGGACCAAGAGTAAAATCCAATGTATTGTTTAGGAATATACATGCATCCCTAATCTCTAATTAAAACAAGGAAATGTCATAGGATTGAGTTACACAGAGGAATTATAATGTTCTATTTCTGAAACTAGGTAGTGAGAATATGGCTATTTGTTCTACTATTAGTCTTTAATCAAAACATTTATATTATCTATGAACCTTTCTTTGTAAAATATATTTCTCAATAAAAACCACACATAAAAGAAAAAGCCTAAATATTTACTTCTCATACTCCACAACATGAAACAAGAATTGAACTATAGCAGCCTTGGTTGCTAAGCTTAAAAAAGAAGACTAAAAGCATACTAAACACTTGAAGCTTGTCTATTTTTTCCTCATCATAAGAACTTTTTATTTTTTGTTTTTGTTTTAATAGTGTTTGTGCAGCTTTACTCACAATTTCATTCTCTATAAAGTCCAGGCATAAATCATCACTGCAGGTTAAGTAGTTAGCAGCAAAAAAAAAAAAAAAAAAAGACTATGCTATCAGGAAAAATACAGTGATACAGTATAGGTAAGCACAGATGTCTCTGCTAATTAACAAGAACAGCAGGATAAACAATGAAAAAGGTGAATAAAGTTTATGTTATTATTCCCAGAAAGAACATTTTCATTCAATTCAAGGAAATAATTTCTTAAAAGCTGTTTAACTACTTTAGAAATAAAACATACACATACCAGAAGCACTAGAGATTTTTCCAAATTAATTCAGGGCCAAAAAACCAACATGTCTAAGCTGGAGGAGTTTTAGAAGTTAAGATGAATTTGTTTAGGCTCAATTAATTTAGTGGTTATTTCCTTGCCATACCAATGAGCTTATTTCTCTGTCGATGATTTAGTTGCAAGTAGGACTATAAGTTAACTCTTTGGGACTCCTTAGGATAGCTGTTCCAAAATATTTGTCATTAGAAAGAATGGTTTGGGGTTTTGTTTTTTTTTTAGTTTTTTTACCTTTTTCAATAGTCTTACTTTTCACAT
>CM052814.1:37039433-37096478 GCA_028533885.1 Nasua narica
TTTTTTTTTTTTTTTAAAGATTTTATTTATTTATTTGAGAGACAGAGAAAGTGAGAGAGAGCATGAGAGGAGAGAAGGCCAAAGGAAGAAGTAGACTCCCCGTGGAGCTGGGAGCCCGATGCGGGACTCGATCCCGGAACTCAAGGATCATGACCTGAGCCGAAGGCAGTCGCTCAACCAACTGAGCCACCCAGGCGCCCAAAGGCAGAGGCTTTTTAACCCACTGAGCCACCCAGGTGCCCCAATGATAGATATGTTTTATATCATAATTACGGTGGTAGTTATACAACTATCTATGTTTGTTAAAAATCATCAACTTAGAGAATTGCAATTGGTAAATTTTATTGTATGTAAATTGAACTTCCAAGAAACTGACCAAAAATGTTAGAAGCAAACAAAAATTCCAGCTTCAAAACTGTTTCTAAAACAAATATTCTCTAAAGCTGACAGTAAAAATTTACATTAAAATAAAGGCAAAATAATTTAAAAATCTGTATGAACTATCAGTGGCCAACCTGAAAATACTACATACTCTGTATACTTATTTCAGAATACAGTAGTATGAGAATCTCAAAAGCAGGTTAAGTACTTTGCATACTATATTAAAAAAAAAAAAGGAGATCTCTGACCCTTGAGAAATTAAGATTATGTCTGAATGTTAAACTGGCCTTTTCCAACATTTTTACTACATTGCTTATTACAGTTTGTGTACATATTTATCAGTCAAATTGTGCATGGATTTAAAACAAATTTGAATGAATCAACACTCTATCTTTATTATAGATAAACATATAGCTTCACTATAGATACAATGTGCATTGCTGTTTAATTTCAACTCCTCAGTCTTGAGACGAAAGTAGGCAGAACATTCAAACTGCTAAATTTGCAGGACTCCTTTAATAACTCCCCTCATTCCATTTTTTTTAAAGATTTTATTTATTTGACAGAGAGAGAGATCACAAGTAGGCAGAGAGGTAGGCAGAGAGGAGGAACCAGGCTCCCAGCTGAGCAGAAAGCCCGATGCAGGGTTCCATTCCAGGATCCTGAGATGATGACCTGAGCCCAAGGCAGAGGATTAACCCACTGAGCCCCCCAGGCACCCCAAAAATTTTATCTATTTATTTGACAGAGAGAGAGAGAGATCACAAGTAGGCAGAGAGGCAGACAGAGAGAGAGAGGGAAGCAGGCTCCCCGCTGAGCAGAGAGCCCAATGCGGGGCTGAATCCCAGGATCCTGACACCATGACCTAAGCCAAAAGCAGAGGCTTTAACCCACTGAGCCACCCCACCAATCCACTGCCATTGTCGTTGCTTTTAATTGCTTAATTGCTCTTAAGAGTTGTCTCTGTAACAGACCCTAATCTAGACAGACTCATGATTTTTGTTAAGATTTCCAAGATGATTCCAACCTTCACAGATTTGTCCTAGGCTTTTTTTCCCATATCTACAGCAAATATGATATTTTACTACATGTGGTGGTGCCTGATTATATAATGTCTTCATGTTGAAAATAATTAGAAAAATAGGGAAGCAGAGGCTGGAAAGGTAGAAAGGAGGCAACATTTATAGAAGAGCAACAGTCAATGTTCTTGCAAGAAGACTAGGAATAAAGAAAAAAGCTGAGGCAAAAGCTAAAGCAAAAGCTGGAGTTGAAGGTTTTGAGAACTGTATTTCTTCCTGTCAGAAAAGCTCCAGAGGAAAAGTAGGGCAAAGCTGAAAAATTCAGTCTTTTTAAAAGCTGAAAAATCCCAGTGTGTTCAATGGGAGGTAGAGTCAATACCAGGGTTAGTGACTCTACCTACTGGGAAAATACAGATATAAAGATTTCCCACTTAGCTATGCTCAATTTTATAGTTTAATATAGTAATAATTGAAAGGCTAACTAGAACTTCACCTCCATCAAGCATAGGAGCACTCCTCTATCTTTAGTTATAAGACTGAGCAGGTAAGTCAACATTGCACTTTCCTAATTTTTCCTGTGTACTATTCTCATCTCTTGATTCAGAACTTTCCAGAATCAAAATTCCTCTCAGACAGTTTGTATTATCACAATGCCTTGACTATGTTAGATCCCTAACAATTCTCAGTAATCGCTTTGTTATTAATACAGTTTTCATATAAGAAGGATTCCTGTATGAATGCAATTGCTGATAAACACAGACGCTGCCAACCAGGCTAGTAAAAATTGATGACTAGAAATTTTTAAAAGTTGATGTTTTTCCTTTGACCCAGTAATTCCAAGTCCAGAAAAATATCCCAAGTAAATAGTAAAGGGTAGGCAAAAACCTTTAGATATGAAGAAGAAGGAGAAGGAGGAGAAGGAAAGGAGAAGAAAGAAGGAGAAAGGAGAGGAACAAAGGCAGGAAGTGGAAAACAGAAAGAAAGGGGGGGGAGTAAGGGGCCCCAATGCAGACAGATTTATAGTTTTATGATTTAGAGGCCTTGGGTCTTTTTCCCACTTCCATGCTACCATTTTTGGTTTCAACTATATACTCAGTATATGCAATTGCATGTTCCTTCTCTCATCATTCTCACTTCATGAAGAATACTTTTCATCATTCAGTAAAGGACATAGGAAATGAATGTTTCTGTTCAGAATAAAGTACTTAAAAATTCACCATGCTAGTTGCTAGAGAACAGGTCTTTTGGAAATAACTAGGTCTGTATACAACTTTGTCCTTCATTTATAATTATCATGTTAAAAGATATCAACAGCTATTTGATGGCTAAGAACAATAGAAAACAGTATGTCTGAGTCAACTTCTCTCAGAGAGAGTTTTGGTTGTCTAATCACAGACCACCCTTGCATCTCGGCTAATATCCAGCTGCCACTAATGGTCAAAGAGGAACTAGGATAAGGACTATGCACGGTTTATTGCAAGTCAAACTATTTATATGTAACTTGAATAATTACATGCTCTTATAATTGGGATCTGAACCATCATATTTATAAATTGTTATTGTTGAGATGAAAATTTCAAAGACAAACTTTCCAAATACGTCCGTCTCCGAGATAGCCAAAAGGGTAGCAGCTGCTCTCGGTATGGAACACATTTGGATTTAAGGTCAGTTATTATGTGTTTGGGGCTATATATTATGTCCTCTCAGAGGCTAAAACAAAATTAGTTCTGTTAGGCAGATAATAAGCACAATGGCAGGCATGGAAATCACCAGTGAAAGCTGATGTTTCTTTGTCTTTGAGGTATTACTGTTTTTGATGTTTTGTTCCAGAAGGAGGTCAACTTAGAGCTGAAAATATCTTCTTTCTATTCTTCTCTAGAAAGCATTTTCAGAATTTGTACTCAGGCAGGATTCATTGTGTAGAATTCTCAAACAAACCAACCAACCCAAAAAACTTCTAGAAGGCATAGTTAGAAGTCATTTATCCATCTGAATTGCTCTTAAAGTAAATGAATTAAAAGAAAATACAAATCTTATCTTCTTTTGAACTTGTGAGCATGTTAGTTATCTTATTGTCAGCACCACTTTGCAGCTGTCAGGTATTTTCTCTCTAGCATGGCAGGATGAAGCAAACCAAAACCCGACTTCCAGACCAATGGAGTCTCTAGCCTATTACATGAGATCCAAACTATCTGAAATATGCTCAAGAGACCATTGACAAAATAGAACATAGAATCGATGACCACATTCAGAAAGAACTAACTGTTAAGGAAAAAGGATTGCTTTCCCAAAATCGTATTGAAACACAGAGCTCTCCAATTAATTGGCTAATTTAGCCACCATACAGGCTTTTTTCGAAGTATATGGACATTTCTATTTGCAAATTTTGCCTCTTCGGTGAAAATATGGTCAAACACCTGATGAAAGTTGTATAATAGATTCTTCCAACCGGAAAACTACTCAGTAATCAACTCTCTCACTTAATAACTGGAGAAACTGATAAATATAGAGAGATTATTTGTGGCATCCCAGGTCACAGAGCTAGTTAGTGACAAAGTAAGGGCTAGGATCTTGGTCAATTAACCCCTAATTCATACCCTTTCTTCTAGTTGTTCATTCCTTCAACAAATACTTACTGAGTACTACTATGTTCCTATTACTCAGATGTATACAGGAGATAAAATAATGAAAAATATAAGTACAGTTTTTGTTCTCATAGATTTTATATTCTGTTGGAATCTAATGGCATAAGGTTAAAAATGAGCAAGGAGAACAAATTAATAAAAAAAATTAAAAAGATAACTTCAGAAAGTCATAACTGTAACAAGGAAAACAAAGTAATGGAATCGCAAGTAACTTGTATAATTTCATTAGCCAAGGGTAAGGAAAGTCGCTCTGAAGGGGTGATATTTAAGCTGACTGGTAAGGAGCTAACCATGCAAATTTCAAGGATACAGATGTCCCAGGAGGGGGAAAGGGGATGTACAGAAGCCCTGCGGAGGGAGTGAGTGAAGTGGGCAGGTCAAAGTAGCTACAATATAATGACTGAAAGGGAACATACCACATGATTGCAGTGACTTGACGCCTGCCACCCACCCCATTCATGTGTGCCTGGAATCTCAGGATGGTATCTTATTTAGAAATATGGGCTCTGTAGATATAATTAAGGTAAAGATCAAGAAGAGAGCACACTGAATGGTATGCTAGAATGGTCCCTAAGGCCGTCAGCATGAACTTACAAGAAACAGAGAAAGACAAACACACAGAGAAGGCCTTGTAAAGATAAAGATGGTAGAAACTGGGGAGTCATGCTGCCACAGAACAAGGAATACCTAGAGCCACAAGAAGTTGGAAGAGGCAAGAAAGAATTCTTCCATCTTTCAGATGGAGCATGGCCTTGCAGACACCCTGATTTGGACATCCAGTCTCCAGAACTGTGAGGGACTATATTCCTGTTGTTTTAAACAACACTTGTGGTCATTTGTTTGGGCACCCCCAGGAAACTGATACAAACACGAAGCCAGAGCCAGCCTGCAGGGTCACTGCCATAGCAAAAAGTGGGAATTTTACTCTAATGAAAAATTTCAGTGTTGGATAACCGATTTATGGCTTATAAAAAACATTGTGGATACTGCATTGAAGAACAGATTTCAGAAGAGTAGGCAAGCAAGACTGGAAGCAAGGAAACCAAGCAGATGCTACAGTTAGAATGCCCCAAGTCAGAGATGATGGACATTTGGTATAGGGCTCTAGTAGAGTGTAAAGAGGGAAGTGGAGAGATTTGGAACAGCCTTTGTGGTTGAATATATAGAACATGTTGATGGATTGGACATGAAATTCATTTCTATAAAATATTTGCTGCCAACTTTCAAAATAGGAACTATTTCACATTTTGCTGTGAAGTACAGCAAGTGCTCACCCCCTCCCAGAGTTCTCTGTCACACTCAGAAGGTCATGACTTTATTATTACAATGAGTATATTATTGAGATTGCCATAAATGAGAAAAAATGGAAAATTAACTCTGAGTGTGTTTGTTATGAGAGATTTATATATCTGTAACTCAACGAATCTTTTAGCAACATTGAACAGATATTTTTTTTTTGAATTCAATTAATTAACATATAGTGTATTATTAGTTTCAGAGGTAGAGGTCAGTGATTCATCAGACTTATATGTTCATTACATCACATGCCTCCCTTAATGTCCATCACCCAGTTACCCCATCCCTCCATCCCCACTCCCCTCCAGCAACCCTCAGTTTGTTTCCTATGATTAAGAGTCTCTCATGGTTTGTCTCCCTCTCTGATTTCATCTTGTTTTGTTTTTTCCTCCCTTCCCCTATGCTCCTCTGTTTTGTTTTTAAATTGCACATATGAATGAGATCATATAATTATCTTTCTCTGACTGACTTATTTCACTTAGCATAATATCCTCTAGTTTGTTGCAAATGGCTAGATTTCAGGTTTTTTGATGGCTAATATTCCTCTGTGTGTGGGGGGGGGTGTGTGTGTGTATGCATGCCACATCTTTATCCATTCATTCATCGATGGACATCTGGGCCCTTTCCATAGTTTGGCTATGGTAGACATTGCTGCTATAAACATTGGGGTGCACGTTCCCCTTCAGATCACATTTCTATCTTGAGGTAGATACCTAGTAGTGCAATTGCTGGGTCATAGGGTAGCTCTATTTTCAACTTTTTTGAGGAACCTCCATATAAACAGAGGTATTCTTATTTCCAGATGAGTAAACTGCAATTTCAGATACAGTGAATAACAGGCCCAAAGACACAGGTGCTTACAAATAAGTCTCAAAACAAATGATTCGATCTGCTCATCTAGCTACCGAAATGACAAAATAATAATGTACAAGTTGAGGGAGAGGCTTTTTAAGATCCAAATATTTGCTCTGTATTGGAAATCAGGAGACCTGGGATATGATATTGATTATTTTTTTTTTTTTTAACATTGTCCTCTCTGGGAAACTAGACTTTTTAGGCATTTGTATGGACTTGGCCAGAGTTTCTATTTTTTAGTAAAAATTAGTGGTTTCTTTTTGTGCCTTTATCTACACAATTATTTCCTCTGAATAAATATGAAAAACTCAATAGAAATGTTTTTGATAAATGGCTTACCTGGCATAGAAATGGGCCATTCTTGAGATGCTCAGGAGAAATAAATACTAGACTGGAGATATGTTCTGTAAGTTGTTACGCAACAATCAAGAGTACAAAGGCTTTGGGTATCTATTCGACTATCTGACGAGTACTCATGCATTCTTTTCAATCATTGATTGAGCACTTACTCTGTACCAGCTACTACTCCAGTTATGGGGAATTTTTTTTAATCTTTTGTTTATTCTGATGATTAAGCATCAAAGTTTGAGATCTCATTCATCCAGTTTTTGCCCTATATACATTGAAGTCACAGGACAATGTTTTGATTCTTTGTTTTGCTTAGATAGACAAGACTGGTACACAGAACAGAGAGGAGTTAGGGGGAAAAAAACACTGGTATTACTTTTGGAAACACTATACATTCTTTGGTGTTTGGAGTCTGCATCTTTGAAACTCAAATAGGCCCACTTAGAGAAAAAGAGTATGGACAAAGAGTAAAAAACCAGATTCAATCACTCCCACATCCCTCCGGGGGTCTATTCTTTAAAGACTTGATGATTTCTTCATAAGGGGACTCCAGCGACACAATGACACAGCTGGAGTATTCTCCCCCAATTACCAAAATGATTATAATGTTTTCAAATGATTGCTAATGATACAGGATAAAGGGTAACAGCTCTTCAATATAAGATTTCCAGCTGAAAAGCTAGAGCTTTCCAAAGAAAATGTTTAATTTTTTTTTTCATTTAGCTTTATCTCAAGAGGCAAAAATCTTTTGGAAAAAAATTAAATTTACTGTTAGTAGTCAGAAAGATTATTATTCTCTCAGTAAGCTCTAGTGCGAATGTGGATAAAAATAAAATTGTAGATAAAAAAAATCCAAGGGAAATCCTAAATGGACCTCTTCTATAAGCCATGATGGGAAAAATAAAGGTATCTGACATTTCACATTTTGAAACAAGGTTTTACAAATGCTGGTGTTGGAGTAATTTGGATCAGTGTTCTTTAAGCTAGTCCTCAAATACAGATATTATTTTCCAAATGAGTGGTTCCCAGACTTCCAAATTTTTTTGACAGCTAATTTTTTTTTCCAATTGGGAACACCAATAAAATGCTTCCAGACTTTTATTTTTCTCACTAAGGGCATTAAAAAAAAAAAAACCCCAAAAAACGATTTTTCTAGCATTGCCTTTTCATAAAGAAAATTATATTCGAACCCTCCAAAGTAGAAAGAACATAATCAAAAAGGAACTTGGCAAAATACTTGTAAGTTAAAAACTTTGCCATGAGCTACTAGAAGAACTCCATATCCAGAAATTAAAAATAACTTACCCAAGATCTAGTTCAGTAACTTACCCAAACTAGTTAGTACAGGATAGAGACTGGTATAGGTAGATATTCAGTGAGTGCCAGTTGTTGAATAGAACCCAGCACTCTGTCTTCTAACTTGGTACCTAATTTCCATACATATTACAGAGATATTCAGAGTGTGCTTTCAGTTTCTAGTTCTGCCTGCAAACGTGCAGTTTCTCAGGCCATTTGCTGCAACATAACCCATCCTCTCCATATTCCAAGCATCTCAAAGGCAGATCTTCCAGGGCTGGGGTTTCCCAGCAATTTTTCTAAGGAGACAAGGGGTAGCAATGTGCCTAATTCAGCACATGCTTTCTGCTAGTGGTTTTCATTCCTGACGGAATTTCAGAATCACCTGGGAAGCTTTCAATAAATACAAATGTGTGATTCCTATTCCCAGAGATTCTGATATAATTGCTCTAGGGAAGAGACCAGATATGACTGTTTTTTAAACTCTCCAGTATATTCTAAGGTATTGCCAGGGTTGAAATGCACTGCTTTAAGCTTTGCGCCTTCCCTGTTTTCTCAGTTTCTCCCTTTCCTGCATAAAACACACAGAAATTAAAACAGCAAAATATGCACAGCCAGATTTGATGTGGTTCTTGGTTTGGAGAACTTTTGAAAATTGTGATACAAGCAGACTGGCCTCTTTAAAGGTTCATTTTTTAATATGAAGAGATTTTGAAAACAGGTTTAAATGAGTGATTTAGTGCTAAATCAGGAATAGGGCCTCTGTAGTATGAAGCCAGGGTGGTGTGTGCTAGAGAGATAGCAACAGAAATTCTGTTTGATGTTATGACTAGTGAGTGAGTCAAGGTTAATCACAGCAGAAAAAAATAAAAGCAGTTGGATTTTTACACCTTAACTGACAGATGTTAAGGAAATAATTAACACCTTCCATCCACATGGCTTAGGGCCAAGACGTTTGCTAAAGATCTCCAGGCAACACTAGAGTTAAAAGAAAGTTATCAACCTCTTCTTTGGATATGGAGAAAAATAAGGCTTAGATTAGTTCACAGTTGGTAAATTATGCCAACTGTGCTTAGGAATCAGGCTGATATTAGGGGCACCCGGGTGGTTCAGTTGGTTAAGCACCTGACTCCTGGTTTCTGCTCAGGTCTCAGGGTCCTCGGATTGAGCTCAGCCTTAGGCTCTGTGCTCTGCAGGGAGTCTGCTTCTCTCCTTCTCCCTCTGCCCCTCACCCTGCTCACACATATACACACACTCTTTCTAAAATACATAAATTTAAAAAAAAATTTTTTAAGGAATCAGGCTGATATTCAACTGTAAAACATTGTATGACCATACCAAGTGTTAAGATATTTGTAAAAATGAATTCCTTGGGGTGATATCACTGGAATGGGTAGAGTAAAATAGTTCAAAAAGCTTGCCCTCCATAAAAGCCACGAGGTCACTGGCAAAACATTGTCAAAATCAACATTTTCAAAACTTTAGAAATTAACCAAAAGCCTGAATGTTTCTGAGAAGCATTTATTTTTTTAAAAAAGGCTAACTATTGGTAAATCAGTGAGCTTTATCAGATTTTAGCTTTCCCTAGTACCATGAAAACTTCCACAGCTCAGAGGTATACTTGAAAACCAACACCATAAAATCACAGTGAAAATCAGCAGCCTCACAGCCACTGGAGGAGGAATAATAGGGTTGGATCTCCTTGAAAGCCTCATTTTCAAATAACTGTCTTTAATTGATCTATCTGGTCATTCCCTGGAAGAGCCCTATCACCCTCTTGTCTCACAAGATTTGTCTTTATTGGACCAGACTTGGAGCTTTCCTACTGCAGCCTATTCTCTGGGGCACTTGCTGACAATAATCAGTGGCAATTGTTTAACAACATTGCTGCCTGAGGTAGTAGATAACAGAGAAATTTTTAAAAGGCCAACCAAAAAGCCTAAAAGAAAAAGTACAATGAGCTGTCTAAATAGGGTTTTTAAAACTTAGACATATTCCTGGGAATCTAGAAGCCTTAATTCTCACTTCTGACTGAACTTGAGACTCTGCACAAGCAGGATGTGAAGGTTAATACAGAGTTCTCAACTGTCTGAATGACTGAAAGCATTTCCAAACATGTACACAGAGACTCTTGCTAAACCTGGGAGACTTATTGATTCCAAGTGTTTTAAGGATAGCTGTCTAGTCATTAGCTGACTAGCAAGGTAACTAAGCAGGGACTTCATTGGCCACACATGACAAAATAAGCTTTTACAGAATTAGTTCAATAGGTTCACTAAATAGGTTCACTAAAAGAAACAATATACCAAAACCAAAAAACTTGGTAAGGAAGGAGAAACTGATCCCCAGAGTTGCCACATTATATTATTTAAAATGTTCAGTTTTCAACAACAACAAAAAAGAAACTGGTAAAGAAACAAGAGGTATTATCCATACCAGGTGGTGGAGTAGTGAATAGAAACTGTCTTTAAGGAAGCTTTGGATTTAATAGGCAAGACTTTAAGCTGTTTTAAACATTTCAAAGGGAAAAAAAAACCATGTCTAAAGAATTAGATGGAAGTGAGGGAACCACGTCTTACTGAATATGAAATATCAATAAAAAATAGAAATTATAAAAAGAAACCAAAAGGAAATTCTAGAATTGAAATATATCATAACTAAAATGAAAAATTTGCAAGAGGGGCTCAATAGTTTATTCGAGCAGGGGGAAGAAAGACTCAGAAAGTGGAAATAGATTAACTGATATTACTCAGTCCAAGCAAACAGGAAGAAAAAGAAAGAGCCAGAGTCCTGTGGGACAATACCATGCATAACAACAAAAAATAATGCAACTCTCAGGTGAGGAGAGAGAAGAAAAAGAAGAAGAAAGAATATTTCAATATTCAAGAATAATAGTCAAATTATTTACACATCACAAACTTGATGAAAAATTAACCTGCACATCTAAGCAGCTCAATAAACTCTAAAAAGAATAGAATGAAAGAGATCCTCACCAAGACGTATCACAATTAATCTGTTAAAAAAGAATCTTGAAAACACCAAAAAAAAAGCGACTCATCACAGAAAGTGCTTCTGTAAGATTAACAGACACTATCTCATCAGAAACAACATATAACAAAAGACAGTGATGTGGTATACTGACGGTGCTGAAAGAAAAGAGGTAACTCTGCCAACTACGAGCTCTATATTCAGAAACACGCTCCTCCAAAAATGGAAAAATTAATGCATTCCCAGATTTAAAAAAAAAGCTGAGCGAGTTTGTCACTAGCAGACCTTCCCTCCAAGAAATACTAGAGTCCTTTAGGTTAGATACAAAATGACATGAGACACTAACTCAAATAAAAAAAGGAAGAAATAAAGACCAGAGCAAAGGTAGCAATGTAGGTAAATGTAAAATAGAGGATAAATGTATTTTGGGTTCCTCTTGTTTTCCAATCTGATTTAAAAGACCACTTCATAAAGCAGTAATTATAAATCTGTGTTGGTAAGTACACCATGTACAAAGATGTAATTAATATGACAATAACAATCCAAAAGAGAAGGGGAAAATGGACCTATATAGGAGTAAAGATTTTGTATAATATTGAAATTAAATTGATGTTAATCCTACATGGATTGTTACAAATTGTCAATTGTAAGTTCCAGGGTAACCACTAAGAAAGTAACTGAGGCGATTGTGGCCATTGCTGCTATGAACGTTGGGGTACATGTGGCCATTCTTTGTACTGCATCTACTTCTTTGGGGTAAATACCCAGTAGTGCAATTGTAGGGTCATAGGATAGCACTATTTTAATTTCTTGAGGAATTTCCACACTGTTTTCCAAAGAACCAAGATGCCCTTCAACAGATGAATGGATAAAGAAGATATGGTCCATATCTACAATAGAATATTATGCCTCTATCAGAAAGAATGAATACCCAACTTTTGTATCAACATGGATGGGACTGGAAAAGATTATGCAGAGTGAATTAAGTCAAGCAGAGAGAATCAATTATCTTATGGTCTCACTTACATGTGGAGTATAAAGAAAATCATGGAGGGCATCGTGAGAAGGAAAGGAAGGGTGAATGGGGGGATACCGGAGGGGGAGATGAACCAGGAGAGACTGTGGACTCTGAGCAACAAACTGAGGGTTTTGAGGGGAGGGCTGGGGGGTTGGGCGAGCCTGGTGGTGGGTATTGAGGAGGGCACGTATTGCACGGAGCACTGGGTGTGGTGCATGAACAATTAATCTTATAACACTGAAAAAATAAAATAAAAGTATTTGGGGGAAAAAAAAACAAGTAACTGAGGGATGTATGGGTGGCTCAGTTGGTTAGCCGTCTGTCTTTGGTTCAGATCATGATCTCTAGGTCCTGGGATCGAGCTCCACATTAGGCTTCCTGCTCAGCAGGGATTCTGCTTCTCTCTCTCTCCCTCTGATCCTTTCCACCGCTCCTTTTCTGTCTCTCTCCCTCTCTCTCTCTCAAATAAAACAAAATCTTTAAAAAAAAAAAAAAAGTAACTGAGAAAAACGTAGTAAGAGAAATGGCAAAGGAATTAAAAAGACATAAGATGTATAGAAAACAAACAGCAAAATGACAGATGTAAATCCTACCTTACCAGTAGTTTAATCATCAGTGAATTAAACATCAACTAAAAGAGATTAACAGAATTGATTTTAAGGAAAAAAAAAAAGATCCAACAATACACTATCAAGAATACACACATTTTTTTTACTTTAAACAAAAACTTCCATTTTTTAGAATTTCAGGTTCACAGCAAAACTGAGCAGAAGGTGCAGAGATCATGTACCTTCACCCCACACACATGCACAGCCTCCCCTACAATCAACACGCAGCACCAGAATGACACATTTGTTACAACTGATGAAGCAATACTGATACATCTTTATCACCCAGAATCCATTTACTTTGGAGTTCTCTCCTGGTGTTGTGCATTCTAGGAGTTCAGACAAATATGTAATATGTATCTACCACTATAGTATACTGCAGAGTAATTTCACTGCCCTAAACATCCTCTGTGGTCCAAGTTCATTCCTTTTGATTACTAATATTCCACTGTAGGGCTATACAACTCACTTTTATACACACCTGTTGGTGGGTATGTGGATTATTTCCAGTTTTCTTTAAAGTTTTTTTTTAGTTCAATTAATTAACATATAGTCTATTATTAGTGTCAGAGGTAGAGGTCAGTGGTTCATCAGTCTTATATAATACCCAGTGCTCATTACATCACATGCCCTCCTTAAAGTACATCACCCATTTACCCGCTCCCCTCCAGCAATCCTGTTTGGTTCCTATGATTAGGAGTCTCTTATGGTTTGTCTCTGTGATTTCATCTTGTTTTGTTTTTCCCTCCCTTCTCCTATGCTCCTCTGTTTTATTTCTTAAATTGCACATATGGGTGAAATCATATAATTGTCTTTTTCTGACTGACTTATTTCATTTAGCATAATACCCTCTAGTTCTATCCACACCATTATAAGATTTCATTTTTTGATGGCTAATATTTCAGTGTGTGTGTAAATACATACCATATACATACATAAATATACACCACACCTTCTTTATGTATTCATTTGTTGATGGACATCCAGGCTCTTTCCATAGTTTGACTATTATGGATATGGCTGCTATAAACACTGGGGTGCAGGTGCCCCTTTGGATCTCTACATTTGTGTCTTTGGGGTAAATACCTAGTTGTGCAAGTGCTGGGCCATGGGGTAGCTCTATTTTCAACTTTTTGAGGAACCTCCATACTGTTTTCCAGAGCGGCTGCACCAGCTTGTGTTCCCACCAACAGTGTAAGAGGGTTGCTCTTTCACCTCATCCTTGCCAACATCTGTCATTTCCTGACTTGTTAATTTTAGCCATTCTGACTGGCATGAGGTCGTATCTCATTATGGTTTTGATTTGTATTGCCCTGATGCTGAATCATGTTGAGCATTTTTTCATGTGTTTTTTGGCCATTTATATGTCCACTTTGAAGAAAATTGTTTATGTCTTCTGCCCATTTTTGATTGGATGATCTGTTCTTTGAGTGTTGGGTTTGATAAGTTCTTCATAGATTTTAGATACTAACCCTTTATCTGAGAAGACATTTACAAATATCTTTTTCCATTCTGTCAGTTGTCTTTTGGTTTTGTTGACTGTTTCCTTTGCTGTGCAAAAGCTTTTTAACTTGATGAAGTCCCAATAGTTCATTTTTGCCTGTTTCCCTTGCCTTTGGTGGCATGTCTAGCAAGAAGTTGCTGTGGTCAAGGCTGAATACACACAATTTGGAATCAAAGACATAAATATATTAAAAGTAGAAAGGTGGGAAAATTTATGTCACACAAACAGCAACAAAAAGAGAGCTGGAGTAGCTAAACTACTATAGGCAAAATAGACTAACAAAAATTGTTACTAGTGATAAAGTAGTATATTATAAAATAATAAAAGTATCATTCTAACAAGAGCTTTAATAACTATAAATGTGTAGTAACAGAACTGCAAAGCCCTGAAATACATGAAGCAAAAACAGAATTCCAGAGAACAACAGTTCAACAGTAATAGAAACTTCAAAACTCCACTCTTAATAATGGAGAAGACAACTATAGATAAAATCAACAGGGAAGTAGAGAAGACTGAACAACACCATGATCAAATGGTCCTAATACTATATCCCAAACCAGCAGAATACACATTCTTCTCTACTGAATATGGAATGTTTTCCAGAAATAGACAATAGGTAGGTCATAGAGTAAGTCTTTAAAAAATGGAAATACCACAAAATATGTTCTATGAATATAATGGAATGGAATTAGAAATCGACATTAGAAAAACTGGAAAATTCACAAATGCATTGGAAATTGTACAGCTCACTGTTAAGCAACCAATGGGTCAAGGACAAAATCACAAGGGAAATTAGAAATACTGAGGCAAATGAAATCAAAAAGGCAACATACCAAAAGCCATGTCATCCTTCAAAAGCAGTGTTCGCAGGAAAATTTATAGCTGTAAATAATAATTAAAAACACATTTGGGGCACCTGGCTGGCTCAGTCGGAAAAGTCATACGACTCTTGATCTTGGGGTTGTGAGTTTAAGACCCACATTGAGTGTAGAGATTACTAAATAAATAAATAAACTTAACAAAATACTTTTACCAAACCAATAACCACATTTACCTTTACAGAACTAGAAAAAGAAGAGCGAACTAAACCCAACACAAGAAGGATAGAAATAATAAATATTAAAGTGCAGATTAAAGGAAATAACCATTAAAAAAATAGAATAAAACCAAAGTTGGTTCTTTGAAAAGATCAACAAACCTGACAAAAATGTCACAAGACTGAACAAGAAGAAAAGACTCAGAAAGTAAAATAGGTCATTACTAAAGATCTTGCAGAAATAAAAAGGATTATAAGAAAATACTATGAAAAACTACATGCCAACAAATGAGATAACCTAGATGAAATGGACAAATTCCTAGAAACACACAAACTACTAAAAGTTATATAGAAGAAAAATAAAAGTTGAACAAACCTATTATAAGCAAAGAGATTTAATCAGAAATTAAAAAAAAAAATCCCTCCAAAAAGAAAAACCCAGGACCAGATGGTTTCCCTGCTGAATTCTACTAAACATTTTAAAAAAGAATTAACACATCCTTTCTAAACTCTTCACAAAAGTAAAGAGGTGAAACTTCCTACTTCTTTGTATGGAGCCAACATTACCCTGATACCAAAGATAGATAAAAATATCACAAGAAAAGAAAACTACAGGAAGTGATATTAGAAAGAGGGCAGAATAGGAAGACCTAGACCCTCCTTCTTACACAAACACATCGATTCAACAATAATACATGGAAAAATTCCTCTTGAGGGAAATCCAGAAACTAATTGATAGCTTCCTGCATCCTGAGTGAATACAAAACCAGACTCCTCAAAGCTGGTAGGGAGATAAGGAACATACCAGAATATCCACCCCTGGCAGAGCAACACACAATTAGGCAGAGATCTCCTAGCTCCCAGCTTCTGCCAAGGGAGGGAAGGAAGTGGTTCGAGTATCCTGTACCCCAGTTTTTCTGAGGGTACTCTCCAAAGGACTGTCTTCTGTCTTGCCAATCTTGGATCTCAGGCAGTCCCCCACAGTCTAAGTGCCTGAGGGAAAATGGAGATAGCTGCACCCCCTGGCTCATCATAGAGTGAGCAGACAAAAACCACGGCTGACTGCTTCTCCCTGGGGAGTGCAAGAGTTGCTCTGCTGTCTAATCCCACAAGTCTTCTGGGGGCTACCCAAAGGACTGGCTTCTAAGTTACATGTCCTGGAGTGCTGATGACACCTGGCATCATCTTGCTGTACAGAAGCTAGTAAGAACAAAGATAGAGATTTGGGATGGCAGTCACTATATACCCCTCACCCCTCCAAGGTCAGCACGGAGTGAGTGAATGAAAAAGCCCAGATCCCAGCTTCTTCCCAGAGGGGGAAAGAATTAGACTGAATGTCCAACAATCCAATTTTCTGAGAAATTCCCAAGGAACTGGCATTAGTCTTCCTTATCCTTGTGCACTGAAAGAACTTGGCATACCCTAGATGCCTGGGAGCGTGGACTAGAACATGGGTTCAAGAGGCTCCCAGAATCTCTGGTTGAGCTAATTGGTAAAGCTTTCTCCAGTACGAGGCCAATCTATGAAGACTGGGCAAGTACCTACTTTTTCTAATGCCTAAGAGTCAAGAAAAATGAAGAATCAGACAAAGATGTTCCTATATAAAGAACACATAGGGGTGCCTGTGTAGCTCAGTCAGCTAAGCTTCCAACTCTTGGTTTTTGGCTCAGGTCATGATCTCAGGGTTATGAGATCAAGCCCTACATCCAGCTCCACGCTCAGCAAGGATTTGGCTTAAGATTCTCTCCCTCTCCCTCTAATCCTCCCCCTCAACTGCTCACACTCTCTCTTAAAAAATAAAGTAAAATAAAATATAGATTATATAAGGAAATTTTAGAGCGCAACATCAAAAAGACAAATAATTTTTAAAATAGGCAAAGAATTTGAGTAGATATTTTTCCAAAGAAGATGTACCAATGACTAATAAGCACATGAAAAGATACTTAACCTTATTATTCATTAGGGAAAAGTAAATCAAAACAGTGAGATAACACATCATACCCACTGGACAATAACAAGTATTAGTAAGGATTTGGAGAAATTGGAACTCTTACACCATGTAAAATGGTGCACTACTTTTGAAAATGGATTGGCAGTTCCTAAAAATGCTAAACAGAGTTACGATATCACCCAGTAATTCTCTACCTAAGTATATCATCAAGAACATTCAAAACATATATATACACAAAAATGTGTACAAGACTATTCAGAGCATTATTTATAATAGTTAATAAGTGAAAACAACCCAAATATACATCAACTGATGACAGATAAGCAAAATGAGGTATAGCATGCCACAGAATATTACTTGGCCATAAAAAAGGAATGAAGCACTGACACCAGTTATAACATGGTTGAACCTCAACTTTATGCTACATGAAAAGCCAGACCAAAAGACCACATACTGATGATTTTGTTAATACAAAATATCCAGCATAGACAAATCTATAGAAATATCAAGTAAATTAGTTGTCAATGGGAGTTGGGGGAGGGCATAAAGGACTGCTAACGGGTGAGGCAGGGTCTCTCTTTTCAGTTTCAAAAATGTTCTGAAACTAGATGGTTGCAAAATTTTGTGAATATACTAAATCTAGGTTGTAGATATTATGGTATATGAATTATATCTCAATATAAAGAAAAAACAAATCTTGAGTTTTTTACTTACAGAAAAGTTGTGAAGATATTGCAGAGTATCCATATACTACATATCCTATTGTCTATGATTAACATAGACAATATTCTTCTATTATTCAATATTCAATATTCTTCTATTAGTATTTGTTACAGCTAATGAACCAATATTGATACATTATTATTAACTAAAGTCCATACTTATTAAAATTACATTGGTTGTCACCTAATGTCCTTTTAGGGTACCATATTAAATTTAATCATCATGTCTCTTCAGCCCTCTCTTTGCTGTGTCAATGTCTTAGATTTCTCTTATTTTTTGATAACTCCAATAGTTTTGATGTGTGCTGCTACGTGCTTTGTAGAATGTTTCTCAGTTAGGATTTGTCTGATATTTTTCTCATAATTAGACTAAAGTTATGAGTTTTGGGGAGGAAGACTATATAGGCAAAGGCTCTTCTTATCATATTATACCAAGGGTATCATACTTCAATACAATTTCTGTTGTTGTTGTCTGGCTGACTTAGTGTTTGACTAGGATCAGATTTTTCCACTATAAAGTTACTCTCCCACCCCTTCCATACTGTTCTCTTGGAAAGGAAGTTACCATACGCAGATCACACTCAAAATTTGGAGAGTTACATACCATCTCCCCAAATTACTTAGAAATTATCTGAGAGATCTACTGTTTCTTATCTATTTGCTTATAAGCATTTATTTAAATCGGTATGGATTCATGGATATTTTATTTTATATATATATTTTTATAATCTAATACTATTTTATTTTACTCTTCAAGTTGCTCCAGCTTTGGCCACTGAGATCACTTTCTGTTGGTTCATTTGTTTCATTGATATACTACTATTATTGTGTTTTTTCATTTGCCTCCTTTGTTTCTTGTCTGTTAGCACTTCTTTCCTCTCTGCACTATAAGATGCTTCCAGGCATCATCTTGTATGCCCCAGACCTAGAATCAGCCATTTCTCCAAGAGCCAGTGTTAAATTATTAAATACTCAGATATTCACTGGAAAACAACTGCTACTCTGGGTCCCCTGAGTGCCCCCTCATCCTCCTTTCATGCTGGCCCCTTGCCACCACCACCTAGTAACTAAAAAGTGAATGTCCTGCACAGGAGGCAGCCCAGGCACTCAGAATCCTACCCCAGTACAAGAGGCTGCATCTAGCTTGTTCTGATTGGTCCGTGTCAGTGCCAGACTAACTGTTAAATACTTTAACTCTCATCCCTGCTTTACAACTAGTGATTATTTTAATCTTTGCTTTCTGTAACTTAATACTGTTTAGAAGAAGATGATGTTAGAAGTTAATATGTGCTATTTTCTTCCTAAAAACATGTCTTTCTATAGTCAAGACAGAGTAGACTCTATGTCCTAGGATTGCTTCTTTCAGATGGTCCTGTATTAAAGACAAAAAAAAAAATTGCTCTCAGTTATCCCAAAAAGAAAAATTCATCTTGTCACAGGCATCTTTTAAGAGAAAATAATTTGAGAAGATTTATTTCACTTAGGTCTTGTACCCTGATTCTGTCTGATTGTTGGACAGATCACACATGCATTTCGTCTTTCCTCAGCTTTGTACAGCCCTACAGCATTCTGTACCACCATTTAATTACTCCAACTGATTTGAGTTTTGGCATGATGTTGTCAGCTTATCTGGCATGAAATGAGTCTTGGGCTACAGGCAGACAATTTTGCTATCACGTGAAGTGGTTAAAGATGCTCAAGACTACTCTATCACATAGGCTCTTTCTGTTGATTGGGTGATTTGCTTTTGTGACAGTGTTATAAATGCTTATGCTTCTTCTGAATAACTGGGCACAAAGAGATGTATAATGGATTCCATTTCCCTTTTATCCTAGGCTTCTAGTAGGCTTTGAGTCATATTGTGGTTCCATTGTAGCCAGGGTATATAGTTTTGCAGTTATTTTTTTTTTAATTTCTTCTTTTTTTTTTTTTTTAAAGATTTTTATTTATTCACGAGAGAGAGAGAAAGCATGAGAGGGGAGAAGGTCAGAGGGAGAAGTGGCCTCCCCGTGGAGCTGGGAGCCCAATGTGGGACTCAATCCCAGGACTCCGGGACCATGACCTGAGCCGAAAGCAGTCACTTAACCAACTGAGCTACCCAGGCGCCCAGAGTTTTGCAGAATTAAATACTCGAGTGATATTGTCTTCCTAGTATTATTTTCTTTTTCATTATTTCATTCATATTTAATTATATATCAAGTATATAAACATAAATATATGACAGAGTAGGCTATTTAATATTATGGCTAAATTGCAGCCCAATCATCAGTTACATTAAATATCATTTAGGTGGTTATTACTTTCATTAAGTAAAGCAGATTGAATCCTACATAATTGTCATTCATGCCTTTAAATCTTCCATTTTGCTTCTGCTCTTACACTATTTCTTGCCATATTTAGCCTTCTATCTGCTTATATAACACATTCCTTTGCCAATAAATCAGGAGAGAAGCCTGATACCAAGATGATTTATATATTTAAAATTCTATTTCTCTTTGTTTTTATTCACTAGAGCTCAACAAGATAGAAACTGCATTCACTCAAGGAGTCAAACATTTGTCTTGTTCTCCCTAACCCAATTACGTCACCAATTTTCTGTTGTACTGTGCTTAATTAAACTGTAAAACCAGCTCTCCCTCAGTTTCATTTCAAGCCACTTGAAATCTACCTTCTATTTCAATGGACATGAGTGACTGGAATGTCTAGAATCTTAAGATGAGGCCAGTAGAATTCTGTTTCTAATTTTGGTCATAATCACAGTATATAGCAACTATGTGCTATTTTTGCCTAGCAAGTAACCCCTTTCCTTCCTCTGTTAAAAGTAATATTTCCTCTAGGGGACATATCCCATATGGTTTGGTTAGAGCTGCTACTGCTATCCACACCTGGAACATCAGCTATGTCATGACTCTGTTCACAGTAATTTAAGGATGGGCAAGTGACCCAAGCTAGATCTAAGTGAGCCTTCCCTAGAGCTTTCACATTAAATTCATTGAATAAAAAAATTTGTTCTATCCACTAATGAAGAAAGGTGGCATGAAATGCATCTTGGGCTGCAGGCAGCATTCTGCACTCAAAGACAGCCTATTGCACGGGTAGGAAGAGATTCAGTACCTTAATGACATTGTTTTGAGCCCTTGCTTTCAGCTACATCTGGAATCAGCATCATTGATGGACTCTTCGGTTATGTGAGGCTAATAGAATATCATTTTCATTTTAAGCCAAACTGAATAGTTTCTGTCTTCTGCAATTGACAATCCTGACTAATCACTGTATACTGTATTAGGTGATAATAAAAGCATAGACCAAGAATCATTGGAATACAAAGGAGAGGGTAACTGAGCTTGAAGGGGCCATGTTCAGAGGACGTAGCAGATGAACTCAATCTTTAAAAAAATGAGTTTTCAGAGAGAGGAAGTAGGTTGAACAGATCAAGCAGATCAAACAACGTGCTTAAAAACCTGGGATCATGAAAGAACACGACACATCCGATTCTAGAATCCAGAACATGTGGAAGGTAGGTGTAGATTGTGGGTTGCATGCTTTGCATACCAAATATTTGGTAGGCATCAATGTGTGTAGATGAGAGGAGTAAAACTTAGGATCGTGTAGAGAAAAGATGAACCTCAAAGCTTTGGCCAGCCCCATGGACAGCTTGGGGTTGAGAAGATTAGGCCTTTAAACTCCTACTGCAATTAGTTTTTGGAGGAGGGCCCTATGGAAAGTTATGTCTCTGGGTAAGAATGTTCTCTGCAGCTGAGGTAAACCCTGAGGCAGCTAATAGCTCCCTCAACAATGTGCTCAACAAACCCTTGTTCAAATGGGTGTCTAGGTAATACATTTCTGTGTCTTTCAAAAGAGCAGAGGGATGAATTAAAAAAAAAAGAGAGAGAACATTTGTCTTCATAAGAAACCTCAAATGTTATGCTATGAATTTTGATCTTTATCCCATAGGTATCAGAAATCTACTGAAAGAGTTCAGCTGGGAAGTACAAAGACTATATGTTCTTTTTAGATAAGGACTTCTGAAATTCATTCATTTAGTCATCGAGCATCTTCCATATGCCAGGCATTATTTGACATAGTGGAGATATATTGCTGAAATCAAACAAATAAACAAAAGTCTTCATTCTCATGAAGTTCATACTTTAGAAAAGGCAGATGGACAATAAATAACAAACATAATCCATCAGTAAATTATGGACTACATTAGGGCACTTAGTGCATATAAAAGACAGGGCAAGGAAAGAGGGATGAGAAGTGCTGGGGAGAGAGTTACAGATTATGATTTAAAATAGGATGATTTACAAGAAGGAATGAGCCATAGACATCAATGGGAGCAAGCATGCCAGGCAGGAAAGGACAGCCAGTAAAAGAGCCCTTAAGCAAATGCTTGTCCAGAAGGACTGAAGAGAAATGTCAGAAGTCATCTCCAGAAAAGTGTGAAAGTGAATGGAAGTGACCAATTCTCATATTTTTCCCCACTTTTTACACTCCTCTCCTCCTAGAATCTATTTTTGCTTTCTTAGAGCAAGCTAACCCCTACTAAAAATGAGTGAACTAAAGAAATGTAGCATTACTGGCATGTAGCTGACATTGTCTTCTTTACGTGATGCCTACAGCCATTTCTTTCTGGGCAAAATGGCAACTCTTCAAGGAAAAACTGAATGCACCAGTTGCAGAAGAATAGACAACCATCCCAAACAATAAGATCACTGTGGTGGGTGTTGGACAAGTTGGTATGGCAGGGCCATCAGCATTCTGGGAAAGTCTCTAGCTGATGAACTTGCCCTTGTGGATGTTTTGAAAGATAAACTCAAAGGAGAAATGATGGGATATGCAACATGGGAGCTTATTTCTTCAGATACCTAAAACTGTGGCCGATGAAGATTATTCTCTGACTGCCAACTCTACGATTGTGGCAGTGACTGCTGGAGTCCACCAGCAGGAAAGAGAGAGCCACCTCAGTCTGGTGCAGAGGAATGTTAATGTCTTCAAATTCATTATTCCTCAGATAGTCAAGTACAGTACTGACTGTATCTTAATTGTGGTTTCCAAACCAATGTGTATTTTCACGTAAGTTACCTGGAAACTAACTGGACTTAGTGACTAAAAGCACTATGTGATTGGAAGTGGGTGTAGTCTGGATTCTGCTAGATTTCACTATTTTATGGCTGAAAAAAATGGCATTCATCCCTGCAACTGCCATGGATGGATTTTAGAAGAACATGGTGACTCAAATATGGCTGTGTAGAGTGGAATGAACATGGTAGGTGTTTCTTTCCAGGAATTGAATCTAGAAACGGGAACAGACAATGACAGTGAAAAATGGAAGGAAATGCATAAAATGGTGGTTGAAAGTGCATACAAAGTTATCAAGCTAAAAGGATATACCAACTGGGCTACTGGGTTAAATATGGCTGATCCCATTAAAGCCATGTTGAAAAATCTATCCAGGATTCATCCAGTGTCAGTGATGGTGAAGGGAATGTATGGCATGGAGAATGAGGTCTTCCTGAGCCTTCCATGTGTCTTGAATACTCAGGGATTAACCAGTGTTATCAACCAGAAGCTAAAGGATGATGAAGTTCCTCAGCTCAAGATAAATGCAGATACTTTGTGGGACATCTAGAAAGACCTAAAAGACCTGTGACTTCTGGCTTCTGGACTGGAGATATTTAAAACTACAGTGTGACTAACAGTGAGCCTTTACTTTTTCATACATATACATGGATCACAGTTTGCTTTTGTTTTCCTAAATATACGAATCTGGGCTCACAGAATCAAAGCCCATACTTGGTTTAATGCTTGCAATATGAGCTATTGAACAAATAAAATTAACTATAATAGTATGCTTCTAAAAAAACAAACACACAGAAACAAAAACAAAAAAACGTAGCATTATTGCCAGGAGATAGCTATGAATGTTCTCGCTGCCATTAGATTCATAGTCATGAATCTAAAGGATAACCATTCAGGATGACCGTATGTTTTTTCCACTCATATTTGGCTATGGGTAAAAGCATGGAATAAGCAGAAGTTCTATTTAACCCATGCTGTGGTTCACCCAATGAGAACAACAAACCTGAGAGGAGCAAAAGAATTAAAGCTCTAGTCAAGGAATGGATTATAATGATTAACCATGGAATGCAAAGTGGATGAGCAAGAAGAAAGTATGTTAAGGGGATGAAAGACAACGGAAAGGTGTTCAACTCAATGAACTGAAGTACTGGTGAATAAAAGGATATTTGAGGTTTTATTTCTAGAAGGGCTGAGAGAAAACAGAAGCTGGGGTCTGAGGATAGAATACATGCAAATGAACGTAAGGAAAGTTTACAGAACTGATAGTATCAAGGTATGGAGTGTGACCACCGTGCTAAGTAGCAGAGGCAGGAGGCAGGATAAGACAAGTGTCTCCTCTGATGTCAACCCAGGGAGGGGAGGGAGAGGACACCTCGTTACTTCAGGTTGAAGGTGGAAGGCCAGGCTCCCCATATTGTCACCACTGGCCCAAGGGTTGAGACTTGTTAGTGTCCTGTGACGATGAGAGTTCTGCTCCCTCCTCAGCCTTTGACGACTTTCCTTACAGCCTAGTGAATGTGAAATTCTAAGTTCCCCACTTGGCCTCTGATGATCTGGGTGGGGATAAGATCCATGATCTAGGTTAGAATAGAGTGGTTATAGTCTAAAAATATTCTGTCTTGCAAGGCTGCCAATTTTCTGGCTCTTTGGTTAGTGATAGAAGGCTTTGTTGCGTGTTTTATTGTTGTTGTTTTGCTTTTTTTCTTCTCACAGAGGGGTTATGATGCTTGTGGCCACTGAGAGAGTTCAGAGTTTTTAATGACCAAACTGGGTGATACCAAGAGTTTCTTTAGAATCTAAAGAGAGAAAAGTAAGGGTAGATGTGGCTCTCTGAGAATTAGGGGTATTTGCAATAATGATCAGTTCCAATGTCAAGATTTGGTCAAAACTCGCCATCGGACATCAGTACTAGGGCAAACTATGTGCCGGAATAACCAGGTTGAAAATGAAACAGGTAGCATCCTGGCCTCCCATAAGGTGTTTGGGAAAGACTACCCATCAGTGTGATTGGAGAAGTACTTCTTACACCCCTGATCAGGTACAAGTGGATGCAACCATTTTTTGAAATTTTCTGGAACTCTGTGAAGCTCACCAGTGTCCAGGTCTATTAAACTGTAGTGGAATGGGGAAAAGGACAGAGCGGACCAACAACTCCAGGGTTTGCTTTCAGAGTAGCCTGTAACAGAGCTAAAATGGCAGCAAAGTCTAGAAGTTAAAGTAGGATGGTTGAATTTAAGCCATAAATCTGTTATGTAGACTAACAGTCTGGTTACATTAAAGTATTCATGGCCTAACAGCAATTGTTTCCATTCAAAAGAAGATACAATGTGAAATTAATTATATGCTAATCATTTAAGGACAATAAATCATTTCCCTCAGAATGGACACTTCACTCACATTAAGACAGACAATTCATTTTTCCCAGATTCTTACCACTTTCTCCTTGCAATACACACCACTGTCTATTAACTGGTTGAGCCCTTCTACCCTTATCATAATCTGTCACTGGATGTGAGCTGCCTCAGGAAGAATGTGAATCTGCCATGCACCTCTCTTCTGGTAAGGTAAACCCCCAAAGAGCTGACAGCTGGGTCAGTAAGTCCTTCCCTGAATGGGATCTGCGAAGTACATCTGTCTCCATGTTCACCAGAAAGAGGGTATCAATAAAGCCTGGTTGAATGAATGAAACTAGTAAAGCATCAAATAACTCCATGACAAGGCAAACAAAATAACTGGCTTTGTTTGAGCTTTTGTTTTTCAAAATTTTCAGGAAAAAATTACTATTAATTCTGTAAAACAGACATTTTCCTCAGTTGGATTATTTTATCTTCCATTAGCCTATTAACATTACTTATTGCATACTTTGGTCATAAGTACATGAAGACCTACAGGAAATACAAAGAGAAATAGAGAGGGTGGTTTCTTCGTTCAACCATATTAAAATCTTATTTTCTAGACTATATCCAGCCTGCATAAACATATCATAGAATATTAGAATTTGACAGTCCAAAAATTTTAGAACAGAGGTATCACTAACTTGAAGTAGGATACCTTGCTCCTACTACTAAAGGAATGGAGTCCAGAAATACAAAGTAACACATAAAAACACCAAGATTTTGGTTCAAAATTATATCTGGATTGATTCATTTCTCTGAGTATCAAAAAAGAAATTTATAATTCCCAATTCCATAGGGTAAAGTAAAAGAAACATAGCTAATGGAACATGAAATTATATGCTTATATTAATTATTAAACTGATTTTAGGTGGTAAAACAAATCGGAATTCAGATCCCTTCATTGCCCAGTTATATGTTTTTATCCGCATGTAACTTTATTCCCCATTGTTACATAGTAAGTTTGAAGTATTAATGTTGACTTTTTGTTGTTCACGTGTCTCTGTAGATTTCAGTTAATATATGTCGCTATATAAAAATCTTTAGTCACTATGATTTATGTGAACAGGATAGCAACTCACTTATCCAGAGACTTCTTGGTAAAGACAAAATAGAAATAATAAAAAGAGCATCTGGAGAACTGGATTCTTGCTCCCAAATCTTTTAGGAGCTGGGTTACCCTGAACAAGATCCATCATTTTTTCAATTTCCTGTTTGGCTGAAGGAATATTAAAACTCCCACTTTCTTTTTGCTTTTGTTGCCTGTGCCTTTGGTGTCATTTGCAAGAAAACACTGCTGAGGCCAGTATCAAGAAAATTTTTCCCTGTTTTCTTCTAGGAATTTCACAGTTCAGGTCTTACGATTAACTCTTTAATCCATTTTGGGTTTGGGTTTTACTTTGTTTTGTTTTTTTTATGTTCAGTTAGCCATTGTATAGTACATCGTTAGTTTTTTTTGTTTTTTTATATCGTTAGTTTTTGATGTAGTGTTCAATGACTCATTAGTTACATATAACACCCAGTGCTCATCACAACACATAAACCATTTTGAGTTTATTTTTGTATTGTGTAAGGTAAGGGTCCAATTTCATTCTTTTGCGTATAAATACTTAGTTTTCCTAACATCATTTGTTGAAGAGACTGTCCTTGTCAAAGATCAGTTCACTATTCACATGTGGATTTATTTGGGAGCTCTCTATTCTGTTCCATCAGTCTGTATATCTTTTTACCAGTACCATACTGTTTTGATTATTGTAGTTTTATAATATACTTTGAAATTAGGAAATATGCCCAGTTTCTTTTGTATACCAATTATACCTCAAAAAACCTGTTAAAAAAACTCCTATGAAGTGTGACTTTATTTTAAACTCTAAGAAATATTTGAAGGGCTCGTTTACAACATGGTTTAAACTTATTCTGTGTGCTTCTATAGGAAAGAGACCAAAGTTCCAAGAAGGCTGGTGTCAGCTCACTAAGAAAGAATTTTTCCAATATATAAAATTGTCCAATAGATCTGTTTGCCTCAAATAGAACAGCCTCCCTATCACTTCAAGATTCAATGGGCTGACTATCTGCTAAGTTTTTGAGAATGCTCTTGCATATACAGGAGGATTAGAGAACCTCAAACTTTATTTGTAAATCTAAGTACGCACAGTTCTTTGGAAAATAAATTGACTCTTCTCTGTAAAAGGACTTACACTGCCTATTCCTTGGCTAGTTAAATGCTTTCTGAGTTATTAATTGAATGTTGGAGTTTGTCCTCTTTGTTATTATCTATAATAGGCTACTCTTTCCTAGTAACTCAATCTGGGGGACTTTTAAGCCTCTGAGGGACACCCATGGTAGGGGGCAGGTACTGGCAGAGAAACACCAAGTTGTATTCAAATAAAGATGAGAGTCTAGGGACCTCTAGCCTTTTCCTTATTATTCTGTCTTCTCCCTTGTCAAATCAGATAGTACATTCTCTGATTATGTAAGACTTTGGCAGAGGGAGATAAATATTTTATAAGTGAAAAATGCTATATGAATATAAAATTATTACTCAACAACATTTAATGATATCCAAGCAAGTGTCATCTTTGACACTAGAGACTTCAGTCTGGCAAACACGAGAAAACCCATTCAGCAATGGAGCTCTTTGACTTCTATATCAAGAACCTCCATTTGAGAAAGCCTTAACAAAAATAATTTTAAGGGGCTAGGAATGGAGTGAGATTTCATTAAGCATTCTTTAAAGAAAGCCACATCAATTAAAATTAGGTACAAACTACTTAGATCCATTCAAAGTAGAATGGTAGAGACAAAGATTCTATCATATTATACATAGCAATCAGTTTCATTAAACTCATTCAGCCCAGCCATCTGTTTTATTTACATGCTGGCAAATTACCAAGCTATGGTTTTCACTTTTAGTCTATTACTTCATGTAAAACTCTGTTCTAGTTGGCATGACTGGGATGGGGGGATGGGGCTTACATTTATCTCTCCACCAAATGCTCTGTATCTTATTTCCTCTTAAGAAGATGAGAAAGAAGAGCACAGGTACCAACAAAACAGTGCCTCAAGGACGACTTCATCGAAAAACAAGAGTGAAAGACACACCAGTCATATTTAGTGCTAGATGTTGAGTATATTTAAAGTGCACCGTAAATCAAGGGTAACTATGTACTCGTTTATCAGATTTCTAAGATTAATTCTGTCACCCTCAGTGAGAGAGAATTCTTTAGACAATAATTAGACCCTCACTCTTCTGACCAGACCCTGGGGGGAAAATAAGAGAATGATGAAAAAACACTGGAGTCTTCTTATGGATAAAAAGGATGGGGGGAACAATAGCGGTACTAAGGAAACAAGAAAGCCCTAGAAGAATGGTCTTCATACAGGCAGGCAGTGAAGATTTTGCTTGTTAAAATGTTTTAAGAACCCAACTTTAGCCTCATAACTTCTCAAATAAGAGGAAGCCAAGCAGCATCACATGGAATGTCGGCAATGGTTAAGGGTTAGTCCTCGATGGGTCAAGAAGATCATGTCCCTCATCAGCCATAGCCAACCTAAGGCAAAGTACCTAAACAGTAAGGTTATCTAAAATGAGCAGCTGGAAAGCAGGAGGTGGATGTAACAAGACATTGGTAATTGGTATAATCATGTTTTCTCTACTTTGTTCATAACTTCCAGCTTTTCCCCTTTTTTCTCTCCCACCTCTTTTTTCCCCCTTCTATCCCTCCCTCCCTCCTTTTCTCTTTCTTTCTTTCCTTTTCTCCTTCCGTCCTTTTGTCATTCACCTCCTCCTTCTCTTTCTCCTTTTTCTTCTTAAAATGATACTGGATATATATAAGCAGAGTAGAGACAAATTGATGAGCCTGCCCTTATTTTTTTAATTGGTTCATAAGCTTTTCCTCAGTATATCCATTAAGAAACTTATCTACATACTTCCCATGACTTTCTATAAGGTTACCATTTTTAAATCTTGTGGAAAATCCTTAAATATTGTAATTTTGGCAACAACACAACCATTTTTTCCTACTTCATCATGCTGACAATTCTATAGAATTCTACAGAATTTATAGAGAGGGCTTATTTTAAGTGAAATAGATCATTAGAGTAGGCTTAAATTATTCAGGTGACTCCAAATGTTCAAAGATTTCCAAACTGAAATTTTTCAGCTTGAATAATGGTACTAAGTGAACAGCAATACACCAAAACGATTACTTAACGAAAATCATAACTTGGGTTTTGTTGTTGTTGTTGTTGTTGTTGTTTTTAAACTTCCAAGTGCTCAACTACCTCAACTAGTTAGTTTTGTGAAGTGAATTTAAAAAGTGAGACTCCAGGGGCCCCTAGGTGGTGGAGTTGGTTAAGCATCCACTCTTGATTTCAGCTCAGGTCATGGTCTCAGGGTCAGGGGGTCAAACCCCAGGTCAGGGTCCATGCTGAAATCAGAGTTTGCTAGAGTTTCTCTCTCCCTCTCCCTCTGCCCCTCCCCATGCTTGCTCGCTCTAATAAATAAATCTTTAAAAAAAAAAAAAGTGAGACTACATATAGTCGCTGAACTCGTCTGATTGTTAGGCTGAATATAACCACCAGTTAAAACAATAATTTTAGATTGTTAGTGCAGTGTCAAACGTGGAACAATAGAAAAGAAGTCCCTACTTTTATTTCCTGCTTAATTATTAATGAAACTATTTAAAATTAACTAAGTACATGAGCTAAGAAAGCCTACTAGAAATATAAAATGGTAAGATCAGAAGAAACCAAAATAAAAATCAATAGGAAAAATAATGTGGAAAAAATAAAGTAAAAATTAGAATAACAAAGAATAAAGAAAAAATGTTAAGTAATACAAAGTATTATTATACAAGATAAAAAGAAGAAAACCACTATCAATAAAAGTAACTGAAACAATACAGGAGGACAGAGAAATAAAATCTAAGAATAAATATAGAATAAGGCAAAAATAAACTAATAAAAGATTTTATTTATTTTTGTGAAGAAGTAATTCAAAGTGACATTCCAAGGCAAATAAGCAAGGATGGGGTATTCAAATGGATCAAACCGATTCCCTTGTCCTGAAGTAGAAGCAGGTTAAGAGGCAAGTTTTTCATTTAATTTCAAAAGTATCTTTAGGATCTCTCTCAAGTGATTCCTAAGAATGAAAGTCCCCAGCGGGTAGCTCCATCAAAGACAATAAACCTATTGTTCCAGCTCATGAATTTGAACTTGAAGATGTATTTTTACCTAAGGACAAGACAATCTTCAGTTGGTATGGATTCTCCAGCACTGTGTAAGAGGCCCATCTAAAAGAAAGTTTGAACTATTTTTCTCACCAAACGTAAATTCTCTGTTGCTTGCTTCAAAAGAAATGCATAAGAAATAATTTTTATAGAACCTTAAATCAATCATCCACATTACAAATGTACTACAGCACACTGAACCCCTAAAAGCCCAAATCTTTTAGACTCTGGTTCTTAAAAACCAAAGACACAGCCCTATTCCTTACCCAGGAATTCCTTATCAACAATTTCCTGTATGCATTTTGAAAACCATACAGTAGAAATAGCTACAGCTGTTCTTATTTTGGGATCTCATACTATACAGTTTTCCTGACGGCTACAGTTGACTTCATTATATGCTTCTAATTATAATTGATTATGAAACATTATAATAACATAAGAGACATACAATGAAATCAATTACAGTGATTGACTTCACTGCCCACATTTAGTAATTTCCTATTATTCTCGTAAGCCAGTTATTTCTGGATGATCACATTGAGAAGACAATATTTTCAGAGATCCGTTCTTTATTTATAAAAATAAAGAAACGCCTTCTTTATTTTCAATAGAAGATACTTTCTGTTTAGACAGTAATCTTTTCCTTCTTACATCATCAGAAAGCAAATCTTGATGAAACACATTAGAAGGGATAAATAAAGGGAGTTGTCTGAGCATACAATCCAGTTTGTCTGAATTCAGTTAAAAAATGGTTAAGTTTCAGGAGTTACTTGGGGAGAAGGGGGAGCTAGGGACTGGGCCGATGGGGAAATGGGGCTTCACGCTCCACCATTCACATTTTGGGTCTTGACATCAATATATAGTAACTATTTGTTAATTAAATATTTCAAATCACTTAAATTTAATCAAATAGCTTATTGTAAAATACCCGAGATTTGGGATGCCTGGCTGGCTCAGTCCATGGAACATGCAACTCTGGATCCTGCGGCTGTGAGTTTGAGTCCCACACTGGGTGTGGGGATTACTTAAAAAAATTTTTTTAAATCTTAAAAAAAAAAAACAAAACGAGATTTTCTTTGAATTTTCTGAATTGTAGTAACAAAGAGATAGCAAAAGTGACAATAGCTAAGACACATCAGCCATCTCTTTGTGTCCCACTGGAAAAAGGGTTTAGTGTTCCATTGGGAAAGCCACCCAACTGGTTCCACCAGACTGAGATCACTTGATGGGAATAACTAGTTATTTGGCTTAACTCAAATAAACATCAAAGAACTTATTGCTGGACAGAACTCAACCTATTTGGGAATCTGTTTTTGTTCTTGTTTGCCAATCATTTTATTTGTCAGTATTTCATTTATTGTGACTAGCCCATTTTGTAACTGTCTTCTTACATTAACCATCAAAAGTACATCAGTTCTATGTTCCCAGTTTAGAGAGAGAGAGGACACTGAAACCTAACAATATTTGGCTATACTGAGAGGATAAGTTGAGACCAATTTAGGGATGTAATGGAGACGTTAATATTTTTGTTCCCCAATAGCTCATTAGAGAGAGCACAAAATTCATTAAAAACACATAACTTTAAAAAGAAGCTTTTACTAACATAGGGGGTTTTTTTTTATCCCATTTCTAAAACATGAAGGCCCCAGTAAATGTTGAGCTGCATCGATTTTTTTCCCTTTCTTACTAGTGGTTTGTTTTGCCTCCCTCTGTCACGTTTCTCATACTAGTTTATCTACAATTACCACTGAGCTAAAAATAATGTTTCCTAAATTGCCATAATCAGTAATGCCATTTTACGATGAATTCAATGTCCTTGAGTAAAACACTGTTTGACTTAAATATTTGTCACAGGATACAAAAAAAAAGTGCAATTTGTCTTGATAGTGACTATAGGTCAGTGTTCAGGTTATGCGTATGATTCCAGCAGAATGTTTAGAAAACAACATGGCAGTTTACTTTTTTTTTTTTTTTTAAAGATTTTATTTATTCATTTAACAGAGAGAGAACACAAGCAGGCAGAGAGGCAGGCCGAGGCAGAAGCAGGCTCCCCGCGGAGAAAGGAGCCCTATGCGGGACTCAATCCCATGACGCTGGGATCATGACCTGAGCCAAAGGCAGCTGCTCAACCAACTGAGCCACCCAGGTATCCTAGCAGTTTACTTTTTAAATTGTGCTATACTGTGTGCGCCTCCTCTTTATAATTTTGACTCCATGGAGAGACAGAGTGCATATTAAATAGAAATCAGAGAAAATTTCAATACCCTTGTCTGGGAACCTAGGTCCCCTCTTTCCAGATCTTCTGCTCTTTCGAGTACCTGTAGGACACTATGGTAATTTCCAAAATATGTTTCCTGCAAGTCTGTTTTCTGGGGGCTTTCTTATTATCTAGAAAGATCAAAAGTCATAGCCTTTTCAGATCTGGAGCATCCTTTTCGTATTATGTAGTCCAAATCTCCCATTTCACAGAATTCATGAGATTCAGAGATGTGAATGGGCTTGACCGGAGGCTGGTTAGCAGAGCCACAAGAAACGGACAGCAAAGGCCTGAGTGCTGCTCAGTGCTCTTTGGGTCCACATTTTCTATCCTCTGCTCCCTTTCTCCCCCAACAGCATGTTCCATAATGAGGTAAGAGGCTGCAAGTCAGAATCCTCTGAAGAACAGAATAGCCCCTATTCCCAACAATCCCAGAGAGAGAGCATATTCTAGTGCACCCAGCAAGCAACCCACATTGGAGCCACTGCCTCGCTGTGGCCTCACATCTGAGCGCCAGTGACTCTTGCTCCTCGTATTGAAAGCAGAGAGGATGAGATCAGTAACCTTTTCGATTATGAGGGGCGAATTCTTGGTAGAGTAGTGAATGAGATCATTGGGGAGGAAGGAAAGGGAAGGGAAGGCTGGTTCTGGTGACAGACAGCCTCTAAACAACATTCCGAATAATTTCCTCCTAAGTAAGAAGCACCCACTCCACAGAAGCAGGTGAAAATGCAATTTTGGAGCGGTTGATAACAGTTCTGTCTCTGACATGTGTTCATTCCAAAAGAACCAGGGCATCTGTTTGCTTATTTGCAGGCAGCGCATGATTGCAGTGAGGAGACGCAAGGGCTGGCAGAGCCCTGGTGATGGGAGGTGGCGTCTCTCCCCAAGGCAGCTGTAAGGGAAAACCATTAAGGGCTTTGAAAAGGGCAAGAAAATCAGAACGGATAGGGCTGTGAAATGAAATCATTGGAACTGCGGCGTAAAAGTCAGGAAGGAGAGAAGAAGGCCGGGCACAAGAAATGAGAACGCTCTTTCTGGCTTAGAAAATCTCTTCTATTTTTCCAAATGGCTAAGTGAGGCCTGAAATTTACCTCAAGGTTTGTATCTCCCATTAATCTAATTCAGGAGGAATCTCTTCCTGGTGACATGACTATTGGATACAACTCAAAGGGCCTAGAATCTTCTTTGAAAACACAGATATATATATAAATATACAGACGATGTATTCGGGGTTCTCTGGGAGCTCAGAAAAGATAATCTTTTGGTAGGAGAACTCTAACTATGGAGATTAAGTTAGGGTTTTACCTCTGAACCACAGGCAAGCTGCATCATAAATGCAGGGGTGGGGGGAGGCATTAGGTTGGAAAGTAAGACCAAAAGTGCACATATTCGAAATTACCCTCAAAGGTCAATAGGACGGTGCCATATTGAAAACCATCCTACCATTCTCTTGACAGGTCCTACACACTTGGCTTTTCTAAACTTTGAGTACCAGATGAAGTAGGAGCCATGTTGTATGGGGAAAAAATGGTATTTTTAAACTGTACAAATGCTCCAAGATTGGCAGGATACTCGCACTGAGAGAGGCAATAACTGACACGGAAAAATAGATCTGAAGAGAGATCATGCTTCCCTCTCAGGCTCACTTCAGAGCTTTTGCTCTTTGAGCCGAATGGAGGACTGAAATTTCCACACTGTTCTTTTTTATTTTTTAAACCAATGCATGTACTTGAAGTCTCATCAATTAAATACAAGATGGTGCAACTTCCCTCTCTTTTTGTCACTTTTTTTTTTTTTTTTTTTTACTTATTTCTGTCCTCTGACTGCATCCACACATCCTTCCTCCCTCCCCACCGCGCTCCTGCACTTGGCTCTCCCTCCCCGCCGCTTATATTGCATGAACTTGCCCTTCACTCTAATGTCCAAATATCCAGCTGCCAAAGGGCCACGCCATCTTGAGAATCCAGCTTGTTTCAGCTCTTGCTCCTCTTGCTACAGCTCTAGCTATTGCTATTGACTTTGCTTTAATTCTGCAAATACTAACTGAGCATTTTTGCTCTGCACCGTGCAAGAACACAAAGATAAATAAGACTCCTGAGGTGAAGGCGTTCACTGTGGCACTATTGTCATTATTTTTTTCTTGCTCTCTTTTCTCTCTCCAAAGCTCTGTCTGTATCTCACTGTATTATTCTGAACTCGACTCCCGCTCATGCCATAAAGCCACCATATTGGTTGCACTGAGTTTCCACTTTCTCTCCAGAACAATTCCCCACCTCACCCAGACTTCTAACATCTTTACCCTCCCCCACGAGAAGGAGCCAACCACGTGGCAACAGCAGCAGTGACATCCTTGGCTTTTTCCTGGAGAGTCATGTCATCATCCTTGCTACTTGGACTGATGTGTCAACATCCTCAAAAACACATGACTATAGTTTGCCTCATGATCTGGACCCGGGCACCTGGAGGCTCCTCACCCTGTCCTGGAAATGTGGGTTCCCCTTGCCTTTCCCACTCCAGAAAGTGCTTCAAGGACATACCCTTGAGATAGGGATGTGGTGTTGAAAACCGCATGGTTCATGGGACTGAGTTCAGTTAGGGCTTCTTTATAAACTTTTAAGATTTGGCAGGTGGGTGCTGGATTCCGTCCGTTTTGCTGCCGCCGAGACAAGCCTCATATGTAATTCCCTCGGCTTATGAAAACGGCCCCTTCCCAAGCTGGAGTGGCCTCCCTCCTGTCTCTCCCTGCGCTCCGAGTATAGGGACCAGTTTCAGATTCCACCTGGGAGGTTCCCAAAAGGGTTTTGAGCCAACAGAGGAGTTGCTCTGCTCAACTTGCCTTTATAATGAGGCTGTCCCGCTGCACAGTCTGCCTTCTCCGTGAGGACGTGACTGTCCATTTCCACGGATCTGAGTGGAGCAGGACTAGCTTTCCAGCTGAGACCCAGTAAGAGGACTAGCCACAAGAGAGGTTTTAAAACCCTGACCCGCAGATGCTTCATTTTCTCCATTTCCGTTTCAAAGCTCTCTCCTGCTGTAGCTAAGACCCGGTATCACTCTTCTTCAAAGCATGCCTGTTCACATTTAACTACAATGGGTCCAGAATTTTTTTTTTTTAAGCCTGTGAGCTATTTAACAATTTCTCATCTAGTGCATATAAGCATAATTTAAAGTGATGCCTTTTCTAGGAAAATTCCTTTGTGGAAATTCATTCCCCCTGAAAGGCCTGTCTAAATATTTGAAATTAGACAAGTCGGCCTGAGCGGACCTGGTTTGCTCCTTTGGTTTGTGGACTCGTTGGCTCTGGATGGATGGAAGGCAAGCCGACCGCGGCTCATGTCCAGGCCTCACAAGTAAACACTGTTTTCTGTTTTCTTTTGTTTTCTGACCAAGAAGCAAAACTAAGTTTTCTGATCTCAAAAAGGAAAACAAAACAAATTACTGAGGAGCAACTCCTGAGGGATTTTTCTCAAGGTACCTACAAAGTATACAAACCTCTTTAAAAGCATTGCTTCTGCCCATCAAATCATTACGTGAATAACTAGAATCTAAGCACTACCGGAGAATAATTGTGTATTTTCTTCACCGCTAGATCCTCAGCATCTAGAACACTACCTAGCACACAGTCAGCACTCATTAAATATTTGATGAATGAATGAAAACCTTTTCTCTGGCAAAGATAATGGCAACGAATGCCCAAACATAGCAAAGATTCTTTCTGAGGTTCTAGGCAGAATACCAGAGGAATGAGATGGTTGTCCCTTCCTTGAGTGAGAATGCTGCATCTGTACTAAGGATGTGAAAACAGAGGGGTACCCAGCTGGCTCGGTTGGTGGAGCACACGACTCTTGATATCGGGGTTGTGAGCTTGAGCCGACGTTAGGTGTAAAGATCACTTAAAAAATAAAATCCCTGGGCGGCTGGGGGGCTCAGTTGGTTAAGCAGCTGCCTTCAGCTCAGGTCATGATCCCAGGGTCCTGGGATCAATCCCCACATCAGGCTCCCTGCTTCTCCCCTTGCTTGTGCTCTCTCAATCTCTGTCAAATAAATAAATAAAATCTTTAAGTAAATAAATAAAATCTTTTTTTTTTAAGATTTAAAGAGAGAGAGAGAGATCACAAGTAGGCACAGAGGCAGGCAGAGAGAGAGGGGGAAGCAGACTCCCTGCCGAGCAGAGAATCTGATCTGGGGCTTGATCCCAGGACCCTGAGATCATGACCTGAGCCAAAAGCAGAGGCTTTAACCCACTGAGCCACCCAGGTGCCACTAAATAAAATAAAATCTTAAAAAAAAAAAAAAAAGGCAGTGGAGGAAAATGCCCGAAGGTGAAAAAGAATCATGCTATTGTGAACAGAAGAGGAGGTGGCTTTGGGGTGCCCGTCTCCCAAAGTGGTAGAGAATCAACTGTCCCCTGTAGCCTCATAGGGCCTATTCAGATGCTGGAAACCTTTTAGGTTTGTGCTTGGCAAGAAAGCATATTAGATCCCATAAAATCAAGAGAGGAATTCCAGTCCTTCTCTCGAGATTAAGACAGGCACATTTTTATCCCTCCATTTGAGGAAGAAATTGCTTATTCTTTCATTTCAAACCCTCACATTTCATTGTTCTTTTCATTATCCTACCCTGGTGGCTCTCAGCCCTGGTGGCACATCAGAGTCACCTGTGAAACTATATTGCCCCCATTCTGACTTATCTAGCGATAGAGCTAGGCCCAGGCAATGATATTTTTTTTAAAGCTCTCAAGATGATTCTAATGTGTGCCTATGGCTGCCCCATGTCTTGACTGAAAATATTTTTCTACTTTATCATAAAGCACTTATAATTTTCTTACTTCAACAATTTGACATACCTATCCCATTCCCTTCACCTCATGTTAATTTCTGCATTCTTTCATGGTCTCCATGAATACACCATCTGATTACTGACTTGCCATTATGACCATCCTGACTTCTTGCAAAACACTTAAAAACAGCCTTTTCAAAAAGACTCCAAAATGTTACTTACACACATAAGTACATGCAGTATAGCTATCCAATTTTATTCTATTTTGGTTCAGAAAATGACTATCTCAACAAAGAAAAAAATGTCAACAACAAGTGGTCTTTTAAACAATAAACACTGCTGAGATCACTCAGTTGGAATGTTAGCAAATCTGGAAGAGGAAAGAAATCATAGCTTTACCTTCAAACATCTTCTTTTTTAAAATTTTTTTAGAAAGTATCTCCAGAGACTCAAAAATGGCTCTAAAGCCAAAGCAAGATAGGAGCCTACTCCACTGACTACTAGGAGATAGAGTTCTATTTTAAAAAGTGTTCTCTTTAATACAAATCACTTAACATTGCAGCCTGCCTGTCCTACCTATGAAATGAAGAGTATAGAATATTTTAGCCCTAATATTCCATTACATGTGACCAGTAGTCAAGATCCTGACAGAACTCTTTGTTTTCCAAAGAAGATAAAGAATGAAATAGAAATTTTCAAAGCCAAAACTTGTTTCTAAACTAGCTACTCTGACTAAAATAAATCCACCTCCTACATTATTTTTGGAATTCTATGGCTGGCTTCGGGGTGACATTTATCTTTGGAAGGAAACTTTTGATCTTGGGCTCCTTAGTCTTCAATGGTCACTCAAAGTTATCAGTTTAATAGGGGCACATTATGAGCTATAAACTACTTCTTCCTTCAGATTTTGAGGCAATGTGTGCGTTGAAATTGTTATGGCAAATTCGGGGATATATCAGCATACAGATTTTTTTTTTTTCAGAAACTTTCTGTCAATCCATTATGAAAGTACAACTAAAATTAAAGTCTATGGAACAAAAGAAGCAGTTGGCAAAATTTCTGGGACTCAACTCAAGATGGAATTATTAATAGGTACTATGAAGAGAGAGAGCCATCCAAAAACCCACTGAAGTCAAACAATATAAAAACCCAAAGTCTAGCAGCAGGACTCCCACCATTTTCAAGAGACAAGAAATGTTTTCAGGGCTTGAGTTAGCTCCACAGTCTTGGACTAAGGAATGAAATTATTGCTTACTTGGGTTTTTGTCCATTTTCTTGTTTCTTATCAGCATTATCCGTATGTGTTAGAGTAAAATGTTAATAAGAGAAACCTGAAGAATGAGTCCTCTGAATGAAAAATGTGGCAAGGGAGTTGATAAACACCACACAAGGACTCATTTGGTAAACTGAGTGCAGTAAACACTGACTACTTTCCACTAAGATGCCTGGCTATCTGGGAGCCTTGGGAGGAACCATCATGAGCGGTTAATACACCTACCATTGCAAAATACCCGTCTTCCCCCTTTCATTCACTGAATATATTCACTAAGAGTAAGTCACTAAAGGAAAAGGGAACTACAGAGATTAATTAGGCAGAATGCTGATCTCCAAGAATTTCCATAGAAATTGGTAGAAAACATAACATGAGTATATGTTCCACAGGTAGAGTGGTTTCCTTAGACAATAAAATAAAAGGAGGGAGAAGCTAATGCTCTCCTTGGAGGCATCACAGTAGAACACTCATTTTATTGTACTTAGCCATGGTGTGGATGTAGCCTTCTGGGCTGCAAATTTAGGAAGCTGAGAGCGTTCTAAGCATGGCTACATCCTTCAGGCCAGAAGTAGATGAATATAAAGCTAGTTTTTAAGACTGGTATAAAAGTGGAATTTAAATGGACTAATTTATAATCTTTATTATATTATTACATATTATATTTCCAGACTATTATAATTTCAACTTAATTTATAATTATGTATAGGATATATATTGCTTGTGCCCTTTTGACCACAGAGAATATCTGGGGGAATGACATCTTTATCAAGTTTCTTGGTAAACAATGAGTAAGATCAAGCAAAGTTAGAATATCCAATGTTTAATGAAGTCAAGCTGACGCAGTAATATTTTTATCACCGCAGTAGAAACTGTCTACCATAAGACCAGAAGACTCAGAAGCCAAGCCTTCTTCTACGTCAAGACCTAGCTTCTACTGACCCTGCCAATGTTTAACTTCTGAGTATTCATTCTGCAATGCGGATTCACCTTCTGATCGAATCTTTATTTATATGTACTGATTAGGTTATAACTGAATCTTATAGTTATTGGAGCTCTTTTATCTTTTTAATGTGACTTTGCACATCACTGCCATGATTAATATGAAGTAATCTTACTATTTAAATGTTAGTATGCAGGGCGCCTGGGTGGCTCAGTCAGTTCAGCATCTGCTCTAGGCTCAGGTCATGATCTCAGGGTCCTGGGAGAGAGCCCTGCATCAGGCTCCCTGCTCAGTGGGGAGTCTGCTTTTCCCCGTCCCTCTGCTCCTCCCCCCACTCATGCTCTCACTCTCTCAAATAAATAAAATCTTTAAATAAATGTCAGTATGTAATTTTATATCACATATTAGGGGAAACCATAAAAAATGAATAATTCACATTCCTTAATTATTTGGTTAACCCAATGACTCTAGATAGTGGATCTACTCAAGTAGATTGGTGAAATAGATAATCATAAACCATGAGTGGATCAGGAACTTACCCATAAAGTATATCTTAAATACTGCATTTAAATTTATATTTTTCTAATGTTTTAGTTTCATAAAATTCAAGTGAATCAAGATAAATTAACAAAACTCAACAGCTTAAAATGTTAGAAACAATGGTTCTATGCCCAAACTCACAACATTTAAGTCAAAAAAAGAGAGAGAATGATATCACAAAATAACTGAAATTATTCCATGGGTGCAAGGAATTAAGATAATAGTTCTACAGATTATTGACCCTCCAACCCAAAGGCCAGCTAGTAGCCTAAAGTCACACAGAATGCCACTATAAGGCATCCTCTCAAGTCTGACCAGATGGACAATTTCCCATCGGTCCTACAAACCGCCAGTAATCTGATCTACTAATAATCTGGAGATAATACAACATAAACTATTAGGACTTTATTCCTACTTGAGAGCCCCTACTTCTCAAAGGACCCAACATATGCTACAGCCTGGCCTAAACCAGAAAGGAATCTCGCTAACAGTACAGACTTATATTTCTTCCCCCTTATTTCTACTTCTTCCCCACCCCTTAACTCTTCCTTTGATATTCCTCTGTCTCTATCTTGTCTAATCTCGGTTTACTATTTAACTTAGTATGCTATCTAAGCATAAGGGGCAAAGTCACTCAGAACCATCATCTCCCAGAAGACAGAGGACACACATTTAGATTCCTTCCTGAAACTTCTGGATGGTCAATCATCTTACACCACAATTTTTCATCTGGCTGTTGAGTATGACCACCAATGCAGATCAGTTTCCCCTCTCATGCTCCAGGTCCAAAATACTTAATTCACTTTGAAGTCCTTGTATCCACTATTTCCTAGTAAATATAGTGGGAAATTTGTATTTGTAAATTAAAAGATATATTTAGAAGAAACAGGATGTCCATATAAGTTGACTCAAAACTGAATGCCAACATCACAGTATTACTGCATCTACATTTAAAATTAATTAAAAAGACACAATAATTTATTATAGAAAAAATTAATTCAATTTAAATCATATAATGTGCTAGATTAAATCTTAATTCCACCAGGTTTTCATGTAGCAGCCATACTACTTATTTACAAGTCCTTCTTTTCTTGACTATCTACTCGATGTCACAAAACTGTCAACGTCTCTATCATTTCAGTCTAAATAATCAACAAATAACTTAAGAGGAGTGCCTGGATGGCTCAGTCAGTTAAGCCTCCAACTGTTGGTTTTGGCTCAGGTCGTGGTCTCAGGGTCCTGTGACTGAGCCCACGTCTGGCTCCATGTTCAGTATGGAGTCTGCTTGTCCCTCTCCATCTCCCTATGTTCCTCCCCACTCTCTCTCATTCTTCTTCTCTCAAATATATAAAATTTTTTAAATAAATGATTTAAGAAAAATCTATCAGATCAGTTATATTCTGTGATAGATACAATCAGAAAATGAGCTGAAGGATGGTTTTCCTTTTCTTTTAGGTATTAAGTTCCCTTCCTCTTTTTTTTTTTCCTCTTTATTGCCTGCTTTGAAATGTTGGAATCCTTTCAGTTGCTACCCATCATCCTCCCATATTCCCATTAAAAAAATTATTTCTACCCTGCTTAGCTCTTAACAGACATAGTCTGTTGAATTACTTTTTTTTTTTTTCCTATTTTTATGTCTTTTTTGTCCCACCAGACTATAGGCCCTGTAGAGGCAAGAAGGACGGGTCTTCTTAATGGTTGTATCTCCAGTATCCAACACAATATCTCAAATTTATCACAGGCTCATAATTTTTATAGATTTTGTTTTTATATAAATTTTGCAATTATTACTTTGCACTTAGGACAAGTGTGAGTGTAGGTTCAATTTCATGACAGTATTTTCTTGTCTGACCTAGTGCATTGAACACATGACGCCTGAAGAAGAGTTCCTCTGGTTTCTTGTGTTTTAGTTGACTTTAAACCACAAAAGCCTCTCAAGATCTGTGAGTTTTTTTTTCAACATTACCAGTAAAATATTTCTTATAACAAAAGCCTATATCTTTCTAATATTAAAATTTTTGTGCATATTGTGTAAAGGACTGAAATAATAGCTTTTTAGAAAGCTATGAACATTAACCCAAGAGATCAACAGGGATGGTGTGAATGGTGATTAGTTAACAGTGTTGGTCTACCAAAAATGTTAGCCAATGAAAATCCCTTACGGAGAACCGTCTAACGGTCTAATGTTATTAGTTTCAAATCTGGTGTTGGACTCTTGATATATAATATAATTTTCTCTTTTACTTTAATAACACTGCTCCAGCTAAATTGTATGAAAGCTAAATGTACTATTGAAGAACATCATAAGTGATGAACATAATAAACCCCAACCACATTTCAACATATTAATATTATCATATTGCACTACAGATATGACAAGTTAATTTTTAAGTCTCTTTCTCACTCATGTTTATAATGAGAGTAAGCTTCCACTTATTTGAAGTCACAAATTCTCATTTATAATTTCACATATCATTAATTATCTAATTTTTATTGATTTTCCTTTAATAAATTAGCATACAATTTTTAACATAGAGTAATTAAGGAAAGTAATTTTATTGGTTAGATGAACTCAATATTCAAGGTAAAGCAAATGCCATTTTTCATTTATTCAATAGTGTATGTCGAAAATGATATTAAAGTTTTAAATTACACTACCAAGTCAAATTAATTTTGAAAGAATATTAAATCGGACATAATTTTTAAATGCCTCGTGTTTAGACTATTTGAATGATGATATATGTTACTTTAAGGGATATTAAATTTATACTCAGAGCTACTCTGCTGCTGAATTCTGGAAGTTTTTAAAAAAATGGGTTCCTGACTAAGTAGGGGCAGATGAGCTCTCTCACAGAGGGACATTTCTCCTTGGGCATCCTGCAAAGTACTGGATCTCTGTCTGGAAGAGGAGACTTCCCGATGGGCTTGCTTTGTTCTCTCTTTGTGGGTTAGTGTCTTCCAGGCACCTCCCTATTTAAAACCTGCCTGAGCTGCATGGAAGAATCAGAAGAAAGCCCAGCTCTTCCATCGCAGAAGCCTCAATTTCAGAGATCTTCTTGTCTGCTGGGGCCAGTCTCTAAAAAGACCAATTTTAAACATGTCTATTTATTTCTTCCATTAGGTACTTTCAGGTACCTAATAAAGTGCTTTCATTGCTCTCTCTTGTTTAATTTTAGATTATTCCTCAACTGTCTACTTCAAAAGATAAGATTTAGATCATTTAAAATCCTTCCCCAGGGGCACCTGGGTAGCTCAGTTGGTTAATCATCCAACTCTTGATTTCTGCTCAGGTCATGCTCTCTTGAGTCATGAGATCCAGCCCCACACTGGGCTCCTCACTGGGCATGAAGCCTGCCTAAGATTCTGTCTCTCCCTCCACCCCTCCCCTTCCCCGCTGGTGTGCACACATGTGATTCTCTCTTAAAAAAAATATTCTTCCTCACAGGTATGTCAGAATTCTACGTTTTTATCCATTAATTCAAATATATCTTATTCCATTAAATAGATAATCATATCCCCTAAGGATTCATAGGATCTTCCATAAGAAATTATTTTAGCTATTATATAGGACTTTCATTCAGTAGACTGAGGCTCGGGGTGACTCAATCAGAATTATAATAGGGAAGAAGTTTAAAACTTAGGTTCATGTAGGGTCTGTGTAATTGTAAAGAGCAAGTCTCACCTCTTTCGTCACTTGGGTGAGAATTTAGTACATAGACGTGCATGAGTTTTCTTCTCTCCATACCCTCTACTAACGTCATCATCTGGTAGGTAGACTGACACTTTTTATTTAGACAACTGCATAAAGCTGCTAATGTTAATTACTCCAAAACACAATTCTGATGTCATCTTCCTATGTAAACCTTTCATTAAATCTTAGCATGGCTTACAAACTATTGAGCTTTTCATTCTACAGATAAGGAAACTAAGAAGAAGCAGTTAAATAGTTTTCTAAGAACAAATGACTAAAGAAAGAGCAGAGCCAGCTCTCAAACTTAGCTCTGTCAGTGTTTACATGTTGAGGGCTGGCAGATTGACCTGAGACAGCTGAAGGCAAGGAACTGGAACTTTCACATCCTCATTTAGTACCTGCAACTGGACTTTGTTAATTTCTGGTGCTATAAAAGTAAGAAAAATATTGGCCCAGTGCAAATGGAGACACTTGGGAGACTTGCTCAGGGTCAATGTGGGTCCATTTCAATCACTGCAAGCATGCGGTCTTGAGAGTATAGGTTTAAGGCAGACATAAAAATGGGAGGAAAAATGTGATGGTTAATTTTATGGGTTAACTTGGCAAGGATACAATGCCCAATTGTTTCATCAAACATCAGTCTAGATGTTGCCATTAAGGTGGTTTTAGATGTGATCAGTAGGCTTTGAGCAAAAAAGATTACCCTCCAGAATGTGGGTGAGCCTAATCCAATCAGTTGAAGGCCTTTAGACCAAAAACCGAAATTTCCCAAAAAAGAAGGGATTATCCTCAAGAATGTACCACAGAAATCCTGCCAGAGATTCCAGCTCAGTGCCCCGTGGAATTCACACTGAGGCTGCAGCATTAACCCTGACTCGAATTTTCAGCCTGCTGGCCTGCCCTACAGATTTGGGACTTGCCAGTCCCTACCATCATGTATGCCAATTTCTTAAAATCCTTCTGTGTATATATCTTATTAATTCTGTTTCCCTGGAGAACCTTGACCAGAGAGGATGCATACCAGAGATATTATGAAGGGGGGGGCGGGGAACAGAATAAAAGGAAGATTAAAAAAAAAATCAAAGGTAACTTCAAAGTTGCTAGAAGACTAAAAGCAGCTGCAGTTTCAAGAGCTGGCTGTGATCTATTGTCTTCATGTGCTCGCCTCAAAGGAGTTTTGCTCCCCTGAGTGTTAAATGGCGCTGGTAGACGGGCTGCATTATATCATTGTGCTGTCAGCAAGCCCATTGACCTTTTAATGATCTGGTCTCCTTTATAGTCAGTACTACACAATTTAGACTTTTCTTTTAATTATTTGATGTTTTCTAATTTTAGCACATTTCAAATATCCCATTCAACTTAAATAGAGCTTTAATTGCCTTAGAACTTCAGTTGGGTGTCCCTTTTTAAATATCTAATGGAACTCGCAGGAGCTCTTCCTCTTGGATTAGGGCACAGGGCGGGAGACCCAAAAGGCAATATAATTTCTCTGCTTTGATGTCAATGAGAGGAGGAACACAATGTACCCCCAGAGCAGCCAATTATTCTTCGTCATGATTATTCTTGAAGTCATGATTCGGTCCTTCTGTAATGCCATTCTGCCTCAGATCCATCAAGTAGATGTTTTTTAATTCTCTCCTGTTCATACTGACCTCTGATGAGTAAGTTTCCCATGGTGGAAAGTCAGGGGGAGAAAAAAAATCTCAGAAGGCTTGCGTGGCGCTGTCATTTTCCCTGAGTGTGGCACTCAATGCCAACAAAGTATTCTGAGAGCTTGTTTCATCTATTTCACCACTCCTGACCATTTTCATGCATTTCAGCTCACTATGTAGACATGCTATGTACGTCACTATTCCCAGTTCTGTTTCGAGATTTCAATAAAGGTTCATGAATTAATCAACTACACCAACAAAATTATACCTTAGGCACCTATAATAGATATAATAACTGTCAACCTTTGCAGGTTAAGGAATGAACCCAGCAGAGAGCACTCTGTCAACCTACCTGAGGACATATTTTGCCAATTGCTGGTTGTATAAGGCAATCACTAAGAGAAAAATACCTGGAAAACCCTCAATACATGGAAACTACAAAGAACACTGATGAGCCATAGAAAATGTTAAAAAGAAAATCAGAAATTATTTTAAAACTAAGTTAAAATGAAAACACAACCTATCACAATTTGTGGGTTGCAGCGAGATATTTTGCAGTTCTTGGCGCACAAATCTTGTACTTTTTTTTTGTTCAAGAGATGTCGCTAAGGTGACTATAATCAATAAGACAAAAGATACCAAGTGTTGGCGTGGATGTAGAGTAACTGGCATCCTCTTACACTATTGGTGGGAATGTACAATGATACAGCCACCTTGGAAAACAGTTTGTTAGTTTCTGAAAACGTTAAACGTAAACTTTTCAAACCTGTGTGTTCATAGCAGCATCATTCATATGAGCTAATACTAATGATTAATGCAAATATTTGTCAAATGGTGAATGGATAAATAGTGGTAGATCTATACAATGGAATACGACCCAGCAATAAAAAGGAACCAAAAAAATGATATATCCTCTATATAGACGAATCACCTAAACATTATACTATGTGTAAGAATCCAGATACAAACAGCCACATAATGTATGATTTTATGTTTATATCTTAAATGTTCAAAATAGACAAATTTAGAAATACATAAAACAGATCAATGGTTGCCTGGGGTTGGGAGTAGGGATTGATGAAAAACAAGCTCAAAGATTTTTTTTTGTATCACAGAAATGCCATAAAATGACATTTGTGGTGGTGATGATGATGGTACAATTTTGTAAATTTACTAAATGTCACTGCATTGTAAACTTACAATGTTAATGGTTTGTAAAAATTATACTCCAATAAAGCCATTAAAACACATGCAAAAATGGGCTGCCTGGGTGGCTCAGTCCATTAAGCAACTCACTTCGGCTCAGGTCATGATTTCAGGGAGGTTCTAGGGTGGAGACCCAAGTCAGCTTCCCTGCTCAGTGGGGATTCTGCTTGTCCCTCTCTACCCCTCCACTCATGCTCTCTCTGTCTCTCTCAAAAAAATAAAAAGTCTTTTTTTTTTAATTGTTCTAATTAAATAAAAAATAAAATTCAAAAAAAACCACACATCCAAAAATATTCACCCAATTCAGTATTTCTTCCATTTTAGTTTAAGTGTTTATTGCCAACTGAAAAATTACCTGAATTCCAACTAAGTGCTAAGGGAGTTAAAGCATAAAAAATAATAGGTTGCTTGAAAAATATACGGTTAATTAACTAATTATTCATTTTTTAACTCAGGTTTTATATTGACAAAAGCATTCTTTAAACAATCCATCATCACTGACAAACTGATTTAACATGAAATTGCCTCAATAGGGTTCCTTTCTGCATTGCACATACACAGTGTATCATTATCCTAGATGTTGACAAAATGAATGCAAGGATCATAACATGAAACTATGTTTTAATCTATTAAATAAAGCTTAAAAAATTAGTTATTACCTAGCTATCTTACCGAATAGCTTCCATTAACTCCGTGTTGGCACCACTTATCTCTGCTATCTGCAGAGAATTTAACCTAGTTTCTTTTCTAAAATGATCTTACCATATTAATCAATTACAACTGTTCATTGCTCCAACATCAAATCAGTACTACCAACTTCCAAAGATAATAAAGTGTTAATACAATCAAAAATTTACTACCAAATTTCCTTGATCATCTCTGGAATTTGGAGCTGGAAAAGAGTGTATTAGGATTCACAATATACAGTGGTTTGCTGGTAAATATTTAACTGGATGTTCAGAGGGAAAAAAGTTCTGATTTATTGTATTTCCCAATTTTCATAAATACTATCACCACGGCCAATTTCAGGCCGGTGACATAAACCAGCTTGCAAAATTCCTAAACAATTAAAAATCGGCTCTTATAAACTGGTCCAAATGAACTCCAGCACACCATCCCAGAATGTGGTTTTGATTTTTTTTTTTTTTTTGCTTCCCTAAAATGTGAACTGTCTTGATTTGCACTTGTTTTCAGAATCGTTGATTCACGATGCTATATTATATTTCTCCATTAGAGAGGTCAGTTCATTGAGGGCAGGAATTCACGGAGAACTCCTCACAGAGAGCACATTTTTGTCTCTGTCCGCTTGCATTCCTTCAGGGTATATTAAAAAATGTAGAGATGGTTGATAGATTCATCACAGCTCTGGTCAAGTTCCCACTGTCAGGACTTTTGTCCCAGCTCCCAGGTGAAATTGCATTCTGAAATTAAGAAGCTTCTATAGAGATCTAAAGACCTTGACACATCTCCAAAGGTAAAAAGGAACCTCTTACTCAGGTCGCATAAGGGGCCGTGGACAGGGGCACCTGCATGTCTACCTAAGACTTACACCTCTGCTTCCTGAATCACCTTCTTTAAATAGTTCTAAAGTTTACCAAGGAGAGAAATTCATGTATTAACTACAGAAGGACAATGAAATGTGCAGAGTCAATGCAGAAGGACAGTGAAAGCCATTATTCTGAGAAGACTGTGGTGGTCTCTCATGGTAGCATCAGACGTCATCACTGAGTAACATGGTAGCTTCACTGATCTTTCTGCTATCCCCCGTAACTCCGACTACGTGGTCCCACTTTGGTGACCAAATACTCACGACTTCTCAGACTTTCCCCCACACATTCTGGCTCTCCCACCTCCTCCAGGACTTTAGGATGTAGTCATTGATGACTTTCTCTCCTTCTGAGTCCTCCTTCCAAATAAGCAGTTCCACAATTCCATATATGCATAAGTTCTACTCTTAATTAAACCCCTCATTCTTGTAAGACTTGTATTCTTGCTGTTAATTACTGCTCTGTTGACTGTTTCCTGGCAGACTCTAGACTGACATTGTCTTTAGCAACAGCAGCAGTTCTAGAGAACAAAATCTAAATGATGGGAATCTAGAATTAGTTCTCTGCTATGATCAGATTTAAAGACATTAACATTGGTAATGATAAATGGCACCCTAGCATCTATTCACTGCGGGGCAAATCAGTTACTTAAATTATGACTTCTAAAAAAATTATTACCTCTAATCACTTGAGGATTGTGTGTTTGTGGTGTTATTGTTGAGGGACCAAGTTCCTTGTACAATAGAACATAATAGTTGGAAAAAAAAGAATGCAAGGTTGTGGGGTGTGGTAGCTATTCTTAATTGTGATGGAGAGTTTAGAGGGGAAAAAAATGAGCTCCTATCTATCAGGATTTCCAAGTATGCCCAGAACTGTCCTTTACATATCTTCTACTTTATCTTCCTTTACATTTTGTATCTGCACATTGAGATTTCTGATAACCAAACCTAAAATCTACTCCTGCGGGGCACCTGGATGCACGCCTGGATACTGCAGTTGGTTAAGCAGCTGCCTTCAGCCCAGGTCATGATCTCAGGATCTGCATTGGGCTCCCTGCTCAGTGGGGAGCCTGCTTCTCCTTCTCCCTCTGCTGCTCCCCCTGCTTGTGCTATCTCGCTCACACTCTCTCAAATAAAAATAAAATCTTTCCAAAAAAATCTACTCCTGAAATTGGATGAATTACAATGCAAATTAAATTCAAATTCTTAAAGAGCCTCTTCTGTAAATTTTCTGGTATTGACTAAGAAGGAGTGTGCCACTGAAAACCGAAATGGAGACATTTAGGCAGATTCCAATTGTGCTGAAGCCCTTTAACCTCAAAATTTTACTGAGCTTCCCTCACGAGTAGAAACTGCCCTTCTTGTTCTAAAGATTATCCATTATCCATCTTCCTGGAGGGAAAATGAAAAAGCCTATAATGACCTATCCTGAGAGAGAAGCCTTGTATGGAGTCTATCTATACTACCCATTACTACTTCTAGACCTAGAACTAGATTCAAATCCCAGCAGCCTGGAAGAGTAGGTACAAAGTCTGATCAGGAAGGAAGTGTGAAGTTGCAAGATTTTGCCAATTTCTATCAGCAGAAATAGAGAAAATTTGTAGGACACTCAATCAAGGTACAATGGATGGATGCAATGTTGAATTAGGCTAACTCAACTGAAATGAGTACACTAGCATAACTTTTTGGATTTAATGCATTTGCTCAAATTGCTGGTAGTGAATTCTAACTTTACTGGTTGATTAAAACCTGCACTTAATGATGATCTACCTTAAACCAAGTTGATATACCAATCTTTTTATTTATACTCTAAAAGAACAGTAATCAGAATAATTTGACATTTGGCAGGGGCTAACTGACAATGGTATGACCATGACTGAAATAAATGGGTGAACTATTCAAGTCTTACTTCAGCTTGAAGTAAGTTGGTTTCAGCAGAAACCAACCAACCAACCAACCAACTCTAGGTATGAAGAACTGAACCACAAATATAAAGGAGTATACCTCTCACCCAGTGCCCAGATGTGAGGAAGTTCCCAGACCTAGAGCCCCTTGAATAAAGGGAAGGATAGTTCTTACAGAAGTACCTTATTACATTGCCAAATATTTATACTATAAATATTCTACTTTATCTTCTCCAAAGGAATTTCCTGCCACTTACCAGAGTGATTGTACTTTTGGATTAAAAAAAAAAAAAGATATAGACAGAATTTTCAGGGATTTCTAGGCAATGGCTCTCACCTGTGGACCCCAAAGCACTATGGGACACAATCAAAGGTCAGGTGACTAATGGAATTTAGGCTTGAGTTCATCTCACAGTTAGCCCAATATGTTCCCATTCAAACTCTGGTTACTGGGGAGCCTGGATGGTGCAGTCAGTTAGCATCTGACTCTTGGTTTTGACTCGGGGTCCTGAGATTGAGCCCTGCATCAGGCTCCATGCTCCATGTGGAATATGCTTGAGATTCTCTCTCCCTCTCCATCTCATCCTCCTTTTTGTGCTTTCTCTCTCAAATAAATAAAATTTAAAAAAACTTCTGGTTATTTCCTTAGTTCTAGCATACATAGTTGCAACAGATCCACTCACAATTGACAGGATTCTATATTGGTTTCCTTGGCTTTAAAATGAGATTTTTTATATTAGGAAAGGCCACATGGAAAACCTTAAAACCACTTCTTATGGTCAAATGAGTGTACAAAAATGATATTGCTCTCTTTAAGGGATTTCAAATATTAGTGCCACCAGCAGAAACCTGAAGACTTGAAGAGATGATTATCCCTATCATATGCTCATTCAACTAACCTATCTTGTTTGTACAAAACATAAACTTACTGTCACTGGAGAATGACAATAAATTATCATATACCAATCAGTTGTGATTCTAATTACAGTCACTGTTCCAAATGTTATTTCTGTACTGGAGTATATTAACACAGGCCACGGTACCTGATATGCCACTATTGATCTAACAGATGACTCTTCCCATTCTTTTTGTTAGAAAGACCACTAGCAACAGTTTTCATTTACTTAGCAAGGACAGTAAGACGTCCATTATTAGACCTACAGTCTAAATCTCTTCTCTTGTTCTCTGTAATCATCTAATGCACATGGTCTTCAATAGTATTGCCACTGTTCTCTTTAGCTGTTGCTATACCACAACCCACTCAAACCTGGTAAATTATTCTCTCTCATTATTCTGTTGGTTCAACTGGCAAGTTCTCAATTGTCTCTCACATAGAAGCAGTTCATTAAAAAACAAATGGAGGTTGTAAAGACTCAAAAGTCCCAAAATGTCACATTTGCTAATTGAGAAAGTCACTAACACCAACCCAAATTTCATTGCAGTGGAATCAATCCCTGCCTCTTAATGTGAAGAGCAGCACGTGCATACCAGGAGAAAAAGAATTGATGATGCCATCTTAAATCCTACCTACCATGCTATTCCATAAAATTCTGTGCTTATTGAATATATCAATACTAGTATGCTAATAGGACCTGGTAAGCAAGATGTAGCTACACTCTTATTTAAATGTTTGATAGAATTCACTCCTCTTTTAAAGACTTTATTCTTTTGAGAGAGTGCATGTGCACAAGCAGGGAAGGAGGGGCAAAAGGAGAGAGACAAGCAGATGCCCTGCTGAGCAGGGAGCCTGACGGGGAGGGGCTCTGTCCAGGGCCCCAAGATCATGATCATAGCCGCAGTCAGATGCTTAACTGACTGAGCCACCTAGGTGCCCCTGGAATTCACTCTCAAAGTCATCTAGTCCTGGGTTTTATTTATTGGGAGAGTTTGGATTATTGATTCAATATCCTTCCTCAGTACTTATATGTTCAGATTTTCTTTTACTTCATGTTTCGGTCCTGGTAAGTTGCATTTCTAGGAATTTATTCATTTTTTCTAAAATAATATGCTGGCATTTAATTGTTCATAGTTTCTTATGATCCTTTGTATTTCTGCAACATTGTAATGTCTTCTCCTTAATGTATAATTTTATTAAGTTGAGCTCTCTTTTTCCCTAGTCAAAAGTTTTTCAAGTCTGTTTATCTTTCATAAAGCCAAATCCAACTTTTGTTGACCTTTTCTATTATATTTCTAGCTTCTGTTCATTTGTTTCTTCTCTATTTTTTATTATTTCCTTCCTTCTACTAAATTTGGATTTAGTTTGTTCTTCCATTTCTAGGGCATTGTGGTATAAGTTTAGGTTGTTTATTTGAGATCTTTCTTTTTTCTTCAAATAAATTCTTTGCCCCTTTTCTCTCTTCTTCTTCTGGGACCCCTATAATATGAATGTTATTATGTTTGATGGAGTCACTGAATTCCTTAAAGCTATTCTCATTTTGCCCAATTCTGTTTTCTCTCTTTCATTCAGCTTGATTACTTTCCATCACTCTGTCTTCTAGGTCATTAATTTGTTCCTCTGCTTCTTCTAGGCTGCTGTTCATTCAAGAGTGCTTCTCATTTTGTTTATTGAGCTCTTTATCTCTGCTCTGTTATTCCTTAGCTCTGTGTTAATGGTCTCACTGAAGTCATCCACTCTTTTCTCAAGCCCAGCGAGTGCCCTTATGACCATTGCTTTAAATTCTCCACCAGGCACATTTACTTATATTTGTTTTGCTTAGATCTCTGGCCATGGCCTTCATCGCCTGATTACCCCTTCAGGGTAATGGCTTTATGAAGAAGAGGTCCTGTAGTGCCCTGCAGCATAGTGTCTGCCATTGCCACCATATCTGAGGCCTTGCAAAATTCCCAGGTCAGGAGGTGTGGTGTTGGCAGGGGTTTCGGCTGGTCTTCTGGCAGACGGGGCTTACCACGCTGGGTCTGAGGTAAGTGTGACTAGAAGGGGTGGTTCCACCAGACCACTGTGGGCAGAGGGGCTTAGTGTGAGCAAGTTAGGTAGCAAGTGTCAGAGCTGTGCTGCTTCCCACAGGTGGCCCTGCGCCTATGCTGTGGGGCGGGGGAGGGAAGTGGTGCCTGCCAATTCCTTCATTCCTGGAAAGGTCTCTAAACACGGCCTCTATGGGATGAACTCCAAGATGAGTGACCACAGTGGCCATGATATTTCTCTGAAGCCACATTTCCATACTTCCTATCTCTTTGATGTGGCCTCTTCTCTACCTTTAGTTGTGGACTTGGTTCTGCCAGTCTTCAGATCAATTTCTGGGGTGTGCAGGATGGTTTGATAGTTATCTAGTTGTATTCAAGGAACAAGGTGAGCCTACAGTCCTCCAACTCTGCTGCCATCTTCCTTTCTCCTCGAATTCTTTTTTTTTTTTTAATTTTTATTAATTTGACAGAGAGAGAGAGTGCACAAGCATGGGGAGTGGCAGAGGCAGAGGGAGAAGTAGGCTCCCCACTGAGCAGGGAGTCCAACGAGGGACCCAATCCCACTACCCTGGGATCACGACCTGAGACAAAGCCAGATGCTTAGCCGACTGAACCACCCAGATGCCCCTCTGTCTTTTTTCTTAATGTAGTCATTTATTGCCATAAACTTCCCTCTTAGAACTGTTTTGCTCATTCCCTTGTTTTGGTATGCTGTGTGTCCATTTTCATTTGTGCCAAGATAATTTCCTGATTTCTTCTTTGACCCATGGGTTGTTCAGAAATGTGTTTAATGTCCACATACTTCCAGCTTTCTTCCGTTACTGATTTCTAGTTTCACACCATCCCAGTTGGAGAAGATACTTGATAGGATTTCAACTTCTTAAATTTGTGAAGACTTATTTTGTGACTTAACATATGATCTATCCTAGAGAATGTTCTATGCGGACTTGAGAAGACTGTCTATTCTATTGCTGTTGGATGGAATGTTCTTATATGTCCACTAAATCCATTTGTTCTAAAGTATGGGGTTCAAGCCAATTTTCTGTTGATTCCTTATTTATTTTCTGTCTGATGATTTATCCATTGTTAAAAGTACTGAAGTCCTTTACTATTACTACTTTGCTCTATATTTTTGCCTTCAGATCTGTATTTGTTTAATATATTTAGGGGCTCCAATGTTGAGTGTGTCTGTGTTTACAATTGTTAAACACTCTTGATGAATTGACTCTTTTATCATTATATAATGATTTTTTTTGTCTCTTGTTAAAGTTTTTGACTTACATTCTATTTCTGTCTGATAAAATGTAGCTACCCCTGTTCTCTTTTGGTTTCCATTTGCATGGAATATCTTTTTCCATCCCTTCATTTTCAACCTATAACTGTCCTTTAAGCTGAAGTAAGTCTCTCATAGGCAACATATGGTTAAGTCTTGTTTGTTTTTTTTTTTAAATCCATTGGGCCACCCTCTTGTCTTTTAATTAGAGAATTTAAGGTATTTACATTTAAAGTAAATGTAATGATACTGATAGGTAAAAAATTATTATTACCATTTCACTCATTATTTTCTAATGTTTTTTAGTTCCTCTATTGCTTTCTTTGTGACCTGATGATTTTTTGTAATCGTGTGTTTTGATTCTCTTCTCTTTTTCACTTATGTATCTATTATAGATTTTTGCTTTGTAATTACTATGAGACTTTAATAATACCTTATACTTATAAATCTTTATTTCAAGCTGTTAACAACTTCAATTGCACAAAAATGTTCTGAGATTTGTTTTCACCATTTACTTGCTGAGTATGATATTAATCAACTAAATTAACCTCTAATTTCATTTTCCTCATTTGTAAAATGAAATGTTTAGTAGATAACCTAAGAGATCTTCTAACTCTAAATTCCTGAGGCCATGGGATGCCTGAGTGGCTCAGTCGGTTAAGCCGCTGCCTTCAGCTCAGGTCATGATCCCATGGTCCTGGGATTGAGTCTGTGTTGGGCTCCTTGCTCAGTGGGGAGCCTGCTTCTCCCTCTGCCTACTCTGCCTGCCACTTCCCCTGCTTGTGCTCGCTCACGCGCTTGCTCTCTCTCTCTTTCTCTGACAAATAAATAAAATCTTAAAAAAAAAAATTCGGGAGGCCTTTTGTGAATACTTACCAGGTGTTCACTTTGGAAAACCCTCCCCATAACCTTCATATAATTAATAATGCATTTTCTTCTAAAGATGCTCAGATATATTCCTGGTATTCTAATAATCATAATCACATTATACAACTTTCTACACTTTTCTAAAACAATTTAAGCATCATAGATTATCAAAGCTATAAGAATCTTGAAGATCATATCCCCCAACCAACTCATTTGACAAACAAGAGAATGCTAGCTCAGAAAGATTAAGTGGATTACTCAACATCACCCAGCAGTGATATCAGATTAGAACCTGCATCCTATAATTCTTATTCCAGTGTTGTTTTCACTGTACTACACATTGCCTTTGTTTTGGAGCCTCACCATTCTGTTGATTATTATAGTTGTCTTTACTATTTTAATCTTTATATTATATACCAAAAATTACTATTAAAACTATTTCATGTCTATTTCTAGATAAGAATTTCCAAGGAACGGGGCAGTGTCAGCTTTAGAGATTGGACACATTTTTAAGCAGCCTACACTTTAAAATAAACTAGTCCACTCTCTGCTTATTTATTAACCTTTAAGTCTCCTTCAAGATTCTAACTTGATTTCATGGGAAACCCAAGTCAAACTTATTCCTTCTGTTTAAACGGACATCTAGACACTTGACCAAGTAATACCTGAATCTCAGAGTTCTAGAACAATTGTGGTCAGTTATAGATGTGGATGTTCACAGTTAGCCCAAGGGCCCCTAGGCTACTATACCTGGTCCTATGTAAATTCTAATCACTAAGCAGCGTGTCAGAGTGAAACCAAGAGAGACAGATATATAGATATATATGACCCAAGGACAAATAGTATAAAAGGGGCCAATTGTGTTAAGACTGTATACTATGGGTAGCACTTTCACATGAAGATGAAAGACATGGAAAGAACCTCGAAATAAAACTACAATCAAGTAATAATGTGATTATGCGGTGGCAGAATAATGGTAATACCATGTGCTAATCTGTTAAAACACTTGGGTAAAACATAAAGATGAACATTAAATTATAAATATTATTAAAACACGAGAAGGTAGAAGCATGCTCCAGTTAGGTGGAGTTAATCTCCTGAGAGCTTCCCAGATGAAGCAAGGCTTTTATAAAAGGAAATAGACGTGAATTGACGAAGAAGACTAGATAAGAAGGACAGCACATTCAAGACAGGATAACTTGACTGACTTAAGTCCATCTTGGCAAGTGACCATAAAGAAGGGAAAGAGATGGTGGGGATCTAAAAGCAAGGGAAATGAGAGAAATAACTTCTCTTTTCCCTACAGTTTTGTCTCGGGAAATGAAAGCATGTACCTAGATGAATTCAAATTAGTCCAAAGTCATTAATAAGATATTCAAATATCACTAAGGAGCATTTATCTAATTGGTGTACTCTACAGGTGTTGGAATTTATACTGTCATCTGTGACTTTCATTTATTTTCAAATAAACATTTGCTTTGGAACTTATGTTTTTAAAAAAAAACCTATGAAGGAAAGCCAAGATATACAGTTTGGGCTTCACTAAATTTATTTAGACAAGAAAGTATTTCTTTTGGGAGATCTCTTGATCACAGACACAATTAAGTTAGCATAATACCCGCCTGGTGGTGGGTATCGAGAGGGGCACGTACTGCATGGAGCACTGGGTGTGGTGCATGAACAATCAATCTTGTAACACTGAAAAATTAAAATAAATTTGGGGGAAAAAAAAATCTTAGTTAACTGGGAACAGAATGAGACTATTGAATTGGTAAATGATATATCTCAAAATCTGACAGAAAATAATGTACCTTATGTA
>CM052814.1:37096978-37167135 GCA_028533885.1 Nasua narica
CAATCTTGTAACACTGAAAAATTAAAATAAATTTGGGGGAAAAAAAAATCTTAGTTAACTGGGAACAGAATGAGACTATTGAATTGGTAAATGATATATCTCAAAATCTGACAGAAAATAATGTACCTTATGTACATATCATAACAATTAACTAAATCTTGGAAATAAAGTGAGAGAATGACTACAAAAAAAAAAAAAAGTTAGCATAATAAAGCAGTACAGTAAGAACCCTTCAAATTATTTGAAATAATAAATATTGCAAAATCACATTTTTGAAGTCTTACTATCTAATTTGAAACAATTTTTTTCAAAATTGTTAACTTCTATCTTCTTCCCAGCAATATGGTGACAACATGGACTTATTTGTGACCATAAGCAAATTGCAATGATTAATGGGGAAGCTAGGAAACTGGGAACATTAAACTTCTAGAATCATGAGAACATATATTTTGGCAACCTATCACTGAAATATGGAACTCCACTCATAAAAAAAAATTACAAAATCCTCAACACAAATACACAGACATACGTGTAAGTCAACATAAATGAAAAGTATATAAATAAGCATACAAATAAATAAAATAGAGGGCGCCTGGGTGGCTCAGTCAGTAGAGTGTCAGACTCCTGATTTCAGCTCAGGTCATGGTCTCACGGTTGTGAGGTCAAGCACCGCTTCAGGCGCTGCACTGAACATGGAGCCTCCTTAAGATTCTCTCCCTCTGCCTTTCTTTTCCACCCTCATGCTTTCTCTTGATAGAGATAGAGAGAGAGAGAGAGAGATGATAGATAGGAAGAAATAATTTCATGTGCACCATAAGGTTGTTATCCAGAATTCCTAAGCTTTTCACATATACCCATGTTCCATATTTTTCTCATTCTCTATTGCCCTTTCTGGAACATTATTCTTCCATCTGAATGTTTCCTTTAAGTTCATGTCACTTGTCTCTCAATCCTCAATCTCTGATTTTTGTGTTATCAGGTCCTTCTTTTCTACCAATGCTAGAATACCTGGTTCGATGCTTTCTTCTCCATCCCCAAGTCCAATAGGATTTCCAGAGATTTTAACTTCCTCTTGACCTATCCAATACCATAGCCTCCCACTTCATTCATGTTCACATTTCCCGGGACCTCCATCTGAACTCTACAAATCTAGAGAAATTTGTTGGCCATGCTCTAGACGTGGCCATGCTCTACAAATGTCATTATAGAAGTCTCATTTTAAAGTCACACTTCTGTGCTTCTTTCCGCTCATTTACATATTTTTGGTTCTTTGCACAGGGATCTGTAGTGGTGTGACCCTTCTACTTTCTCCTCTAAGTCTTTAGTCTTCATTTATACTTACTGGCTCATTTATACTTAGTGGTATCATTATTCCACTCTTGTTAGTATTTCAAATCTCTTGATGAATTATCCTTCTGTAATGCAGATCTTAAAATCTAAATGAATGAAATTAACTCCATTTTTCACATCTATGTGGCTGAATGCTACTATACCTCTTAACAAATTAATGTTACCCTAAGTTGATGATACACAGCCCAAACTGGGCCCTCAGGGGCTCCTGGAAATTCTCTTGTATCTTTTCAGTTCTCAGTATTTCCATTCTCCACTATTTTCTATTTTCTCTATGTAACTCAAGCCTCAGATCCAACAAGTTGTCTCCTCATTCACACCCAATTGCTTTACCTCCCACTCTCCAGAATACTAGAAGCCTATAGACAGGAACTCACCCAACTTCCAGGTACCTTCAGACTTACTTCAATCCATACCCATTCTGCCTGTTACTTAAGAAAAATTGTCCATCACCCTATCTGAAGTGAATCTTCCTGTTCTCTGGATCTTAGTCTTACCTCAGACACAAAGAACCATTAGTCATTTCTTTGCATTCCTTGAATTTTCTCATATTTCAATCCCGGGATCTCCATCTCTACAAAAAAAAATCTCTCAAACTCACAATCGCCTTTGGATTTCCAAACCATATATTACCCCTCCAACAATTACATTTTTTAAAAAGTTTTTGATACTTTCTCTCTTCACTTCCTTATTTTCAGTTTGGCCATTACAATCTGACTTCTATTTATACCATTCCACAGAATCCAGCCTCAAACGTGCTCTTAAAAAGACATCTTTATTGCTAAACTCAGTAGATATATTTTATTAATTATTTAATACTTCAGCATCTCTTTTTGCTGTTCACTTCTTTGAAACACTTTTTCCCCCTTTAGGATGTCATAACTATAGAAGTTTCTTTCTATTTTCTTAAAGCTTCTTATCAGTTCCTTACTCGGGTCTATATTTGCCTGCCCTTAAAAAGGGGAGATGAGGCATAAGAGACCGTGGACTCTGAGGATTTTGGAAGAGAGAGGGGTGGGGGGATAGGTGAGCCTTGTGGGGGGTACTGAGGAGGGCACATATTGCATAGAGCAGTGGGTGTGATGCATAAACAATGAATCTTGGAACACTGAAAAAATTAAATTTAAAAAAAAAAGATTCTTCCTCAATCCTTCACTCTTTTATTCTTTTTGAGTGGCTCATCTACTCCCATAATTTCTGATAATTTATATATGATGTTATCCAAAATCCCTGATCTCTGCCCTCAGCTAGAAATCACATATGCAAATTTCCATTGGGTATCTCTGCTTGCCAGTTCAATAGACGCTTCAAATTTGAACATGTTATACATGAACACACCATCATTCTACCAGAAACTTCTGTTTCTATGGTATCCTCTATCCCCATAAATCATTAGTTGTACTAGTTGCCTACACAAGAAATCCGAACATCTTAGTGGATTTTATGCCTCACTGAGTACATCCATTCTATTATCAAATCCAGTTAATTCTACATCCTAAATATTTCTCAAATCTGTTCACTGCCTCTATTACCAGAAACACTACCTGAATTCAAGTCATATTCTTGTCTCTCCTGCACTACTCCATCACACTCATATCTAAACTTCTCCTTCTAATCTTGGATCCCATCAATCTATTTTCCATATAGCAACAAAAGTAAGTTTTCTAAAATTCAAAACTGATCATATCATTTACATGCTTAAAATTCTTCAATGGGTCGTGATTACCCTTGAACTAAAATTCCAACTCCTTAATATAGTGTTTAAGATTCTTAACAGTATTTAACTACTGACTACCTTTATATGGTCATTGAAGTCTCTGAAGTAATAACTTTTTATTTCCTCAGATTTGTCAATCTCTCATCTCCAAGTCATTATACATGTTATTTTCTCTACTAGGAAACTCTCTCTTGCCTCTTCATCTAAGAGCAAATCATTCTTTAGGCATCAACTTAACAACACTTTTATAGAAAACCTTTATTGATCTTATCAAATGTGATTCGCATACTCCTCCTATGAGCCTCCGAACACCTCTCAAGGACGGTAATATTTTTCTTACAAATGCATTTGTCACATTATAACTGTTAAGTTGCATATCCAGCTTACCCCACTAGTTTCCAAGCTTCTTAACACCAAGGAGTTTGTGAATCTCATTCACCAATAACTAGCATAATTTTTTGTACATAATAGTTGAGTGAAAGAACAAATATAAAAATAAGTTTTTTTAAAAGATTCTACTATTCCACTCTAGAACTGCCAGAGGCCCACTGGTGAGAGTTGTCCCGCTACTAACACCATTAGACTTCCTTTTCAGGTTCTTAATTGATGCTATTGAAGGAAAGTTATAAACAAATGCCAGCAAGAACCAGTAGAAAGCATAAATGAATGTAACCAAAATGAGTGGGAATATAGTAAGTAAAACAGTTATTACAGGAAAAACAGTGAAATTATGTGTGGTGACAGATGTTAACTTATTATGATAATCAGTTCACAATATATACATGTATCAAATCATTATGTTGTACACCTAAAACTAATATAGTGGTATACGTCAATTATATCTCAATTTTAAAAAAGAAAGGACACTTTGAAAAAATTATCTTTTCTAGGTCTCTTTCCTATAGAGATGGATTTTTGAAGATGGTTAGATATGGGACGCCTGGGTGGCTCAGCTGGTTGAGCAGCTGCCTTCAGCTCAGGTCATGATCCCAGTGTCCTGGGATCGAGTCCCACATCGGGCTCCTTGCTCTGCAGGGAGCCTGCTCCTCTCTCCACCTCTGCCTGCCTCTCTGCCTGCTTGTGTTCTCTCTCTGTTAAATAAATAAATAAATAATCTTTAAAAAAAAAAAAAAAGATGGTTAGATATAACCATAATTCAATATTTTTACTTTCTCTCAACTCTCTCACAAGGGGATAAGCAACATATTTTCTCCCATGTGCATGGATATAGTCATTTTCATATCAATACATGACGGGGAAAATAATGAAGGTGCTGCCAAACACATAACGCTTTTGAAAAGTTTCTCTTCCTGATTGCCTTTGCCTAGTCTGTTCCCTTCTCGTCTTCTCTCTATTGTAGGTTCTTGTTAATTCCTAATGACTTTACTCGTATCCCATTTGAAATCTTCATCTGCTTCTTTCCAACCTCCTTGCCAGTTCATTTTGTAGAACATGACAGCAAGCAGTTATGAATTTTGGTAGAATTGGGGCACCTGGCTGGCTCAGTCAGTGGAGCATGCAACTCTTGATCTTGGAGTTGTGAGTTCAAGCCCCATGTTGGATGCAGAGATTACTTAAAAAATAAAATCTTAAAAAAAAAAAAAAAAGAACTTTGGTAGAATTTGTATGTACGTAAGAATGTAAATGCACATTCATGAACATGTAAACTTGAATGCACAGAAAAGCCAAAGAGCCTGTAATAGCAATTAGAAGGGCTGCTGGGATATTCTAATACTGAGAAATATGCCACCACAGTACTACTTTTCTTCCACTTCACCACTCAGATGTCATTATACTAGAATATAATTCTAAATGAAAAATTCATTTTGGATGTCAAACCTGATCTCATTTTCTTTTTCTAACTTCTTTTTTTAAATAAAATATAGCAGGGCTTCCAGAGTAAAAATTGGTCCAGTTATTTCTGATATGTCCAGACTTGCTCTACTATAGGGCATGAAAGGACTGGTAATTTGACCAAGCCATTTTATGTCATTTTTAAAGAATGTGTAGAATATTCCTGAAGAATGAAAAGAAAAGCAGTCTCAGATTCATACAGAAGGAACATAAAATTAAGTTTTGGCATTTGAGCAAAAAAATATTTAGTGCTAAATTATTACATTTAATTAGCTTTCATTCCAGAAATCACTAAAATTTGTTACTTGAACAAATCACTAGGTAGACAATACATACATAAATGGATGTGTAGATAGATTCAGTTTTATTATTATATCTCTAAACTGACTATATTTAAGAGAACCTCTTACTATTCACTTATTATGTACTATTACTCGGATCTTATGCCTTTGACCTTGTAATTATCAGAATCTACAGTAGGCACATTTTCACATAAAATATACCTTTAACATTTTTCTCCATTCAAGCTAATATTAGTTAAAATTCATTTAATGCTTACTATCTGCCAAGCATGATACTAAGTGCTTTACATACATTATTTTAATTCTTATACTAGCCCACTTTTTGCTTTTCTTTTTTATAATCGAGGAAATTAAAGTTTAGGGAAACTAAAATAATTGCCCAAGATTACAGAATAGTAAGTGGCAAAGCTAAGATTCAAACTTGTGTGGTTGTATTAATTTCTCGTGTCTACCATAACTAACAGCACAAAATAGGTAGCTTAAAAGTAAAGATACATTGTTTCACAGTTCCTGAGGCTAGAAGTCTGAAAGTAAGATGCCAGCAAGGCCATGCTCTCTCTGAAGACTCTGAGTAAGGGTCTTTCCTCGCCTGGTCCTAGCTTCTGCTGGTGGTTGGCAGCCCACAGTGTTTCTTGGCTGGAAGATATTTAATAGAAGAGGATCTCATTCCATACAATGCTAGTTTCCTTTCACTTAGCCAACGTGAAAAGTGAGCCCATAACTTAGGTCTCCAGCAGGCAACTAGCTCGTCATGAAAATGATGTCAATTTCTAAGAAAGTAGTCACCTCTTTTCCAGATTTGGGAAATAAATACTCCATATTCCCTGATATTACAGGTAGAAAGTACAGTTTCTTAATCCATTTCCAAAGCATTAATCCATTTTTATAAACCAAAGAATAGGTCAGGACATCTAACAACACAGCCCTGGTAATGTCCCATGCCAAACTAAAGTATTTTTATACAGAGTATTAGAAAAATGGCAAAAGTCCAAAACCACCCCAACTCTCTAAGCTATGGCTATAATTCAACCTATAAATTGAACCAGAGGTGCCTGGGTGGCTCAGTCAGTTAAGCATCCAATTCTTAATTCTAGCTCAGGTCATGATCTCAGGGTCCTAGGACAGAGCCCAACATTGGGCTCTGCGCTCAGTGAGGAGACAGCTTGAGGATTCTCTCCCTCTGGCTCCGCCCCTCCCCCTGCTTATGTGCACTTGCACACACCCTCTCTCTCCCTAAAATAAATAAATCTTAAAAAAGAAAAAGAAAGAAATTGAACCATACTGACTTCTCCTTTTGGTCATATTAGCCTACTACATACTCAATTTATCCTCCCTCCATGAACTAGATAATTGAACAAAATACATAAACAACAATTATACACATTAGACAACAAGCATGGACAATAGGGCATGATCTGTAAGGAAAGTGAAACAAATAAAGCCAGCATGATAACAGACCTGGCTTACTGCCTACAAGGAATTTCCAGGCAGCAACACTGGGAGAAGGAGCCCAGAGCCTGAGTCCTGATGAGTTAAAGATCTAGAAATTAGAATCCAGAGAGCCTGAGTTTAATAGAATTTGTGAGGCAGACTACCAGAGACCACCTGCACAGAAAGAAAACTTTAGAGATAGGAAGAAGGATTCTTTGAAGTCTTTGCTGAGTACTAATCTGAGCATGCATGAAAAGAAATGTCCCAAGGCCACGGAAAGAGACAGTGGAAAAAACCACAAGCTAATCAATTCCTGCAGCTCACAGGGGGCTGAGAATGGTTCACGTTCCTACCAGCCAAGGAGGAAAAACCAAGTAATACATGGATCCTCAGTATAGTTCTCAGACAGTACCTTTGCAGGAGTAAGAATTAAATCAGCCCTGAATTAAATAAGAATCTGGGCCAAACTAACAAAGTTTAAGAGTCCCAGCAAACTCAGTGGTGAATTTTCTCAATCTGACACAGGGAATCTATGAAAAACTTAATTATCGGGCGCCTGGGTGGCTCAGTTGGTTAAGCAACTGCCTTGAGCTCAGGTCATGATCCCGGAGTCCTGGGATCGAGTCCCACATCGGGCTCCCAGCTCCACGGGGAGTCTGCTTCTCCCTCTGACCTTCTCCCCTCTCATGCTCTCTCTCACTGTCTCTATCTCAAATAAATAAATAAAATCTTAAAAAAAAAACTTAATTATCATCATACTTCATTGTGAAAGACTCAATGCTGCCTCATTAAGGTTGGAACAAATTAAGGATGTTCTATGTCACCACTCATTAAAAACAGTACTAGCCACTGCTATAATACAAGAAAAAAATATGCATAAAGACTAGGAAAGAAAAAATAAAATCATTTTGATATGCAGATGACATGATCATGTATGCAAAAAAAATAAGAAATCTACAAAAAAGATGCGAGAATAAACTCAAGTGGAAGATCCACAGGATGCAGGGTCAATATACACAAATGTATTCTACTCCTGTATGCAAACAATGAGGAAATTGAAATAAAAATCTCATTTAAAATAGCATTAAAAATATGAAATAGCATTTAACAAAATATAAATATTTTAAAACTGCTATCATAAAGAAGAGTGGACTAATGGAGAAATATACATTTATAGATTGGAAGACTCAAGACCGTTGAAAGCCAATTCTCCTTAAACTGATCTACAGATGTAATGCCATCTCAATTAAAATCCCACCAGGCATTTTTGTAGAAACTGACAAAGCTGATTATTTAAAATGTTAAAACATGTGCACACACAACAGAACCTGCTCACTGGTATTTCAATTGAAATTTGAAGACTTTTATAAACAATTGTATTTTATTCCCTAGATATGGCATCATTGAGTAGGACAACTGGAAGCTGAAGGCAAAAAATGTACTCTATCATTAATCCTTTTATTACCTTATGTAACTTAATTAACTTCTTGGTTTTCAATTCCTTTATCTATTGAACACTTATGCTTTACACCTCGCATGTATTTGTAGTAATAAAATGAGAATCAACTTTGATCACTGAAAACCAAAGATTTGATCTCAAATTCATGCACGTGCTTGACAAGTATCATAAATAAATGAAGCAGGCAGAATGCAAACTGTAGAGAACTGACATACCATGTAAAGTAGAGGAAAAGATGGCCAATTATTGCTTGGTTTTGACCAGTTATTACCAAGGAACAATCTCCATACTGACAATGAGATCCCTGTGTTGCTAGACCATCCAACTTCTCAAGAAAAGACAGATTTTGGGGGTACCTGCATGGATCAGTCAGTTAAGTGTCTGCCTTTGGCTAGGGCTGTGATCTTGGGGTCCTAGGACCGAGCCCTGCATCGGGCTACCTGATTATCGGGGAGTTTGCTTCTCCCTTTCTCTCTGTGATTTCTCTCACTCTTGTTATCTCCCAACTAAATAAATAAAATCTTAAAAAAAAGAAAAATAAAATCTGGATTTTTATATAAAATACCCCATTTTAAAACGTTGGCCCTTGATTCAAAATGATTATATGTAATGTGGGTCAACAAAATGTGTCTATAGGTTACATTCAGTGACTGGGACCCAATTTATTTCTGTGGCTATGAGCCACTGTATAAACGTTGGTTTATTATTAATAACCATAATAATGATATTCTTAATGATGATGATATTCATAATGATAGCTATGCCAAGTATCTACATGGCTCTAAGCAATTGCAGAATATAACTGATAAAACATATGGATGTTCAGAGGGAGATCAATATCTAATGAGACACATTTGAGCCCAGAAAATGCAAAGTATTATAAAGAAAATTAAACAGATTCCTAATTGCCAAGACATTTTTGAATTGTACCTACAAATAGTTGACTCTGATTTTAAATTGGAAAGCAAGTTCTACAGAAAACAACTGTCATGGGACAAGAGGTGAGAGCTGTCTACCCTTGCTCAAGTAAACTATCCTACTGGAACAACCATATGTGTTTTCCTAATTGGCTAACCTGTTCTGGCAAAGGTTGGGAAGATCACAGACATCACCAATTTTCAACTTTTCTCTTTTTGTCTGTTAGGTCAGACAGCTCAGTATACAGGATCTCAATCACAATACTCAGATAATTTCTTTGCTATTAGTTTTCAGTTCTCTATCCTGGTGTCGTATTAATGATTGCATATAGGTTTTATTCTTCCTCCTCTGGTATTATGATCACTTAGTGGGATGATTTCTTACTCATATTTTAGCTGCTGGAATAATTTTTTTTGCATAATTCTTTTTTTAAATAAGTACAACATACTATGATCAACCTAGAATCATCATTAGGTTGAGGGAAATGAGGTAAATAAGCAAAATCTATTAAGTCATTCAGATAATTATTTAACAACAAATGAGCACTGCTTGTGCAAGACAATTGATAAAGCCTTTTCTGCTTAAACCCTCCTCTTGAAGGAAAAAAAAAGAGAGAAAAGGGAAGAGGATAAGAGGAAAAGAGAGAATCAAGTCTCTCTAGCTTTCCAAAAATGAAACTGAAAAATGTCTCTTTAGTGAGTTGTACTTTAGAGCAAGCAAATGGAAGATTTGAGACTAGAACATAACCTAGCATACAAATTCAAAATGGAAGCTAAAATTTTCAAGGTATTTATTAGGCTTACTGCTTCACTAAAAGGAAAATTGAATAATTGAAAGAAGATGAACAATGTAGGAAATCGGAGTTTTCGACTTCTACCCACTGCAGGAAGGAGTCCTAAATTAAATCAAAATAGATTCCAGGAATGAGTTTCAACTCAAGAGTAGAAAGTAATTAACTAGCTACTGTTTTCTTACAGGAAGAAAATCTGTCAGGTGATCCTTTTTACTGCAGTTAAGTACGAAGTGCTTAATCCCACCCATCAAGGAGCACGGTACTCGCACTACCTACAATCTATCCCAGGAGATGGAATTGTGAATCCAGAGTAACAAGGAGAGAGATTATAGTACTTGGAATTTCCCCAAGTTTCCCATTTGCAGACAGATCCTCAAGAGGCTCCCTTACTCCTTGTGTGCTTCCCTCTGTGGGTTAGGGGATTTATGAAGGTCAAAGTAAGGAGAATAAAATTAAAGGAAAAAGGCAGAAAAGGCTAAGAATTTTTACTCTCAAAGTTAAAATGAAAAATCTTCATGTATCAGAAAACAGAAGAGGAAAAGACTGGAAAAAAAAAACAGAACCTTCTCTGCACATTTGATTTCTAATATTGTCTTTGTTGATTATACAATCTCATGCCATGATAAAAGGAAGTTATCTCTCAAGCCCTTCAAAATACTTATACCATAGTGCAGACACAAGATGAGGAAATGTTGTAGTTGGTCTGAAAATGTTAGCCTTTGGAAAGAATCTGAATGATTCTTCACTCAAGTCACCTTATTTAAGCTCCTCACTTTTCAGGTGTGAACACCTCGACTCCTGTGAAGTAAAATGAATCACCTCAGGTAACACAGGTAATTATTCGAGGAGCCAGGACTAGAAGCCTCATCTTCTGATGCCTGGGTTTCTACTCCACTCTAATGCCACTGTAATGGCAGTGATTAGTGTTTAGTAGCTATGAGGCGATGATATCAATAAAAATGTTAAAAGTCAGGTAAAATAAAAATTAATTTCAAGAAGAAAATTATTACAGAAGAATCAAAAATCCACCAATATACCTGCTTCTTTAAAAACATTATACTTCAGGGGTGCCTGGGTAGCTCAGTCTGCCTTCGGCTCAAGTCATGATCCCAGGATCCTCGGATGGAGCCCCAAGTTAGGCTCCCTCCTCAGTGGGAAGTCTGCTTCTCTCCCTCCCTCTGCCCATCCCCTCACCCCCGCTCATGCTCTCTCTCACACTCTGTCTCTCTCAAATAAATAAAATCTTTTAAAAATGTAATTTAAAACATTATACTTCAAATTCCAATGGAATCATACAGTTAGAAAAATGTGTGCCACAATTCTGCATTAACGATAGGGCCTCCTGACATCATTCCGCTTTCTGAGAAACACATTTTCCTCTTTGCTTTCTCACAGTGCAAAGCTTCCTAGTTTATCTTCCACAAATGAGTTACTCAAGGCAGAGGGAGTTTTCACTAAATGGTTTGACCCACATTACCTTATGAGGACATGGCTCCAACTAGTCTTTATTGAGCACCTAATAGATGCCAGGCATTATGTTAGATGCTTTTGTGCCCATTGTCTTTTCTGAGCTTCTCACCACACTCTGTACATAGATTCTGGTGAACAATAAAGCCATAATTATGAGTTCTATCTCTCAATATACTTTATTTTTTTTTTCTTAATATACTGCATTGGCTCTTTAGATTCTTTTGATCTCAAGTTCACAAACATAACAGACCTGTAGCTGCCTTAATTCATCATTTTGTTTGGCAGGTAGTTTGTTTGGAAAAGTATAAAATGCAGAGAACCCTAAGTAAGCAAATGGTATAAGCAAAAAATGATGAATGTTTGCAACTCAGCCCTGTGTCTTACCAGCTATAAGGCCTCAGGAAAATCGCTTTGAGTCTTTAAGACTTAGTTTTCTCATCTACAAAACTAACCTAATAACTTCTCCTGTATTACAGGCAGCCTGTGAAGCACAAATAAGATAAGAATAACTCACTATTCAAAAGGAAGACATAAAATATTCTCATTAGGAAGAATAAATAAATGTAATTATAATCAAGAGTTTTTATGAATCTGGAAAACTCTTTGCCTATTTCATAACAGATTATAATTTGATCAGTTTGGGGTCCTTACTGTTGAAATTGGGCCTTAACACTAAATTTCATTTATCATTAATGATCCTTGAAGTTGACTCTATTATGCAAAAGAGTTTTTAAATGACCTAATTTTTAAAAGTAAGTACGGTCAAAATTACCAGGAAAGTATGCTGGCCTAAGAAAACACCTCATGGGTCAAGGAAACAAGCTCAACTTTTTTCCATGACCTTAAAATAATACTCTTGAGAATTAATAATCACATTCTTCTTGTTCATAGGAGAACACGTCCAGCTGATTACAAGCTCAGGTATGTTGAACTGAATACTTTGAGAATACATTACACCATTCTCAACCTAAATACATTCTGTATTTTACGTATATAGAATATTTTACCATCATTTCATCATTGTTGACCTACAATGTAACAGAAGCCCCAAAAAAGTCTGGTAAAACCTTAGGAAAAAAAAAAAACTGAGAAAAAATATCAGTAAGGAATCAATAAAGATGAACTATCTTTCCTGGTTGCAATGATTCTTTTCTCATTGACTTAATCAGGGATCTTACCTAAATTAGTTTCCTTATCTGAAATATCCATTTTCAGTCACTATTAACTAGGTTAGCCTATTTGCTATAATAGACCCAAAATACATAATGACTCAAACAGCATGTAAGTTATGTTTTGTTTTGAATTTTTGCTCACCTAAAGGTACTTGACTGGGAAATACCTTGGTAGGACTGCCCTCTTCACATAGTTATTCATCGAACCAGACTGACAAAGCTCTGCCATTATCAACACACGGCTTTCAAGGCCATGCTGGGATCATTTCCATTTCAGCTAGGTGGGAAGAGGAAAGATTATACATGAACACACATGGAAGTTTTTTAATGGGCCAGGCCTGGGAATTGAACATATCGCTTCTACACACTTTTCATTGACTAGAACTCAGTCATATAGCCACATACAACTGCAAGGGATCTGGGAAATACATTCTAGCTGTGTTTCCAGGGGGAAAAAAAGGAAAACACAGATTTATGGAGAAGCCAGCACAAAATTACATCTCTAAATTATCTATATGTAGGTTATCTAGATTTTTGGTAAACAGAATAAGCCATTTTACAGTCCAATACTACATGTCATTCAATAAATACTTAACAAGGGGTGCCTGGGAGGCTCAGTCGGTTAAGTATCTGCCTTTGCCTCAGGTCATGTCCCAGAGTCGTGGGATCCAGCCTGCACCAGGCTCCCTGCTCTATGGCGAGCCTACTTCTCCCTCTGCCCCTCTCCCTGCTCCTGCGTAACTCTCTAATAAATAAAATCTTTTTTAAAAATAAGTAAACAAATACTTATCAAGAATACACTAAATATCTTTTCTATGCAAAGATTTCATGTGTAGATATGAAATCTGTAGACTCCAGACTCAATGAAAGATCAAACCCAACAAGTCAAATTTATACTCCGATAACTCAAGAGTAGCAAAAACTGATGTTTCCACATTGACCTTATGTTTTCTGACCAAAAGTACTTCTCAGAACTCCAGTCTGTAAGAAATAAAAAAGATCCCTATGGGGTTCTTATTCTAACAGAAACTGCATGACCTCTTGTACTGATCATATTCTTGGTCATCGGCTCAGCCAGGACATATTGAAAGAGCACACAGTGCTTTTGTTTGAGGGAGAGAGAAGAGAAGGCGAGGCCACCAAGGTTGGTTGATGTAGGAATACTTTCTTCATCTTGGAAGAAAGCAGTGTATTTCAAATGTACACAGTGAGAGTTATCTGTGTATCCGTGAAGTACAAATTTCGAGGAATAACATTCGTGAATCACTGAAACTTTCTATTTTATTAACTTAAAAATAAAAAACAAACTTTCCAGGAAAGATGGCAGAGCAGGAGGACCCTAAGCTCATCTCATGGATACAACCAGAAAACAGCCATACCACCATAAGCAACCCAGAAAATGACCCAAAGCCTGGCAGAACAGAATCTTCACAGCTAAATGTAGAGAAGCCCCATCAAAGAAGGTAGGAAGGGCAGAGATGTGGTCAGGAGCTAAATGGACCCATGAGATTGTCCATGAGATGATGGGAAACTGGGGGCATAGAGAGGGGCAAAAAACAGACACTTTCACCAGATATCCTAGACATGGGGAACCTACACAGGGAAGATCAATCCCCCATAACATTTGCCTTTGAAAACACAAGAGGTTGAATTTCACAAGTTCTTACAATCAGTGGAGCTTAACACCCAGAAGTTTAAAAATCTCAGATCGAAGGTTATAGCACTATGGGCCTACTTCAAGAAGCAAGAAAAATCTCAAATAAACAACCTAACCTGACACCTTAGGAGCTAGAAAAAGAACAATAAACAAAACCCCAAACCAGTAGAAGGAAGGAAATAATAAAACTAGAGCAGTAATAAATGAAATAGAAACTAAAAAAAAAAACACAATAGTACATATCCATAAAACAGGAGCTGGTACTTTGAAAATTGAAAAGATCAACTAAATTGATAAACATTTAGCCAGACTCAACAATAACAACAAAAAGACAGAGAGGGAGAGAGAAAGAGAAAGTGCTCAAATAAAATCACAAATGAAAGAGGAGAAATAACTGACATTACAAAAATACAAAGGATTATAAAGGGTTATGAAAAATTATATGCCAACAAATTGGACAACCTAGAAGAAATGGATAAATTCCTAGAAATATATAACTTATCCAAACAGAAGCCAGAAGAAATACAAAATTTGAACAGACTGATTACCATCAATAAAATTGAATCAGTAATCAAAAAACTCCCAACAATGGGACACCTGGCTGACTCAGTCAGAAGAGCATGCGACTCTTGATCTCAGGATCATGAGTTCAAGCCCCAGGTGGGGTTCAGAGATCACTTAAATAATTTTTAAAAAAATTTTTTAAGTCCCAACAAAGTCCAGAACTACATGGCTTCATAGATGAATTCTACCAAACTTGGAAAGAAGAGTTAATACTTATTCTTCTCAAACTATTCCAAAGAAATAAAAGAGGAAGGAAAACTTCCAAACTCATTCTATGAGGCCAGCATTTCCCTGATACCAAGAACAGATAAAGACACTACAAGAAAAGAGACCTACAGGCCAGTATCTCTGATAATCACAGATGAAAAAATCCTCAACAAAATACTAGCAAACTAAATCCAACAATACATTTAAAAAATCATTTACCACAATTAATGTGGGACTTATTCCTGGGATACAAGACTGGTTCAATATTTGCAAATAAAACAACCTAATACATCACACCAACAAGTGCAAGGATGAAAACAATATGATCATTTCAATTACTGCAGAAAAAGCATTTCACAAAGTACAACACATCCATTCATGATAAAACCCTCAACAAAGTAAGTTTAGGGGAACATACCTCAACATAATAAAGGCCATTTATGAAAAACCCACAGATAACATCATACTCAATTGTGAAAAACAGAGCTTTTTCCCTAAGATCAGAAACAAGACAAGGATGTCCACTCTCACCATTCATTCTCACCATTCATTCAACATAGTCCTAGAAGTCCTGGTCACAGCAATCAGGCAACATAAAGACATAAACAGCATCCAGATTGGTAAGAAAGAAGTAAAACTTTCACCATCTACAGATCACATGATACCATATATAGAAAACCCTACAGACTCCATAAGAAAATCAACTGGAATTGATAAATGAATTCAGTAAGATCACAAGGTGCAAAATCCATATACAGAAATCCACTGCATTTCTATACACCAATCACGAAGTAGCAGAAAGAGAAATTTTAAAAAACAATGTCATTTACCATTGCATCAAAAATAAAATACCTAGAAATAAACATAACCAAGGAGATGAAAAACCTGCGCTCTCAAAACAATAAAACACTGATGAAAGAAATCGAAGATAACACAAAAAGATATTGCATGCTCGTGGATTGGAAGAACAAATATTGTTAAAATGTCCGTGCTACCCAAACCAATCCACAGATTTAATACAAATCCTGTCAAAATACTAACAGCATTTTTCACGGAACCAGAACAAATAATCCTGAAGTTTGTATGGAACCACAAAAGACCCTGAATACCAAAGCGGTTTTGAAAAAGAACAGAACTGGAAGCATCACAATCCCAGATTTTAAAGATACACTACAAAGCTGCAGCATTCAAAATAGTATGGTACTGGCACAAAAACAGACACATAAATCAATGGAACAGAACAGAAAACCCAGACACAAGCCCACGATTATATTATATGGGAAGACTGCACAGTTATATACAAAAGAATGAAACTGGACCACTCTTATACTTACACACACACACACACACACACAGACCAAAAATGGATTAAGGACCTAAATGAGACCTGAAACCACAAAAATCCTAGAAAAGAGCACAAGCAGTAATTTCTCTGACACTGGCTATAACATTTTTCTAGATATGTCTCCTGAGGCAAGGAAAACAAAAGCAAAAATGAACTATTGGGACTACATCAAAATAAAAAGCTCTTACACAGGATGGAATCAATCAACAAAACTAAAAGGCAACCTGCAGAATGGGAGAGAATATTTGCAAATGACATATCCAATAAAGGGTTAGTATCCAAAAATAGAGAAAGAAAGAACTTATATAACTCAACATGAAAAAAACAAATTATCCAATTAAAAAATGGGAAAAGATATAAACAGACATTTCTCCAAAGACATTTCTCCAAGACACGCAGATGGTCAACAGAGACACATGAAGAGATGCTCAACATCACTCATCATCAGGGAAATGCTAATCAAAACCACAATGAGATACCACCTCACACCTGTCAGGATGGTTTAAATCAAAAACACAAGAATCAAAAAGCATTGGTGAGGATGTGGAGAAAAAGGAACCCTCTTGCACTGTTGGTGGGAATCCAAACTAGTGTAGCCACTGTGGAAAACACTATGGAGTTTCCTCCAAAAATTAAAAATAGAATTGCCATATGATCCAGTAATACCGCTATGGGACATTTACACAAAGAATGTACAAACACTAACTCAAAAAGGTATGCACCCTTATGTTTATTCCAACATCATTTACAATAGCCAAATTATGGAAGCAGCCCAACTGTCTATGGCTAGATGTATGGATAAAGAAGATACGGTGTGTGTGTGTGTGTATTAAGTGTATACATATATATTATATATTGTTATATCAATTATTCTTAATATATATAATTGAATATAAATATAAAGTATAAATATAATTATATATCGCATATATTATATAACACTGCATTATATAATTATATAACATGTTATATATATTATATATATGTTATATATAATGTTACATATAACATATGTGTTATATATTATACTATATAATATATAATTATATAACATGTATAATTTTAAAATATATAATGTATTTTATATTTTATATTATATATAAAAAAGAACAAAATCTTGGCATCTGCAACAATATGGATAGACCTGGAGAGTATAATGCTAAGTGATAAAAGAAGAGACAAATACCATATTATCTCACTCCTATATGGAATTTAAAAAACAAAAAAAAGGAACAAAGAAAAAAAAAAAGACAACCCAAAAAAAAGACTCTTAACTATAGACAACAAAGAGATGGTTACCAGAGGGGAGGTGGGCGTAGGGATGGGTGAAACAAGGTGAAGGGGATTAAGAGTACACTTAATCATGATGAGCATTAAGTAACTATAGAATTGCTGAATCACTATACCGTAACTGTGTTACAAATTATCCAATCATTTGGCTATAACTTTGTGTGTTTACTATACTGGAATCAACAACAACAGCAACAAAGCAGAGGCCACAATTTTATAACCGACTAATGGGTCACATCTGAAAATTAAAAAAAAACCATAGTACGCACACTGGAGCAAGGGCTTTGTATCTGTATGGAGTTAAAAATCTCATCCCTGGGATCGAGTCCCACATCGGGCTCCCAGCTCCATGTGGAGTCTGCTTCTTCCTCTGACCTTCTCTCCTCTCATGCTCTCTCTCACTTTCTCTGTCTCTCAAATAAATAGGTAGAAACTTTAAAAAAAAAAATCTCATCCCTGGAGCAAGTTGACACGTTTTCCGTTTTGGATTTATTATAAGATGATTATTGGGTGATATTATGTATTAAACAAGAACTAATTTGTGATGTGACTGGCACATGTAATATATTCAAAAGTGCTGGTCTCCCCATAAATATTAGACTCTTCTTATTCTCTCCTCTGTTCACCATTTCGCTTTTGTTTCTACACTTTCTTACTGTGCTAGTGATACGGTCAACTAGGATTCGAAACAAGGATTATCGCTGAGGTCTACAAACTAGGTACTGTGATCCGGCTTGTTGTCAGGGTAATTATGGCAGTTCCCACCTCAACTGTCTTGGTAGTTTTCCCCTTGCACTTCAAATGTTTTGTTTTTGTTTTTGTTTTCTGGGCACTGAAAGTCTTCAGTGAAACAGAGAATATGTTAAGTATCCTAGTAGTCATCGGTGTCGTTCGCCCACATTTCAGGTGGTCCTCCATCCAGGCTCATAGTAGGAGTTATACTCCCTCCCCACCGCCTTTGAAGTAAATCTGAGTAGAGGTGACATGAGCTACTTCCCAATGGAAGCCTTTAAAACCTACCAATGATTTACCCTTTCCTTGACATTATCACGATGACCAGCGACCTTTCACATGGGGAAGCTCCTTCAGCTCCTCTCTGAGAACAGTGAGGACGAGAGCCCCCTACTCACCTGAAATGGGTTATAACGTGAACGAAAAATAAATGTTAAGACACTGAGAGTTGGGGGTTATTACCATAGCATAGCCTAGTGTATTCTGACTGAAAATATAATTTTCCCTTGTTGATATAAGTAATTATATTAGGCTGCCATAACAAAGTATCACAGACTGGGTGGCTTTAAACAACAGAAACTTATTTTCTCACAAATCTGGAGGCTAGAAGTCAAAGATCAAGGTGTTGGCAGGGTTTGTTTCTTTAGGCGTCCCTCTCCTTGGCTTATAGAGAGGCCATGTTTTCCCTGTGTCTTCACATGGTCTTCCCTCTATACCTGTCTGTGTCCTAATCTCCTGTTCCCAGGACATCAGTCATATTGGACTGGGGCTCACCCTAATGACCACATTTTAATTCAAGGACCCCTTCAAAGATCCTATCTGCAAATACAGTCACATTCTGAGGTACTGAGGGTCAGGATTTCAACATGTGAATTTTGCAGGGACACAACTCAGCACATAACAGTAATGTCTGTCCATTTGCCCTAAGTGCATCACTTACCTTCAAACCAAGTAAAAATGTAAACCTTCACTGTTACCTCAAGAGTTACCAGGATCTGATAATTAATTTGAGATGATGCCCCAGGTATATCTAAACCAATTTGCTTTACCCATCAGTATACCCCAGGTATATCTAAACCAATTTACTTTTTCTATCAGTGTAGGTCTCAAAGACATAGGCATTTATTACTCCTTCTCATAGACCATCAATATCCAATAGTTGCATTCATCAAGATCCAAAACCACCAAAGAAATATGGATAACTAATCGAATAAAGGCACTTTTTTTCCATTTAATAGAATTTAAGTTCTAGGAAAGCAAGGACCTTCATTTTCATTGAGCAAAGATTGTCTCATGGCAGGTACTCATATGAAATAAATAGATGAATTCATGAATGAGAACCAAATATCCAAAAGCTGCCAATGATTAACTTCACATAGCCTAGGAATATTAGGTATAACTTCCCCCAAATGACGTGTTTATCTGAGGAGTAGGTACAAACATTAGAGATAATAGGTCTCAAAAGGAAACATCCTTCTAGAATGTTAACACAAACACCTTCATGAATTCTTACCCAAGCCTCCCCCTCACTCCTCTTCTATCGATAGTGGATTGGATAACAAGACTGTTGAAAGGATTGAAAGTAAAAAAAGAAGTTTCTGGTTCCTGAAAGGCAGCCAAATTGGAAGTATAGAAAGAATGTATAGGAAGAAAGGAAGCAACAGTTGTCACCAGTAGAATGACACTGTGTGGTAATAGTTGCCACAATGCGTGGTACATCTTTGGCTGCTCCCAACATCCACGCACTAGCACTGAATTATGGGAATTTCTCTGACCTACCAGGTGGAGGAGGTACAGTCAATGCTAATTGGCTCCCTGCCAATGCTACCATGGGTATGGGTTGGATTTTTTTTTTTTTTCATTTCAGGTCTTTTTTTTTTTTTTTCCTTTTAAAACTCCTGTTATTTTATAAGTTTTAACTCATCAAAATAACTTGAATAAGGGGGAGGCAGTATAGCATGTTTTAAAAAAGAACTGAAGTAGGAGTCAAGGAACCTGAGTTTCTGGTTCATCTCTGTGATAAATTACCTAAATGATCTTAAATGAGCCACTGAACTTCTCTAGACCCCCACATCATCACTCATAAAACCAGAAGCCCAACCCAAGGACTACCAACACTCTTCTTTGGTTGAAGTAACAGTAAGGTAGAGCCTTGCTCCTTTGGCCTATCTGCCCCCAGATCTTCTGCCAGCACCACCAGTGTTCCATGGTGCCCATTCCTGGAACCCGGTGCTCCTCAGACCTCTGAACACACCTTGTCTAGAAGCTCTGTATGGTCCTCTCACCCACTAACATTCTGCAATCTATATGAGTTTTTTCTCTTGTCATGAAGTTCCCAAGTATAAGCTCATGTCCATTTTATAGTTTGAAGAAACAAACTGGCCAACTTTTAGGTGAGACCCTACCTTATGCTTTTTCAAACATTTGGACATCTCTTCTTCCCTTTCCCTAAAATTCATTCTGTTCCTTTATTCCCCCTTCGTATAACACATTCACTATTTCTGCCAGGGAAACTCCTTTTCAACCTTAAAAACCCTGTTCAGGGTTTCCTATCTCTAGAGTAAGCCTTCCCTGATTACCACTCAATCCTTTTCTGGTTCTCAAACGAATTCCTCCATTTTACGATCCTTCTTCCACGGCTACCCCTGTTGTTACACGAACCGCACTGCTGTGTGGTTATTTCTTAATACAACCACTGCCTTCCTTTGGCATGGATCCTTAAAGGAAGAAACTATGTCATATTCACCTTTATATCTCTACTCCTCCCACCTAACACTGTGCTCAATGGTTAGCAATATGCATTCAAAAGACATTTACTGGACTCAAGAGATAGTCTAGACATAAAGCAACTCTGTAACCGGAATACACAGAAGCAAGTTCAAGGTGAAGCTGAGTTCACGGAAGCCCCCATCTGGAGTTGAGTTCACTGATCTAACAACCACCAGATCTGATTTTTTTTCTCTAATCGATTCAACATTAGGAAAGTGGGATAGGAATGAAGGTGGGTTAAGGAGAGATTTTTTAGCATTGCTAAATCACAATGTTAGAATATTTTTCCTTGTAAGGTTTTGCTTTATTTATTCCCCTTTGGTCATTTTATTTCTGGGAAATTGAGAATTCTTATTTAAAGAATTTTTTTTTCCTCGAGTGCCCACCATGGCCTTGAGCATGATGTCCTAGAACAAACTATTCCCTGGAGAGACCTGAATGAGGAGACAGAAACGAGGTCATTTTCAAAACAGCTTCAAAAGTCAGCCTGCCTCCGAGTCTTTTCCCAGAAGCAAGACCCACAGGCTAAAACAGAGTGATCTAGGTAAAACCATTGGTTCCCTAAATGTAGTTGTAGATCCTACATACTCATCGCTCATTATTAAAATGTGGAACACGTTGACTTTTTTTTTTTGCAGTGAGGGGGAATGGGACCATAAAAGCATGCTATTAGTGCTCATTACACTTTGCACCTTTCACCTCATTAGAAAAGCACAGCTAAAATGTAGAGTCCTTGACAGAAGCAGTTTGAGCACTGTTTATTTTAGTAGCCTGTGATTTTTCAGTTTTACTAGCAGAGACAAGAATCAATTTGTTGAGGATAAAATGTCAAAACTGAAAACACTGCCATTGTTACAGTCTGGACCACCTGATTTATCCATCATGCGAAAAGCAGCCACATCCTGGCAGCAGAATTCAGATCATTTAGTGACAAAGTCCTGACTTGTCTTGTAAATTAGGGGTGATCTAAGAACAACTAGATCTGTAATGAATGTGGTGACTTCCCTTAAAAAGGAAGTCCTGTGAAGAGTGGAAGGTGAAGGCGGCCTTGTGGACACTGAATTTTATTTATTAATTTTTATTTAAACTCCAGTTAGCTAACATATAGTGTAGTATTAATTTCAGGTGTGCAATATAATGATTCAACAAATCCATACAACATCTGGTGCTCAGTATAGCAAGTGCCCTTGTTAATCCCCATCCCCTAATTTTACCTATCCCCCCCCCCACCTCCTCTCTGGTAACTATCAGTTTGCTTTATATAGTCAAGAGCCTGTTTCTTGGTTTGACCCTCTTTTTTCCTTCCCTTTGCTCATTTGTTTTATTTCTTAAGTCCACATTTGAGTGAAATCATATGGTATTGGTCTTTCTCTGGCTTATTTTACTTATTTTACTCTCTAGCTCCATCCATGTTGTTGCAAATGACAAGATTTCATTCTTTTTATGGCTGAGTAATATTCCATTGTATATAGAGAGCACATCTTTATCCATTCATCGATTGATGGACACTTAAGCTGTTTCCATAATTCGGCTATTGTAGATAATGCTGCTATAAACATTGGCATGTATCCTTTTGAATTCGTGTTTTTGTATTCTTTGGGTAAATACCTAGAAATGCGATTACTGGATTGAAGGATAGTTCTATTTTTAACTCTCGGAGGAACCTCCATATTTTCCAGAGTGGCTGCACCACTTTGCATTCCCACCAACACTGCAAGAGGGTTCCCCTTTCTCCACAACCTTGCCAACACCTATTGTTTCCTATGTGGTTGACTTTAGCCATTCTGGCAAGTGTGAGGTGATATCTCATTATGGTTTTAATTTGTATTTCCCTAATGATGAGAGATGTTAAGCATCTTTTCATGTGTCTATTGTCCATCTGGTATCTTCTTTGGAAAAATGTTTATTCATGTCTTCTGCCCATTTCTTAACTGGTTATTTGTTTTTTGGATGTTGAGTTTGGTAAGTTCTTCATAGATTTTTGGATACTAATCCTTTATCCAATATGTCATTTGCAAATATCTTCTTCCACTCCATAGTATGCCTTCTAGTTTTGTTGTTTCCTTCACTGTACAGAAGCATTTTTATGGAAAGAACCAAGATGCCCTTCAACAGATGAATAAAGAAGATGCAGTCCATACAATCGAATATTACTCAGCCCCCAGAAAGGATGAATACCCAACTTTTGCATCAACATAGACAGAACTAGAGGAGACTATGCTAAATGAAATAAGTCAAGCAGAGAAAGTCAATTATCATATGGTTTCACTTATGTGGAAGATAAGGAATAGCATGGAGAACATTAGGAGAAGGAAGGAAAAAACGAAGAGGCAGAAATCAGAGGGGGAGACAAATCATGAGAGACCATATGGGCTCTGGGAAACAAACAGGGTTTTGTAGGGGGGAGGTAGGGAGATGGGTTAGCCAAGTGATGGGTATTAAGGAGGGCACGTATTGCATGGATCACTGGGTGTTATATGCAAACAATGAATCCTGGAACACTACATCAAAAACTAATAATGACTAATATATATATATATATATATGTATATATTTTGCTTTTATATGTTTTTGCTTTTTATTTCCCTTGCCTCAGGAGATATATCTAGAAAGAAACTGTTATGGCCAATATCAAAGAGGTTACTGGCTTTATTCTCCCCTAGAATTGTTATGGTGTCAAGTCTCAGGCATAGAACTCTTAAGGAATTAATCCAATTTTTTCCTTGGATAAATTGCTTTGAAATAAATACATTTAATAAAATTTATTTGAAGTAAATAAATTAGGCTAAAGTCAATACTTCACTGCTTTCATGGGAAAAATGGGAAATATAGTGACTTTATATAAATTTCTAAGGAACATATGAAATGGATATTAGGAAAAATATATTTTATTAGTGTTCTGAGCATCTTCAAAGAGGCAATAACATAATTGGTCATAACCACCAAAAAAAAAATTGAAATTTACTCTGCTGGTGTCTTTTAAATATGTTGAGGAAACCCAAACCATGAAAATGATGGTATCTGTCTTAGAACATCATGCAATGGGAATGTAGAAAAGGATGTCATTTAAAATAGTAAAAAGGGACACCTGGGTGGCTCAGTTGGTTAAGTGTCTGCCTTTGGCTCAGATCATGATCTCCAGGTCCTGGGATCAAGCCCCATGTCAGGCTCCCAGCTCAGTGGGAATTCTGCTTCTTCCTCTCCCACTCCCCCTGCTTGTGTTCTCTCACTCACTCCTTCTGTCAAACGAATAAATAAATCTTTTAAAAAATAAAATAATAAAGTAGGGAAAAATTTTCCTCTCAGAAAGTATACTAACACTCTGTGTACATCTGAAGCTCTAAGACTGACAGTAGATATACATATAAGGACCTGAATGTTTGTGTCCCCCCGCTCCAGATTCACATGTTGAAGCTCCAGCTCCCAGTGTGGCATATTTTGTTTTTTAAATATATATTATATACTATTATGAATGTATATATTAAATATAATATTTATTATAGGGAATTAGCTCACATGATTATCGAGATTGACAAATCCAAAATCAGCAGGGCTGATTTCCAGTGTGGCAGTGGCGATGGAGCCTCCAAGGAAGTAATTAAAGTTAATTAAGTTCATAAGAGTGGAGTCCTGATCTGATAAGATTAGATTCCTCATAAGAAGAGGCACCAGAGGGGCGTCTGGGTGGCTCAGTGGGTTAAGCCTCTGCCTTTGGCTCAGGTCATGCTCTCAGGGTCCTGGGATTGAGCTCTGCATCAGGCTCTCTGCTTAGCAGGGAGCCTGCTTCCCCTCCCCTCTCTGCCTGCCTCTCTGCCTACTTGATATCTCTCTCCCTCTCTGTCAAATAAATAAAATCTTTTAAAAAAAGGAGGAGGAGGAACAGGAAGAGGAAGAGGAGGAAGAAGAGGAAGAAGAAGAAGAGGCACCAGAGAGGTCAAAGGGAAAGCCATGTGAGGACAAGGCATCCATCTATAAAACAGGAAGACGACTACCACCAGAAAATGAACCTCGCTAGACACACGACCTTGAGTTTTCCAGCTCTCAGAATTGTGAGATGATGAATTTGTATTGTTTAAGCCACCCAGTTTGTGGCATTACATTATAACAGCCTGAGCAGACTAACACAACATAATATTTGGAGAAATCACATTTTCAAGTTTTTACTTGAATATTTTCTCTGTTAGTCATTCCTTTTGTTTGCTGCTAGTAGAGGTAGACCTCGGTAGGAAGTTTCAAAAATCCATGAAAAATCAAAGACCAAATAAATAATACTCTGTATTAATTCAATTTTTCTATAATTTTGGAAAAGAACATCATGTTTTATTTCATGTTAATAAGTTTTATTCAGTTCCTGGAATACCACGGTCTCCTAGGGCATGACCAGGACCCACTAGACAGACAAGAAATGTCGTCAGCTTTGTTAGTTTGAGAATACCTTCTGCTATGACAGTTTTGTGCTTTTAAATTGTTGTTCATTGTGAAAATCGTTTCATAAATATCCGATATTTACTGGAAATTTCTAGGGAATAAATTCACCCTTGATACCACTATGCAGACATGTTGTTAACACTCTGAAAGAATTATAGTCAACAGATATGTATCCTGTTTATATTATCCTTCTTTACAGATACTTCAGAGCATGGGTTTAGAGAATTTGAGCCCATGCTGGGTTCTGTCACAATCTCTTTGTCAATTCAAGGAAAGATGCTCCTCCTCATCTCAACAGAAAAATGATAGGAATCTATACTGCCTACCAATTCCGGGACTTTCCTTATGAATGTATTTTTACATCAGAGTAGAGCATGACTCTCTCCAAAAGGGGATAACATGAATGTGATGTTATAATCAGTACCAGGCAGCCCCTAAAGTAGGTAGAACAGTATGATTTGTGTGGAACCCAGCTCATTTGTAGAGCTAATTGTAGACCTAATTAAAAAATAAAAAATAAAAATTAAAAAATTAAAAAAGCTCAACAGAATACTGGAAATTTTCCAGAGCTAAACTCCCAACCAATAAATCAGTTGTGTGGAACCCAGCTCATTTGTAGAGCTCATTGTAGACCTAATTAAAAAATAAAAAATAAAAATAAAAAAATAAAAAAAGCTCAACAGAATACTGGAAATTTTCCAGAGCTAAACTCCCAACCGATAAATCAGTTAAGTGCATCCGATAAATCGGATGCACTACTAACTGTGTAATCATAGCAACCGTATCTTACTTGGTACTATTTATGGGAATGGAAGAAAAGGAAAAATTGAGAACCTAGTCTATTGTTTGACCTCTACTATTCCTTATATATTTTCTTCTGTTTACTCCCAAATTAAATATCTTTGAAGTTGAAGATCAGCTCGAATTCTCCCCATTCCTGGAGTCTTGGAACAACACACAAAGAAAACAAAGTGTGAGTGACAAAAAAGCTGCTCTTTACTATAAACCTCAATCTAGGAGTTTAGGGCTAATGCTAGAACATAGGCAAGCTCAAGGGCATAAGTCTTCAGGTTTACTCATGGGCATTTCAAAATTATAAAGCCTGGTTGTTTCTCAGTAAGGCTATCTCTTAAGGTATTTTAAAAAGGAATGCTAGGGGTGCCTGGGTGGCTCAGTGGGTTAAAGCCTCTACCTTCTACCCAGGTCATGATCTCAGGGTCCTGGGATCGAGCCCCACATCGGGCTCTCTGCTCAGCAGGGATCATGATCTCAGGGTCCTGGGATCGAGCCCCACATCGGGCTCTCTGCTCAGCAGGGATCCTGCTTCCCTCTCTCTTTGCCTACTTGTGATATCTCTCTCTCTCTAATAAATAAAATCTTTTAAAAATATAAATAAATAAATAAATAAATAAATAAATAAATAAATAAATAAATAAAGGGATGGTAACAAATGCTTCTGGAATACATAGTTTTTAGCTACCTAATATGCTGTGACAGAAAAACTACTGTACCCCCACTGGCAGTCCCTGTTCCCCTAGTATCACAGCCCACAAAGAACATGCTGCACTACAGTTTCAAACTCTACATCAAACTATAAAAGAGCCAGCTTCAGACTAATGTTTCATCATGAATTCACTCACTAGGTTCTTTACTTAAGTAGGGGCAAGTGACTTAATATCTCGGAGTCTCTGTCTTCCTGTTGTAGATGGGGTGACACCATCTTGCTCAATTATTGCCATAAGACCGAGAGAAATAACACTCTTAGGTGTATCGGTCAATGTCTATTCAGGCAAACAAACCACTTCAGAGGTTTCGAACAGAGGGCTTTTATGTAGGGAGTTGACTGTGATGACATAAGAAAGGTGGTAAGGGCACGAGAAAGGGGTGGACAATTGCAGCACAGGGGGGATGTTACCACCACTGGCCGCCACCTCCTACTACTGCTACACAAGTGGGGAAAGAACCCTGGAGACCGTACTCCTATGGATGAGCCCATACACACTGTCATGGTGACTGCAAAAGGCGTTGCTCCTTCTGCTACTGGAACTGCTCAGCCACCACTTAGCGAGAACCCAGGCACTTCCATCACCGCTGAGGAGCTCCTCTCCCAGGTGCTTTGAAAAGCATGGGGGAAATGGCTCCCTTCTTCTTCCTGCCTACCAATCTCCTACCAAAATGTCACACAGAATCATCCCTAAACCAGGTCTCCATTTTTCTTCTTCTACCAATTGATCAGAGAAAGCAAGTCAGAAGCTGCTTCTCAAAGGAAGAGCACTTGCTTGCAGAAGAGGCCATGACTTTGTTCCAAACTACCCATGAGATGTGAGGCACGGATTGAGAGATGATAGCAATAAAGCGGAAGTAGGAGTTAAACAAGTCTAACCCACTGGTTATACAACTTGTATTATATTTTTAGGATCTGCTCAAGTCTAATCTCATATACCCTGCTTCCACTTAATGAGAGAACACTGCTGCCATCCCCTTTTTAAGGCTTGGTGGATCAGGTAATACCCAGTTTATGATGGGCAGTTGGGATATCTAGTGATCAAGCATTGCTTTTCACCAGAGCCCAAATAGCAGACCAGGAACTATTTCTAGAGAGACAGTGGTAGTTTGTAAAAGAGGGGATAGAAATAGTTTTTCCCCAAGACCCTCAGAATCTGCCATAGAAGAGCCTGTTAGAGCATGTCAGAACTTCCATAGAGCATCTTAAGTTGTGATAAGACACTTGTACAATCACTGAATCTGGTCATAAAAGCCAAATGGCAAAGCCTTGAGCCCTACTATTTGGTAGCCTTGCAGGTTACTCAGTAAGTACTCAAAGATCAGTAAGTACTAAATAAGCACACGGAAACATGGTATTATTTATACCAACAATGCAAACGAGAACACAAAGCAGTGTGTCTCTTACATAGCAGTGAGTAGCACAAGGTGCAGCAACTTGTCTTTTTTATTTGGAGGAGATGCCCCAGAGGATGGGACTCTTCAAATTCCACCAAGGTGCCAGAACTTGGAATTTTCAATGAGGCTTACTTCCCACCTTCTCCCACACACATGTGATATTCAAAGGCAGTAATTCTCAAACTTTAACGTTCATTAGAACCACCCTGAAGAATTGTTAAAAAACAGATTATTCCACCCCTAACTTCTGATAGAGTCAGTTTTGGATGGGGCTGAAGCTAGGAAATTTTTTTTTAAAAAAAAAAAAAAAAAGATTTTTTTTATTTATTTGACAGAGAGAAAGAGAGAGAGATCACAAGTAGGCAGAGAGGCGAGCAGAGAGAGAGGGGGAAGGAGGCTCCCCACTGAGCAGAGAGCCCAATGCGGGGCTCGATCCCAGGACCCTGAGATCATGACCTGAGCTGGAGGCAGAGGCTTTAACCCACTGAGCCACCCAGGCACCCCAAGAAAATTTTCTTCAACACATTCCCAGGTAGCATTGATGCTGCTGGTCCAGGGACTATGCTTTGTGAATCACTGTTCATCGAAAGTAGTTGTTACTTCCCCATCACCAGGATTAATCAGCTTTCTATAATCTATGAAATGAATCATCATTATGTTCCATGGAATGTTGAGGTAATCAAGATCCTCACAGACTAGATTATGATCAAGAGAATAGGAGGGCATGTACTGCATGGAGCACTAGGTATGGTACATGAACAATGAATCTTATAACACTGAAAAAATAAAATAAATATATTTGGGGGAAAAAAAAAAGAGAGAGAGAGAACATGAGAATTAACAAAGCATTAAGCTAAGATATACTCCTGTCCTTGCCAGGTGGAAGTGAAATTGGTAAGGGAAAAAACTTTTTGCCAGGTCAATAATTACCTAACATGTTCCAAAGGCTATATTGATTTTTTTCTACATCTTGTATTTATAATTTATAATTGGCATCTATAATTGAATTATCACCTGATCACATTTATAGAATTCCACATTTTCTAAGATCCATCTGCCTTTTTCACAAAAGGCAGTATTAATTAGGTTGGTGACAAGAATCAATACTTCTACATTTTTCAAATTTTTTATGGTGATATTAACCTCTATAACACCCCTCATGGATGAGATAATTGCTTTTAGTTTATATCTTGGTCAGGACAGGAAGTCTTAAGGGCTTCCACCTTGTCCTGTCTACAATAGCCCTTGATCCACAGCTCACAAATCCACAGTGAGCATTCTATCTATCGCCAAAAATGTCATCTCAACTATGCATGTGAGAACTGTGAAAAGCACAATAACATGATTTCACGGACCTCTTGGACCCACTCTGAGATCTAATCAGCCCCCAAGACCATATACTTTTACTGTTTTTTGACATCACCAGGGATTAGCAATTCAGAGCCACTGATTTATAATGCTCTAAAATCTGAGTATTTCCCTTTCTTCGGTATACAGTCATCCTGGCAGATGGAGTCAGATTCCTTTGGGGAAGGATTTGAAGAAGATTTACATTATTTACTTATTATAGGGTCCCAGGGAACTTCTTCAAGGCTACCCAATTTTCCCTTCATTTAGGTAGGCCTGAGTCTTTGAACTGCCTCATGCCTAGAAACTGAGAGAACACGACTTTGTTTTGTGCAGACTCAAACCAGTGTTTTCTCCCTAGTCCTAGAGTTTTACCAATTATAAGGTAGGCTGCCAATATATTTTATACTTTGGGGTGCCTGGGTGGCTCAGTCAGTTAAGCATCCAACTCTTGCTTTGGCCTCAGGTCATGAGATCAAGGCTCAAGTCAGGCTCTGCACTCAGTGGGGAGTTTGCTTGAGATTTTCTCTCACCCGCTGCCCCTCCCCCAACTCATGTGTGTGTGTGCTCTCTCTCTAAATATTTACATAGATAAACCTTTAAAAATATATTTTATATACATATGTATTTTTTTTTTAGATTTTATTTATTTGACAGAAAGAGACATACAGTGAGAGAGGGAACACAAGCAGGAGGAGCGGGAGAGGGAGAAGCAGGCTTCCTGCGGAGCAAAGAGCCCAAGGTGGGGCTCAATCCCAGGACTCCGGGGAATCATGACCTAAGCTGAAGACAGATGCTTAACAACTGAGCCGCCCAGGTGCCCCCAGAAATATTTATTTTATATTTTAAGGCCTTTTTAAAAAATTAGCAATTGCCCTCTCTCCCTCGCTCTCTCTCTCTCAAAAAAATAAAAAAGGGGGGGGAACCTGGGTGGCTCAATCAATTAAGCATCCAACTCTTGGCTTTGGCTCAGGTCATGGTCTCAGGATTGTGAGACTGAGCCTCCATCAGGCTCCACACTGGGCGTAGAGCTTGCTGAAGATTCTCTCTCTCCCTCTGCCCCTCCCCCTCCATTCATGTGCTCATGCGCACTCTCTTGCTCACTCTCAAAAAAAAAAAAAGTTAGCAACTGCTAAGAATCTCAGCAAGCTGAAACTGATTGTCACTGTAGCCCCACATGTAAATATACCTAACAGTTAAGCACTGCTATAGGGCCTCTGCCTCAGCTATATGGGTTCCCATCATCCCCACTGAACAAGAGGGTCCATTAAATTCAGCTCTTTTGAGCTATCCACTGAAAAGCCATTATCCCAATATACTCTAGGTTTTTCCAACATAAGCTGGAAAAATGCTATCATTTTTTCAATGTTCATCCTTTGGAACCTTCTGCAATCTATTTCTAGTTATGGGTATAGAAGCAAAGGTAAGTGTTAAGGATAGATCATGAGGAGAAAAACCAACTGAGTCCTGTGGGGTAATTGTCGGGTGTTCAAGAAAGGAAAAGGTAGACTTCTGATAAAGTTGGAGGAATAGTTTCTGAAGACAAAGGAAGCTCAGGTGGTTTTAGGGATTCAAGTTTCTTAGACTCATCTGAATACTCTCTAAGGTCCCCATTCCCATCGTAGTTCTCAAGGTTCCCTTCCTTACCAACCAGCACTGCAATTTTAAGACACTTGGTGAAGTAGTGAAGTCTAATTACATTGTAGTTGTGCAGCCCACGGGACTAATTTTGGGTCTGATTCCCAGATGCATCAGTCCTGAGTTTATATGCTATAAGAAATAGAAGATTCTTTCTGAGCTACCAGTAAAGAGCTCTGGTTCTCTAAATGTGAAGCTAAGAGTTTAACATACTGAGCTTTTTATTTTCTTTCTACAACTCTCCAGTGAATTCAGAAGCAGCCAGCAAACCCTAGAATCCTTGTTGTCATCACTTCTAAGCTAGTCACAATAGACAGTCATCTACCTAAAGTCCTGCATCTAAGAAACAATTCACCCCAGGCCACTGCAAGTTACAGATTCTGAGTATTTCATCTTCCTTTGTCATTTGAGGTTACTTCATGGTCAAGCACCATCCAGCCAATAACAGATTCCAGATTCCATTCCTGAAGTTTTGTTTTCTAGGATCACAATTGATACTATGTATTATACCTAGATTCTATCTATTCTATTCTATTCTATCTAGTCTATCTAGGTATCTATGTATTATATCTAGATATGTATTATATCTAGAAGACAAAATTCGCTTTAGATTTATCAAACAGAAAAAAGATTTAGGGAAGGAGTTGGTTATAAAGGTATGGGGGGGAGGGTAACGCCTGGGTGGCTCAGTCAGTTGAACATCCTAGATCCTGATTTCGGCTCACGCCATGACCTTAGGGTTCCAAGATCAAGCCCCACACTGGGCTCCATACTCAGCACAGAGTCTGCTTGTCCCTCTCCTTCTGCTCCTCCCCCAGCTCATGCACTCTCTAAAATAAATAAATAAATTGGTTTTTTAAGGGTATTTGAGGGGATGGAAGAGCAAAAAGGAGACAGGAATTACTTAAAGATCCTGATGCTACTATTGCTTCTAAACCCTAATCTGGTATGAAGTTCGCTGGTACTGACATATTGCCATGGCAGATGAAATTGCACAACCAGAGCTGAAGAGAAATCCAAGAGCCCACATTATTGCTGAGAAGCCACACTCTCCAGGTGGCTGTAGCAGTCGCCTGAGCACTACCAGAAGCAGGGAATTTGGAGGAGGAGGAGGGGGGACAGGGAGGGAGGGGGATGATTTCCTCTTCTACCCAGTTTCCAGTTTTTCATTCATACCTCCCATTGTAAGACCCAACTAAAAGCTAGCCTGCAAAGTAGTCTTAGAAATAGAGGTATGCTGTTTTCATACGTCTACATCATAGCCCATGCCCATCCAAGGGCCAGAGAGTTGGAAACAGCCAATAGCACAGGAATTCTACTTATACATGTTGGCTCATAGCCTTCCCATAACCATACCCATGACGGACATGCTATAAAGGCCTATCTCTGACAACCCCCTTTGCCTGGAGCAAGGCAGGAAAGGGAAAAGTTGAGGAAGTAGTATCAAAGTATAAGATCTTTTGGTATTTTTTAAGGTAATGAAATTTCTATTTAAATGAATGCCTGTAAATAATCAGGAAAAACTTGATCAGTATCATCAGTGCAATGCTTTAAATAAGCACCCTTGGTGATAATGAATTTTTCCTGGATATCCATGGAAGCATAGTCTTCTATTAAGTGGTGTTTTGTGACAGAGAAATAAAATGGGTGCTATAGATTAACTTTTATGAAGCATAAGCCTCCACTTCAATTTCTGGTCATTAAGGATGTCAGTCAGGCACCCCATATCCTAACTGATTTGCCTAAAAACAACGTCTGACAAAATTCATGTCACTTTTGTGTGTGTGTCCAAAGATAAATAATAACACACTTAATCACATTATATAAATTCTTCCTTTCTTTACAGACATGAAAATATGATTTCTGTTCTGTGATTCAGAGAGTAAATAACGTTACAGTTTAACAGGAAATCACAGATCTCTGACTCAGAGTTGCCAGAATTTGCAATGAGTTAGACTTCAGAGACATAAAAATAGTCGAGTTCACTGTATTAAAAAGCATATTCTGTTCTGATCGGATGAGATCAAATGGGCACAAAACCTTTACTCAAATATCATATACAGTTTAATTGTCAAAAATCCATTTAGATTTGAAAAGCAAAAAAATTCCTTTTTTTATTTAAATTCAATTAGCCAACATATAGTACATCATTAGTTTTTGATGTAATGTTCAATGATTCATTAGTTGCAAAAATCTCTTACTAAAAAATTCCAGGGGCACCTGGGTGGCTCAGTCAGTTAAGTGACCAACTCCTGGTTTTGGCGCAGGCCAGGATCTTGCAGTTGTGGGACTGAACCCACGTCGGGCTCTGTGTTCTGTATGAATCTGCTTCAGATTCTCCCTCCCTCTCCCTCCCAACTTTCTCCCTCTCAAATAAATACAATCTCCTAAAAGAGAATTCCAGCATCCAAATCTAAAAACTCTAGTTCAAAGGGACTATTTCTTTTCCTTACCCATTCTAGGAGTCAAATTATTTAATAAAATCCCTCTTACTTCCATCATAGATATGTATTAAGTGCCCACTGTATACCTGGCTCAGATCCAGGTATTTCAACTATATCATTAAATAAAACCAACAATGTTGCCTGATCTCTGCCCTTGTGGGATCTATATTTCAACACAAAGAGAGAAATCAAAAATGCATAATAAAGAAATATATGGTATATTATAAGATCACAATAATGGAGAGGGGGGAGTAAAGCAAGAAAAGAGATTAGGAATATTAAGTTTTAAAGTTTACAACATGAACTAGAATAAGTCAAAGAAATCTCAAGAAAAATTTTTAAATAGTTTAGCCAAATGAAAATGAAAATATAACTTCTCCAAGTTTGTGGGAGGCAGGACAAGCAGTGCTTAGAGGGAACTAATAACATTGGATACACATATTAGGAAAGAAGGCTCTAAAATCAATCATAAAATTTTCCACCTTAGGAAACTAGATAAAAAGAACAATTTAATCTTCAAGCAGAAGAAATAATAAAAAAATTAGAGCAGAAATCAACGAAATTAAAAACAGGAAAACAACAGAGAAAAATCAATAAAACCAAAAGCTGATTCTTCAAAAAAGAAAAAAAAATCAATAAAAATAATAAGCCTGGAGGCAGACTAACCAAGGGGAAAAAAAGAAAGAAAGAAGATGCAAATTGCCAATATCAGAAATTAAAGAGAGGTCATCACTACAGATTCCAGGACATTAAAAGGATAATATACACCTTAAATACATTCAATTGTGGTTGTTAAGTATTCTCCAATAAAGCTTTTTTAAAAGGAATATATAATATAATAAAGAAAGACTATGAACAACTCTATGCCACAAATCTAATAACTTAGATGAAGAAAACCGATTCCTTGGAAGAAAAATTACCAAACCTCACACAAGGAGAAACAGACTATCTGAATAGGCCTATATTTGTTAAAGAAACTGAATCAATAACTAATAATCTTCTAAAGAAATAAAACGTTAGGTCCAGATGATCTCACTGATAAATTCTACCCAATATTTAAGGAATAAATGATACAACTCCTTTATAGTCTCTTCCAGAAGACATGTCACTGTTGGCGGTATCTGAATTTCCCTGGATGTTCTTTATCATGTCACAGAGGTGACCCTGGGCAAAAGGCTGATCTTTGAGCTTAGGATCAGGAAAATATGAAGACTCTTCAGTAATACAGGACAAAGCTAATGAACCTTCGACTTTTCATTTGTTTAAAGGGTATGAAAATCCTTGGTGCATTCTTGCTAGCATTAGAGGTATTGGGCCTGCATTTCAGCAAGGACAAAACCTAACAATAGCCTGACTAAATTGGCCTTGCTCCGACTTTCAGCCCGACATATGCCCCACCTCTCATCTTGGACCTTCATATCTCGGGAACTGCCTGTGTGTAGTCTGGTCTGCTCCCTTTCTCCTATTCCTCCCTCCACGGTTTCCCTTCAGTTCTCTTAGTCCTGGTTCTTCTCTTTCTCCTTCACTTTTGCTGCCACCCACGGTCCTGGCACAGAGCTCATCACCCAGATGTGTTGTCGTTCCCATATCAAACATCCAGATATCTGGATATCATACAATGGAGTGATTTTTTTTTCTTAATTTTCCTTCTAAGCGTTGGCCTGTAACTCAGACAAATTCTCTGTATTGTCTGGGTCAGCTCTGGGTATTGTCAAATTATTTATAAAAACAGACATAGAGTGAGGGAATCCAGTGGTCCAAATCCAAAGGTCTAGAAACCTGACCTTTGAAGTCAGTTTTACTGAGATAAGAAACATATGCAAAATCTGTATCTCCATACTAAAATCCCTTTTGTTCAGAAACCCAGGCTGGAGGGGATGAGGTCAGGGAACAGTTGGGGAATTGCTTCTCCTTTGTAATATGCTAAGAACTTCAATCAGAGAGGGGTAGGAAGATAAACTTCCTTTTTAAAAGCTATTAAGCACATCCCTGGAAATAACAAAAACTCAGACTACATGAGAAAATGCGATAAAATTCCATATTTTTTGTTGACCTGGGAAAACACGATTGTGGATATAGGTAATGGATCATGTCATTTCCTTTTGATTTTTCCAAAAATGTTGCCACCATATTTGAAAACTGAAAATGAGACTTTAGAAAATTCTCATCTGGGAATTACATATTGTAAGAAGTCACTCATAAATTGAAAACAAATAATCCAAAGAAATTTATGTAAGCTTTGCAAATATCAGACTAATTCAATTCCTTGATATTTGTTAAAAATTTTTATCCCTTTTCTCCCTCCAAAAATCAATTATCCCACACACTTACAAACAATAAACCCATAAAACACTGAAACAATTCTTGATATGAATCTCACAGGGATTTTTGGATTGACTGGAGCTGGCTACAGATTGCAATTATCATTGCCATTTGCAATCTCCATAAACTTAATTTGATGCTTTAAGTACTTGGCAATTTTACACATAAAATAAGCATCCAAATCCAGAGATCAAATATGAGCTTTCTGCTATATCCAGTCACTAGTCTTTGTGTAATGTACATTTTCAAACGTGTTTGCAAAACATAATGACAAACTTCACAGTGAATTAGTGATCTTGCAAGTGGCTTAAAAGTTCTATGCTCTATCTGTTCTATTGGGGTAATTAATTCTGGAAATATCATCTTGGAGCTTTTAAATTTTGTATAAGCAGAAACACTCAAGTAAAATATTTATGGTACCAACACTCAGAACATTTTTTCCCAATCAGAGCTTCCAGGGAAGAAGTTCTAATTTAGGGGCGCCTAGGTGGCTCAGTGGGTTAAGCCTATGCCTTCGGCTCAGGTCATGATCTCAGGGTCCTGGCATCAAGCCCCACAACGGGCTCTCTGCTCAGCGGGAAGCCTGCTTCCCCCTCTCTCTCTCTGCCTGCCTCTCTGCCTACTTGTGATCTCTCTCTGTATCAAATAATAAATAAAAAATCCTTCAAAAAAGAAGTTCTAATGTAGTTTGACAGCAATTACTTATCTTTAAAAATTCTGGGAGAATTAAATATTGCCTTTTGTAGGCAGATATTTCTTTTAGGTGATTTTATCCTTAACATTACAAAATATGACCACAAGCTAAAACCATAACATTTGGCATTTGAGTTTCAGGTGATGATGGCTGATATGCACCATTTCAAGTATGATTTAGTATAAATAATGATCATCACGCCCAGAATTTGGAGGCAACTGCAAAGTCCCTGAAGTATATAGGTCTCTTTATTTGTTTAAATTTTGTTATTTTTCTATTGTGTTTAAAAAAAACTCGGGGCAGGGCGCCTGGGTGGCTCAGTTGGTTGGGCAACTGCCTTTGGCTCAGGTCATGACCCCGGAGTCCCGGGATCGAGTCCCATATCAGGCTCCCAGCTCTGTGGGAACTCTGCTTCTCTCTCTGACCTTCTCCCCTCTCATTCTCTCTCTCTCTCTCTCTCTAAGTAAAATAAAATAAAAATTAAAAAAAAAACTCGGGGCGCCTGGGTGGCGCAGTTGGTTGAGCGACTGCCTTCGGCTCAGGTCATGATCCCGGAGTTCCGGGATCGAGTCTCACATCGGGCTCCCAGCTCCATGGGGAGTCCGCTTCTCACTCTGATCTTCTCCCTTCTCATGCTTTCTCTCACTCTCTCTCTTTCCTAATAAATAAATAAATAAATAAAATCTTTAAAAAAAAAAAAAACTCATGAATTTACCCTCTTAACAATTTTTAAGGGCACACTACAGTCCTAACTATATGTACATTGTTGCACAGCAGGTCTCTAGAACTGGCTTTATGACTCAAACTCTCTACTACTGAACAACTCCCCATTTTTCCTTCTCCCCAGTCCCTGACAACCACATCCAACTTTCTGTTTCTATGGAGTTTGATCACTCTAAACACCTCATATAAGTAGACATAGGTCTCTTTTTGTAATTTTCTACTCTATCGTGAAAAGTAATATTGAACATGCATTCACCATGGGATAGTTCTAACATCCAGTTGTAATGGGTATGATGGACTGGTTTGCTCAACTGTATTTCTTGTGAGCTGTGTCTTATCGAACTATAGACAGTGGAAAACTAAAAGCAAGATTTCGCACACTCATAGCCGAGTTCTGGAGATGGTCCTGCCACTTAGATCCATTTAGGTAAGATTCAGAAGCAGAAGTGAGACAGACAGAGGACGTGTCCCTGGTACTTTTGGAGGTTGCTTCTGGCAAGCAAAGATATGGAGACATGTGGTTTTCTGCAATGGCGCAGCAATGTCCAGTCATGTTCTTTTTGGGTGTTGAAAGACAGTTGTTCTAGTGCTGGTGGCAACTGGAATCCATGTTCCAGCATCCACTTGCCAACTTTGTTGTGGTCAAGAGGTATTTGGAGAAACAGGTACAGAAGCTTCCTGACCCTAGACTGCAACTACAGCAGACTGCTCTTGAACTCACTGGTTCTAATAGCCCCTCCTGATCCTCCAACTTCCTGATTGTGGTAGAGGACAGCTGCTTCACTGGCAGGTCAGTTACCTATTTTATTCTAGGAGTCCTTCAGAGAGACTCAGCCTACTGTACTTTCCTTTAACCCCTGCTGGAATTTTTTAAGCATCTGACACTCTGTAGCAAACTTTTCACTTCAAGTAGCCAAAGTGTTCCTTTTTCCTCCAACTGACTCTTGGCTGATTCACCACTTGAAAAGTTAACAGTGTGTTTTAACTAGATTCAGCTTCAATGTCCCTCCCTCTAGCCTCACTTTATTAGATGACTTTCACTTTAATTAATGCCAAGCAGAAATAGAAATTAATGACCAGTCATTTTAATGCTAGACTCTCCAATTAATCTGATTATATTACTGCAGGAAAATGATAAACTAGCATTTCAGAATTAATTATAGTTATGAAATATTATACTAATACCAATATTTCATTTTTAAAGTATTCAGAGCTCATATTTTTTAAATATAAATGTAATATATTTTAAATAGAACCCGAACCTAAAATGTAATATATTTTAAATAGAACCCTAATGAAAAATGTAATATATTTTAAATAGAAACCTAACCTAAGGAGGAACATAGACATTTAAGTCCAAGAAACACACAGAGTTCCAATTCCAAACAAGATGAATCCACCATGGTACATAACAATTAAAATGTCAAAGGTTAAAGATGAGATAATCCTAGAAGCAGCAAGAAAGAAACAAAAGGATACTTACAAGGGAAAACCTAGAGAACTACCAGCTGATTTTTCAGCAGAAACTTTGCAGGGCAGAAAGAAGGGGCATGACACATTTAAAACGCTAAAAGGAAAAAAACCTACAATAAAGAATACCCAACAAAGTTATCATTCAGATTTAAAGGAGACATAAAGAGTTTCCCAAACAAAAGATAAAGGAGTTTACCACCATTAAGCCAGCCTTATGAGAAACGTTGAAGAGATTTCTTTAAGTGGAAAAGAAATAACCATAACTAGACATAATATAAACATAAATAAAAAGACACTAAATATGACAACATGTACATAAAATGTGGAAAAGGGAGTCAAAAGGGACAAAAAGAAGAAAAAAGGGGAAAAAAACCTCTTTTCTTTCACTGTTTTTTTTTCTTTTTTTTAGAATGTGTTTCAACTTAAATGACCATCAAATCTATTGATGCTATTTACTTAGGATAGCTATTTACTTAGGATGTTATGTATGAACCTCATGGTAACCACAAACCCAAAACCTATGGTAGATACACAAAAAAATAGAGAAAGAAAGCCAACCAAAACACTAGAGATACTCATCAATCACAAAGAAAGAGTAAGAGAAGAAGAAACAAACTATAAAAAACAGAAAACAAATTTTTTAAATGGCAGTAAGTACATATCTATTAATAATTACTTAAAAGGTAAATGGCCTAAATGTCCCAATCAAAAGACAAAGAGTGGCACAATGGATTAAAAAAAATAGACCCATAAAGACTCAATGTCAGAGCTAAAAAAGAATACAGACTGAAAGTGAAGGGATGAAAACACATTTACTATGCAAATGGAAGTGAAAAAAAAAAAGCCAGGGTAGCAATACTCACATCAGAGAAAAAAGACTTTAAAACAAAGACTATAACAAGAGACAATGAAGGAAATTATATAATGATAGAGGGCTCAATCCAACAAGAGGCTATAACAACTGTAAATATCTATGCACCCAACACTGAAGCACCTAAATACATCAGCAAATATTAATGGGCGTAGAGAGGGAAATTGATGGTAATACAATAACAGTAGGAGATCTTAACCTTCCACTTACATCAATAGATAGGTCATCAAGACAGAAAATCAATAAGGCAACAATGTCTTTCAATGGCATATTGGACCAGATAGACATAACAGACATATACAGAGCATTCCATCCCAAAACAACAGAATACATATTCTTTTTTTTTTTTTTAAGGACTTATTTGAGAGAGAGAGTGAGGAGTGAGGCAGAGGGAGAGATCTTTAAACAGAATCCCCACTGAGCATGGAATCTGATGAGAGGCTTGATCTTATGACCCACGAGGTCATGACCTGAGCAAAAAACAAGTCATATGCTTCACCAACTGAGCCATCCAGGTGCCCCAGAATACACATCCTTTTCAAGTGCACATGGAACAGTCTCCGGAATAGATCATATGCTAAGCCATAAAACAAGCTTAAATTAATTTAAGAAGATTAAAACCAACCACAAGGGTGTAAGTAAATAACAAGAAAAAAGCTAGAAAAAACCACAAATATGTAGAGACTAAACAACCTTATTAAATATCCAACAGGTTAATGAAGCAATCAAAGAAGAAATCAAAAAATACAAGGAGACAAATGAAAATTAAAAAACACAGCAATCCAAAATCTCTGGGACACAATTAAAGTAACTCTAAGAGGGAAGTATATAGTAATATAGGCCTACCTCAAGAAACAGGGAAAAACTCAAAAAATTTAACCTTACACCTAAAAGAACTAGAAAAAGAATAAACAAAGGTGAATAGAAGAAAGGAAATAATAAAGATCAGAGCAGAAATAAATGATGTAAAGCCTAAAGAACAATATGAAAAAAATCAGTGAAACCAAAAGCTAGTTCTGTGCAAAAATAAATAAAATTGACAAACCCAACCTACAGATTCAGTGCAATCCCTATCAAGAGACTAATAGCATTTTTCTCAGAACCAGAGCAAATACTACTAAAATTTATATGAAACCACAAAAGACCTTGAATAACAAATCTGAGAAAGAACAAAGCTGGAGGTATCAGAATTCCATATTTCAAGATATATCTCAAAATTATAGTTATTAAAACATGATATGGACACAAAAATAAACACATAGATCAGCAGAACAGAGATCCAAGAAATAAACCAACATATATATGGCCAATTAAGCTATGACACAGGAGGCAAGAATATACAATGGAGAAAAGACAGTCTTTTATTATTATGATTATTATGTTCAGTTAGCCAACATATAGCACATCATTAGTTTTTGATGTAGTATTCAATGATTCATTAGTTGCAGATAAGACCCAGTGTTCAAGACAGTCTTTTCAATAACTGGTGCTAAGAAAACTGGATAGCTACATGTGAAAGAATGAAACGGGACGACTTTCTAACATCATACACAAAAATAAACTCAAAATGGATTAAAGACCTAAATTTGAGATGTAAAACCATAAAAATCCTAGAAGAGAATACAGGCAGTTTCTCTGACATCAGCCATAGCAATATTTTTCTCTTAAGAAAAATAAAAGCAAAAATAAACTACTAGAACTACACCAAAATAAAAAGCTTCTGCACAGGAAAGGAAATAATCAACAAAACTAAAAGACAACCTAGTGAATGGGAAAAGATATATGCAAATGATTTATCTGATAGGGGTTAATATCCAAAATATGTTAAAAAAATTCATAGAGTATAACACCAAAAAAAATTAAACAATTGGATTAAAATAAGGGGAGAGGACCTATGTAGACATTTTTCTGAAGAAGACATCCAGATGTTTTAAAATATGCAACCTTAAAAGACAAAGTGCAACAAGCATGGATGCATTCAGGTGTCAGCTATTTTGTGCAAAATATTTTAGTTTTGGGTAAAAATTCTGATTCTTTGCCTATAAGCAGAATGCTGGGGAGATAAGAGTTATGTCAATTCAAGCATCATAGCTCAATTCAAGCCTCCTCCATTTTGTGTGTCAATTATAGAGCCTTCTTGGTGAAAAAATTTGTAGTGGGCTTAGCCTTGGAATCAGAATCCATTACAAATGGGAATTAATAGGGCAAGACTATCCCTACAGGCAGGGCTAACACAGATATCAGAAAGCATACCTTAATGGGGAACCTGGGTGGCTCAGTTGGCTAGGCATCTGACTCTTGATGTGCCCTGGTGTGCTTTTGTTCCCTGTAGAGTTTATAGAGTTTTTTAGTCTGTCTTGACATTTATACCAGGTGTAGAATCCTTTTTTTTTTTTTTAAGATTTTATTTACTTATTTGAGAGAGAGAACCAGTGGGACGAGGGGCAGAAGGAGAGGGAGAGAATCTCAAGAAGACTCCATGCTGAGTGTGGAGTCCAGTGTGGGGCTGGACCCCACAACCCAAGACCATGATCCAAACCAACACCAAGAGTCAGCCACTTAACTGACTGAGCCACCCAGGTACCCTTATCAGCTTTAGGATTCTTAACCATCATCTCTTCAAATTTGGGTACATCTCATTCTTCTTTTGTGGGACTATGTTATGTTAGATCTTCTTACTATATCACATTTGTCCTTAGTTTTTCCTTATGTTTCGATATGATTATGTTCCATAAACTTACTCTCCAGTTCACTAATCATTTCTTTTGCTATATCTAATTGGTTATTAAATCCATCTACTAAATTTTTAATTTCAGTTATTATAATTTTAAGTTCTAAAATTTTGTTTCTTTTTTATATTTTCCAGCTTTAGGGCTATAGTTTTAATATTTCCCTGAGCTTTATGAACATATTAATTACCATTATGTAAAGATCATCAGGAAATTCCTATATCTGGGTCATTTATGAATTTATTTCTACTGCATTTTTTCACTTGGCTTTCATTCATTTGGTCCTGTTTTCTGACATGCCTATCAATTCTGAACAGGGCCATTTTATGTAAAACCTTCAGACATGATAGATTATAGTTACTACATCCAGAGAGGATTTAATTTTCTTCTGGAAATCAAATAGATCATGGTTAGGTTACTTTGATCCAGTCAGGGTTTGAGATGATTTAAAGCAATATTTCATATTTTGTGAGGGCTCTTCTATTTACTGTTTCCCCTTACATTCCAGGGTCCAATGTTCAGACATCTCTGCTGAATGCTCACAGAGGGGCTCATTGTGATCTTCCTTCTTGGGCAGCCAGATACCTCCTCCACACCATGAGACTTCAACAATGACAATGAAACTCTGCTTACAGGTTTCAGTATGTTAGCAGTACCTTTGCTTAATTTCTTGACCTCTCACCTCACGTGCACATCTTAATAACTGGTACATTCCTTGAAAGGAGATCGTCTAGAATGTTGAACTTACTCCTCTACAGTTCCTTTTCTTCAAGTCTTGGTTGCCTTGATTGCCTTGAATTCCAGTGATTATCTTCCCAGACCAACTAGTTTGCCACAACCCGTAGGCCACCATTTCCTGCTCTGCTTCTATAATCCTCAATATTAACTGGCAAATAATTGATAACAGAAGGCACTAGGGCTAAAAGGCTTATTTCAATGTCTTTTCCTTCTCTCCAAAATCTCAACTGCACAAGTGCTCTCTGTTCACTTGTTCTATATCACATTTAAACAGCTGGGATGTTGTTTATGATTTGGTTTTCCTTTTATGAATTTTATCTGTCTTTTGTAGTTATTCATGGTGGGAAGTTTGGTCTGATCCAATCCACTCTCCACTGCCAAATCCTATAATTAATTCAGTATGCTGTCTTTCCACAACATCTTCAATAGTAATAGATACTTATTGAGAAATAAATTCCACATTTATTTTTAAAGAATGCATTTTATTACTGCAAGTGAAAACCCCTATGTTGTTCAAATCAAGTAATCTACAGTGTTGATTTTTTTACTGGACCACATAGCAAAGATGGAATATCAATGGATCTGAGATGAGTATATCTAATTTTGATATAAATCCAAGTACTCATTTTCTATTTATAATATTAACTGCTAAATAGAAAGATGTAAGTTCTTAGAATGAAAATACAGTTTGGTTGAACATTTGCTGGTATGGAAAACATAAAAAGAAACCAATTAATAGATCACAAAATTTCTGCCTTAATTTTATATAACTTTCTTGGGGTGACAGGCACTATCACAAAGAGAAATGAATGAAATCTATTGCTTATAATTTTCTTGGAAAAGAAAAACAGTTGCACATGAAAAGAATCTCAAGCAAATCTTAAAACCACATAAAATGCAGTAGAAATTAACACCGCAAACAGAATATGAACACAAGAAGACTTAGTAATAATTAACATCTTTACGAAATTTAAGAAATTCACCTATTCTATCTCTTCTGATCCTAGCAACAACCCTCACAGCAAGATATCTTCAACACTATTATAAGATAAGGAAACTCATTGATATAGTCAACAAATAGAGTGAACTGAGCTCAAACGCAGGTCATTTCATACATTCACCCAATCTCCCAATATTTAACAATTTAATAATATCCCAATACTTACCAATGGTAAGTATTATCTGTGACAGGAGGCATAATGAAGAGAATAAAACTGAAGTGGGTACTGCTTTCATGGAGCTTATGGATCATGAAGGAGGCAGAAAACAAATCAGTCACAATACACAGTGATAAAGTCCATAATGGGAGGAGCGTGAGGTATTATGAAAAATGAGGGGAACAAAAAAAATCACATCTGAAAGATAGGTCGGGGAAGTCTTTCCAGAGGAAGAAATCTCTAAGATGGAAGAAATAAAATCTAGGGGTGGGAAAGTACAGCCTGTTTGGGGAACTGAAGGGAGATCATCATGGCTGAAATAAAGACTATAGGGGTCTGGTTGCCACGGCTAAGGCCAGACATTTCCAAGTCTGTATTGTTCCTCTATACTATAGAGTTAATAATATTAAATAATACCAATTATTACAAGTGTTTAAAAGATTTATAAGAATGCTACTAAGTATATTAGACTGTATTAATCAATTGTAGTTCTCAAATTTGCTTAATTTCTAATTACGAGCTTATTGATAAAAATTCTAAAAGGACTATTTAACTCAGATGTCTTGGATGCCCTGCAGAGATTAGCAGAGACCTGGTGGGTTCTTTTTTTTTTTTTTTTTTTTTTTAAGATTTTTATTTATTTATTTATTTATTTATTTATTTATTTATTAGGAAAGAGAGAGAGAGAGAGAGCATAAGAAGAGAGAAGATCAGAGTGAGAAGCGGACTCCCCATGGAGCTGGGAGCCCGATGTGGGACTTGATCCCGGGACTCCGGGATCACGACCTGAGCCGAAGGCAGTCGCTCAACCAACTGCACCACCCAGGGGCCCCGGGTTCTTGATACATATTTGTGATGTTGAATTATCAGAGATTTTTTTTTTAAGATTTTATTTGACACAGAGGGAGAGATCACAAGTAGGCAGAGAGGCAGGCAGAGAGAGGGGGAAGCACTCTCCCTGCTGAGCAGAGATCCTGATGCGGGACTCGATCTCAGAACTCTGAGATCATGACCTGAGCCGAAGGCAGAGGCTTTAACCAACTGAGCCACTCAAGCACCCCGAATTATCAGAGATTTTAAATGAGACATATGAGATACACCCTGAGAGGGCTAGGTGAAGCTCAGAATAGGCAAGACCGAAGCATGTAGCACATTTCTAGAACACTATCTAAATCAGTCAATGGGAAGTTAACCAAGCAAGTATCCAAACTCAAATTCCATGAAGCAAGACTGAAGTTGAATAAATTCAGACTTGGACTACAAAGAAGACAGATATTGACAACAGGGACAGCTCTCTGCCTCTTTATCATGAAGCTGCATAATCCCCAAAATACTTGGGTAAATCCCTTTCAGACATTGCTTACGATTCAAAGACACCTGGCTGTCTTTAGATCCTGTATCTTAGCCACAAAATGTACAAGGGCATTTTTGTCAATTTTCAGTCAAGCTGCCCACCCAGAGAACTCTTCTGGTAAAAGTATGTTCCTGGGAGCAGAAATGTTCCCTTTACCGGGCAGCTGTGGGAGCGCATAATGCTGGACTAGACGGGCCACTTTAACCTGAATCTCATCAAGGCTGATAACCTGGAGTGAGCAAGCAGTGCTTCGTGGGAGGAAGAGAGACTGCTACCAAAGCAGAGAAAGGAGACCATCAGCCAAGCCCATGTTTTAAATCCTGTTCATTTACTTTACTTCATCATCTATTATCAGTTTCCATTGCTGAACAGAGCTCTTTGTGATGTTCCAATTATCTTCCAGGAAATCTGTACCAAACCTCTCCCATCATCATCCTTCCAGCTTCTCAGAATGGATGTAAATGTCACTAGCCATACTCATTTTATTCCATTCTAAAGTCTTAAATGTTACTCCAGAAATTTACTGTGAAGTAACATAGAACTCGGATTTAGAAAATATAACCCATTAGAACAAATATAACTTTGACCTCTAATTTTAGATTCTGAAGCTTATTTTAACAAGTCAAGATAATAAATACTTTCCAAAATTTTAATTCAGCCTCACGTCCATGACTCATAAATCTCTCACTGTCGTGCAATCTATGCTTACACCTTCAAAGGAATCAGGAGAGTTTTTAAAGTGATAAGGCAACACAACTGCTCACACAGTGAAGGTTTTGTACACTTTTTAATTCTTTTTTTTTTAAGATTTTATTTATTTGACACAGAGAGAGAGATCACAAGTAGGCAGAGAGGCAGGCAGAGAGAGATGGGGAAGCAGGCTCCCCACTGAGCAGAGAGCCCAATGCGGGGTCGATCCCAGGACCCTGGGATCATGACCTGAGCTGAAGGCAGAGGCGTTAACCCACTGAGCCACCCAGGTGCCCTTTTTAATTCCCTCTTGACTGGATTTCATATCAGGGAGGTTGTACCTGAATGATACCTAAACCAACAACCATTCAAATCACTTAATATCTGAACCCAAATTCTTAAAACCAGTGAGTTGACTTCTCTGTAACAACTAGTTGACTGGCTTACTCCATTTTCACACCTTTGTTAAAACCCTTTCTGTATCTATGTGGAGGTACTGAGTGCACATCCAATGACAGACAGACTGCTATTTCTGGACATCAACAGTGTGGCATGAAGGGCACTGACAGGCATCTTGATTTAAAGTCTCCAAGACAGCTGACACGATTAAGGTACTTGGTCTTTCCCATCACATTACTCTAGCGTAGACCAGCATGGAGTCTGGCAGATCGGATCTGGAACCTGACTCTGTCCCTTCGTTAGCTCTACACCCTGGTAAATTCCTTCACCTTTAGGAGTCTCAGTCACTTCATCTGTGAAATAATAGTGATATCAGTAACTTCCTTGCACACTACTGAGTGGATTAAATGAGGTATCCATGAATGCTCCAACAAAGTGTTTGGTACAGGGGCGCCTGGGTGGCTCAGTGGGTTAAAGCCTCTGCCTTCGGCTCAGGTCATGATCTCAGGGTCCTGGGATCAAGCCCCGCATCGGGCTCTCTGCTCCGCAGGGAGCCTATTTCACCCTCTCTCTGCCTCTCTGCCTACTTGTGATCTCTGTCAAATAAATAAATAAAATCTCAAAGTATTTGGTACAATACAGAGAGACAACACATCCTATTTTTTCCTGTCAATGCCTGGAATCTCCATCCTAATCTCTTCTCTTGATGCTTTCTCAACCTCCCTTGTCTTAAATACAACAAGCGCTCCCCAAAAGCCATCACTTGAATACTTATTCCTCCTTATTCCCATAGAACCAAATAAAGGGAAGAAGCTCTTTTTCTACCTTCTTACTTGGGCTTCCAGGCCTTTTTCTTCTCCCCTCCCCTGAAGACCTTTCTTTCCACAATTTTATCCTCTCCCTCTCCATTGATTTATTTCCTTCCTCTATGGTCATATGTAAACATTTCTTTTTTTTAATTTTTTTAATTTTTTATATTAACATATAATGTATTATTTGTCATGGTAAGTGCTGTGAAATGTGTAAACATTTCTTATCATAAAAAAATGACAGAAAGCATTTCCCTTGACTCTGTGCTCCTAATTCCCATAACAATCTCCTTCCTGATTTGACAAATATATTCCTTCTTCCAGTTCCTGTACTAAAGCTGTAAATGAAATAAGTCTGCATTCTTGCCCTCAGTGTGTTCATAGTACTGGAAATAATATGTTTAGTACATTACACTGTGATTCTGTTTCCTCATTAGTAAACAAGGAAAAATGAAGGTTTACTCCTTGCTTATGCAAATCTAATGGGGATCTGACAGCGATCCATGGATGCCATGGCTGGGAAAGAGAAGGCTCCAGGATGTTCTGGAGACCTGGTCTTCCACCAGCCTACATGGTTTATCCCCACTATCTAACTGACGAGAACTAAGTCACATGTCCCCAAACCTAATGACATGGAAAAGGAATGTTGTACTATTTATGTGTTCCCAAAAGGAAAAAAAAAACTGTGATGAACATACACCATTATCTCTGCTTAATAATGGATTATAACTTTTTAAAATACTATTTCTTTAATATGAAATCTCCTCAAGGATATGGACTACCTTTAACATCTTTTTTGATTCTCTGGTTCCTTATACAGGATCCCATATATAGGCAAGCACTTAAAGGTTTGTTGAATGACTGACTCAGACTAAATGAGTGAGTGACTGAGAATGAATGGTTGATTGTCTGAAGTCATCTGCTAATGGTTAAGACCAGAATCCAGAAAAAAAAAAAAACAAAAAAAACAAAATCCATAAATACTCCTATTGTGAGACAATCCTCCCTGGGTCTCTCATACTCCTTTTTTTTTTTTTTTTTTTTTTTTTTTAACAAGGTGTAACTGCCATACACTATTATATTAGTTTCAGGTATACAACATTTGTTAACATTGCAAATGATCACCACAAGTCTTGTTATCATCTGTCACCATACAAAATCAATACAATATTTTTTACTATATTCCCAATGCTGTCCATTACATCCCCACGACTAATTTGTTTTATAACCAGAAGTTTACTCCTGGTAATCCCCTCTTCCCCATGGCCCCTCCCCAAACGCCAACCTCTGGCAACCACCAATCTATTTTCTGTATCTGAATCTGGGTTTTATTTGTTTTTTTGTTTTTTAGATTCCATGTAAAAATGAAATCATACAGTATGTCTTTCTCTGTCTGACTTAACCACTAAGTATAATGCCCTCAAGATACATCCATGTTGTAGCAAATGGCAAGATTTCATTCTTTTTTATGGCAGACTGGTATTCCATCACGTGTGTGTGTGTGCACACGCACGTGTGTGTGTGATACACACAATTCTTTATCCATCCATCCACTGATGGACACTTAGGTTATTTTTATATTTTGACTAGTGTAAATAATGCTGCAATGCACATAGGGTTCCATATATCTTGCAAATCCATTCGTTTTCATTTTTTTCAGGTAGATAGCCATTAGTGGAACTTCTAGACCATGTAGTAGTTCTATTTTAATTTTTAAAGGAACCTCCATTTTGTTATGCATAGTGACTGTGTCAGTTTACATTCCCACCAATAGTGCATATCCTCACCAACATTTGTTATTTCTTGTCTTTTTAATAACAGCCATTCTGCTAGGTGTAAGGTTACATATTTCATTGTGGTCTTGATTTGCGTTTCTCTGATGATTAGAGATGTGTGAGCATCTTTTCATATGACTGCTGGCCGACTGTATGTCTTCTTTGGAAAAATGTTCAGATACTCTGCCCATTTGTTGATCAGATCGTTTGTTTTGGTTATTGATCTCTTTATATATTTTAGATACTGACACATTATTGGATAAATGATTTGCAAATATCTTCACCTATTCAATAGGCTGTCTTTTCATTTCGTTGATGGCTTCCACCACTGTGCAAAGCTTTTTAATTGGATGTAACCTCAATTGTTTATTTTGGGTTTTATTGCCATTGCCTTTACATTCCCTAAATCTGGGGAAGGAAAAAGATATCCCGATCTAGGAGGCACAGAAATCCCCCAACAAAATCAACCCAGGGGTGCCTGGGTGGCTCAGTGGGTTAAAGCCTCTGCCTTCAGCTCGGGTCATGATCTTGGGGTCAGGGGATTGAGCCCCCGCATCGGGCTCTCTGCTCAGCAGGGAGCCTGCTTCCCTCTCTCCCTCTGCCTGCATCTCTGGCTACTTGTGATCTCTCTGTCAAATAAATAAATAAAATCTTTAAAAAAAGATCAACCCAAAGAGGTACACACCAAGATACATTCTAATTAAAATGTCAAAAATAGTGATAATGAGAAAATGTTGAAAACAGCAAGAGAAAACAGTTACATACAAATGAAATCCCATAAGGCTATCAGCTGATTTTTCAGCAGAAACTTTACAGGCCAGAAAGGAGGGGCATGGGATAATCAAAGTGCTGAAAGGAAAAAAAAGAAAAATGCAGCCAAGAATAATCTATCCAGCCAGGCTGCCATATAGACTAGAAAGAGAGAGAGTTTCTCAGACAAACCAAAGTTAAAGGAATTCATGACCACTAACCTAGCCCTACAAGAAATGCTAAAGGGGACTATTTGCATGGAAAGGAAAGACCATAAATAAGAGTAAGAAAACTAGGAAGCAAGAAAACAGCAAAGTAAGTATACCTATAAAAATTAGTCAAAGGACTCACAAAATAAAAGGAAATAGAGTATGACACCAAATTCTATAAAATGGGGAGGAGAAGAGTAAACAATGGGTTCAAACTTAAGCAATCATCAACTTAAGATATACTGCTATATGCAGGTGTTATATACAAACCTAGCGTAGCAAAAAATCAAAAAGCAGTAATAGATACGCAAAAAGAGAGAGAAAGGAATCCAAGTACATCACTAAACAAAGCCAACTAATCTTGAGAAAGCGAGAGACGAAAGGAACAGAGAAAAATTATAAAAACAACCATAAACAAATAACAAATGGCAAGAAATATATACCTATCACTAATTACTTTGAATGTAAATGGACTAAATGCTCAAACCCAAAGACATAAGGTGTAGGAAAAAAAAAAAAAAAAGACACAGGGTGACAAAATGGTTGAAAAAGCAAGACCCATCTATATGCTGCCTACAAGAGGCTCATTTCAGACCTAAAGACACATGCAGTTTGAAAGTGAAGGGATAAAGAAGCATTTGTCATAAAAATCAAAGTTAAAAGAAATCTGGGATAGCAATATTTATATCAGACAAATCAACTTTTATTTTAAGTAATCTCTACACCCAACGTAGGGCTCAAACTTACAACCCTGAGATCAAGGGTTGCATGCTCTACTAACTGAGCCACCCAGGCACCCCTCAGACAAAATAGACTTTAAAACCAAGACTGTAACAAGTGACAAAGAAGGACGCTATATAATCATAAAGAAAAAAATCCAACAAAAAGATATAACAATTATAAATATTTATCTACCCAACATGGGAGCACCCAAATATATAAAGTAGTTAATAACAAATTTAAAGAAAATAATAAATAGTAATACAATAATAGTAGGGGACTTTAATACCCTACTTACATAAATAGATAGATCATCCAAACAGAAAATCAACAAGGAAACAGGGGCTTTGAATGACACATTGGGCCAGATGGATCTAACAGATATATTCAGAACATTCCATTCTAAAACAGCAGAATACACATTCTTTTCAAGTGCACGCTGACTATTCTCCAGAATAGATCACATATTAGGCCACAAAACAAGTCTCAACAAATTCAAAAAACTGATGTCACACCATGCCTCATTTCTGACCTCAAAGTCAGGAAATTGGAAATGACAAGAAAAAATCTGGACACAGCACAAAAATATGGAGATTAAATAATTTGCTACTAAACGATGAATGAGTCAACCAAGAAATCAAAGAGTAAATCAAAAAATACATGGAGACAAATGAAAGTGAAAACACAACCTTCCAAAACCTTTGGATGCAACAAATGCTATTCTAAGATGGAAGTTTGTAGCAATACAGGCCTACCTCAAGCAGCAAGAAAAATCTCAAATAAACGACCTAACATTATACCTAAGGAACTAGAAAAACAAAAGCCAAAACCAGTAGAAGAAAGGAAATAATAACAATTAAAGCAGAAATAAATGAAACAGAAACAATAGAATACATCAGTGAAACCGGGAGCTGGCTCTTTGAAAAGATCAAAGAAACTGATAAACACTTAGCCAGACTCTTCAAAAAAAAAAAAAAAACTTAGAGGCCAGCCTCAAATAAAATCAGAAATAAATGAGGATAAACAACCAACACCATAGAAATGCAAACAATTTTAAGAGATTATGAAAAATTAAATGTCGATAAACTGGACAACCGCCTACAAGAAATGCATAAATTCCGAGAAACATGTAACTTCCCACAAATGAATCAGAGAGGAATAGAAAAATTTCACACTGATTGCCAGGGACAAAACTGAATCTGTAATCGAAACACTCCAAACATCTAAGAGCACAAGGCTTCACAGGTGAATTCTTTCAAAAATTAAAGAGGGCTTAATACCTATTATTGTCATAACTATTCTAAAAAATAAAAGAGGGAGGAAAACTTCTAAATTCATTCTGAGGCCAACATTACCCAAATACTAAAACCAGATAAGACACTAAAAGATAGAGAACTATATGGGGCTCCTGGGTGGCTCACTTAGTTGGTTAAGCGTCTGACTCGATTTTGGCTCAGATCATGATCTCAGTCATGAGACTGAGCCCCACATCAGACTCTGAACCCAGCAGGGTCTGCTTGTCCTTTTCTTCCTGTCCCCCTGCCCACTCTCTCAAATAAATAAATAAAATCTTTGTTAAAAAATAGAGAACTACAAGCCAGTATCTCTAACGAATATAGATGGGAAAAATCCTCAACGAAATATAAGCAAACCAAATCTAACAATACATTTAAAAAATCATTTACCACAATCAACATGGGATTTGTTCCTGGAATGCAAGACTGGCTCAATATTTGCAAACTGATCAACCTGACACATCACATTATTAAGAGAAAGGATAACAACCATACGATCATTTCAATTATTGCAGAAAAAGCATTCACAAAGTACAACATCCATTCGTGATTAAAAAAACAACAACAAAGGAGACCTAGAGGAAACATACCTCAACATAATAAAGGGCATATATGACAAACCCTCAGCTAACATCATACCCGAAAACCTGAGAGCTTTTCCCCTAAGGTCAGGAACAAGACAAGGATGTCCACTCTTACCACTTTTATTTAACATAGTGCTGGAAGTCCTAGCCACAAGAATGAGACAAAGAAAAGGAATAAAAGGCATCCAAATTGATAATGAAGAAGTAAAGCTTTCGCTATTTGCAGGTCATGTGATACTATATAGAAAATTCTAAGGATTCCACCAAAAAACTACTGAAATTGATGAATTCAGTAAGTTCACAGATACAAAATCAATGTATAGAGAAATCTGTTGCCTGTCTATACATTAATAATGAAGCAACAGAAAGAGAAATTAAGAAAACAATTCCACTTACAACTGCACCAAAAATAACAAAATACCTAGAAATTAACCTAAACAAGAAGGTGAAAGATCTGTGCTCTGAAACTGCAAAATACTAATGAATAAAATTGAAAACGACACACACAAAAAAGTGGAAAGATATTCTATGTTCATGGATTGGAAGAACAAACATTGTTAAAGTGTCCATACTACCCAAAGCGATCTACATATTTAATACAATCCCCATCAAAATACCAACTGAATATTTCATAGAACTGGAACAAACAATCCTAAAATTTGTATGGAACCACAAAAGACCCTGAATAGCCAAAGCAATCTTGAAAAAGAAAAACAAAGCTGGAGGTATCACAATTATGATTTCAAGTTATACTATAAAGCTGAACTAATCAATACACTATGGTACTGGAACAAAAATAGACACATAAATCAATGGAACAGAATAGAAAATCCACAAATAAATCCACAATTATATGGGAAAACTGTACAGTATATGCGAAAAAATAAAACTGGATCACTTACATAAAAATAGACTCAAACTGGATTAAGTACCTAAATATAAGATCTGAAACCATAAAAATCCTGGAAGAGAACATAAGCAGTAATGTTTCTGACATTAGTTGTAACAAACTTCTAAATATGACATTAGTTGTAACGAACTTCTAAATATGTCTCTTGAGGGAAGGGAAAAAATAACAAAAATGAACTATTGGGACATCAAAATAAAAATCTTCTGCACAAGGAAGGAAACAATCAACAAAACTAAGAGGCAATTTACTGAATGGGAGAAGATATTTGCAAATGACATTCTGATAAAGGGTCAGTATCCAAAATAGAGAAAGAACTTACACAACAGCAAACACACACACACACACACAAATAATCCAATTTTAAAATGAGCAGAAAACATCAACAGACATTTCTACAAATAAGACATACAGATGGACAAAAGACACATGAAAAGATGTTCAACATCACTCATCAACAGAGAAACGAAAATCAAAACCACAATGAGATATCACTCAAACCTATCAGAATGGCTAAAATCAAAAACACAAGAAACAAAGTGTTGTTACAGATGTGGAGAGAAAGGAAAACCCTGACTGTTGTGGGAATGGAAGCTGGTACAACCACTACGGAAAACACTAGGGCAATTCCTCCAAGAATTAAAAATAGAATTACCATATAATCCAGTAATTCTACTATTTGGTTGTTTACCCAAGGAATATGAAAACACTTATCCAAAAGGATAGATGCACCCCTATGTTTACTGCATTATTTGTAATAGCCTAATTATGGAAGTGTCCCAAATGTCCATCAATAGATGAATGAGTCAAGGAAATGTGTGTGTGCCGCATGCATGCATGTGCACAATGGTATAATATTCCAAGTATTTCACCATGAAAAAGAATGAAGTCTTGCCATTTGCAACAATATGGATAGATCCAAAAAGTATGATGCTAAGCAAAGTAACTCAAGGAATGAAAAATATCATATGATTTCACTCACATGTGGGATTTAAGAAATGAAACAAATGGACAAAGGAAAAAAAGCCAAAAAATAGATTCTTTACTATAGAAAAGACACTGATGGTTACCAGGGGAGAGGGTGGATGAGGGGATGTGTGAAATAGGTAAAGGGGATTAAGAATATACTCATCATGATGAGCACTGAGTAATGTATACAATTGTTGAATCACTATATTGTACATCTGAGACTAATACTATATGTTAACCACACTGGAATTAAAATTTTTTAAAAAGTGATGGAGTGGGCATCCTTGTCTTGTTTCTGATATTAGGAAAAAAGCTTTCACCTTTTCACTGATGAATATGATATTAGCTGTCGGTTTGTCATATATGGTCCTTATTACGTTGAGGTGTGTTTTCTCTATACCCACTTTGTTGAGAGTTTTTATCATAAAGAGATGATGAATTTTGTCAAAAGTTCTTTCTGCAATTATTTTTATCCTTCATTTTGTTGACATGGTATATCACATTAATTGATCTGTAGATGTTGAACCACCCTTGCATCCTTGGAATATATCCCATTTGATCAAAGTCTATGATTAATGTATTGTTGAATTTGATAATATTTTGAAAATTTTTGCATCTATGTTTATCAGATATTAGCTTATAATTTTTGTCCATGTGTATGTGGTGTCCCACTTTGATTTTGTTACTAGAGTAATACTATCCTCATACAATGAGTTTGCAAGCATTCCCTACTCTTCAGCTTTTTGAAAGAGCTTAAGGATAGGTATTTTTTAAAAGATTGATTATTTACTTATGGGGGGGGGGGTAAGGGTGGAGGGAAAAGGAGAGAGATCCCAGAGCAGGTTCTGTGCTGAGGACAGAACCCAACATAGGGCTTGATCCTAAGACCCTGAGATCATGACCAAGCCAAAATCAAGAGTTGGATGCTTAACCAACTGAGCAATCCAGGTGCCCCAAGGAGGATAGGCATTAAATCTTCTTTGAATGGTAGAATTTACCAGTGAGGCCATCTGGTCCTAGAGTTTTGTGTGTTGGAGGATTTTTTATTATTAATACAATTTCCTTACTAGTAATCTGTTTATTCAGATTTTCTATTTTTTCATGATTCAGTTTTGGAAGATTGTAAGCTTCTAGGACTTTATCTTCTAAGCTGTCCAATTTTATTGTTATATAATTGTTCATAGTAATCTCTTATGATCTTCTGTGGTATCAGTTGTAACTTTCATATCTGAATTAAATTTGAGCCCTCTTTTTCTCTTGTTGAGTCTAGCTAAAGGCCTGTCAACTTTTTTAACCTCTTCAAAAATCCAGATCTTTTCCACTATTTAATCTTTATTTCTGCTCTTATATTATTTCCTTTTTTCTACTAACTTTGGGCTTCATTTGTTCCTCTTTTCCTAGTTCCTTTAGATGTAAAGTTAAATTCTTTGAGATTTCTCTTGTTTCTTGAGGTACTCCTATATTGCTATAAACTTCCCTCTTAGAACCACATTTGTTGCATCCCATAATTTGGGGGATATATTTTTTTTGTTTTCTGTATATGTCTATTAAGTCCATTTGGTGTAATGTGTCATTTAATACCTATGTTTCTTTAATGATTTTCCACCTGAATGATCTAGCCATTGATGTAAGTAGGGTCTTAAAGTCCCCAACTATTATATTGATGTCAATTTTTCCCTTTCGGTCTGTTAATATTTGCTTGGTATAGGTCAGTGCTCCTATGTTGGGTGCACATATATTTATAAATCTTATATCTTCTTAATTGTCCCTGTATCATTTTGTAGTTCCTCTCTATCATTTATTACAGTCTTTGCTTTAAACTCTCTTTTATCTGAATATAGCTACACCATCTTTCTTTTCATTTACATCTGAAGGAACATCTTTTTCCATCACCTCACTTTCAATCTGTATGTGTCCTTATTTCTGGAGTCTCTTAGAAGCAGTATATAGATATGTTGTGGGTTTTTTTTTTTTTTTAGTCATTCAGCCACTCTATGTCTTTTGACTAGAGACTTTAATCTATTTATATTTAAAGTGATTATTGATAGGTATGCATTTATTCTCATTTTGTTAATTATTTTCTGGCTGTTTTTATAGTTACTCTCTATTCCTTTCTTTTACTCTCCTTCCCCTTATGATTTGATGATTTTCTTCAACCTTAGGACTGGATATCCTCTCACTGTCTTTTGTGTATCTACCAGAAGTGTTTGGTTTGTGGTTATTGTGAGGTTCTCACATATCACCCCATGTATATATTTTAATTTTTTATTAACATATATTATTTGCCCCAGGGTACATGTCTGTGAATCATCAGGCTTACACATTTCACAGCATTTGCCATAGCACATACCCTCCCCAATGTCCATAACCCTACCTCCCGGCCACCCTTAGTTTGTTTCGTGAGTTTAGGAGTCTCTTATAGTTTGTCTCCTTCCCCATCCCATCTTGTTTCATTTCTCTTCCCCAACTCCTACGACCCCCTGCCCTGTCTCTCAAATTCTTGATTTCAGAGCGATCATGTGATAATTGTCCTTCTCTGACTAGTGACTTATTTCGCTTAGCATAATACTCTCTAGTTCCGTCCACGTCATTGCAAATGGCAAGATTTCATTTCTCTTGATGACTGCATAGTATTCCATTGTATATATATACACCACATCTTCTTTATCCAATCATCTGTTGATGGACATCTAGGTTCTTTCCATAGTTTGGCTATTGTGGACATTGCTGCTATAAATATTCAGGTGCATGTGACCATCTGGATCACATTTGTATCACCCTATGTCTATTAACAGTCTATTTTAAGTTGAGAGTAACTTCAATTTTAACACATTCCAAAACTAAATTCTTACTCTTCTCCCCCATGTAATAGGTTTGTTTTCACATTTTATATCTATTTTATGAATCTTTTAATAATTATTGTAATTTTAATTAATTTACTACTATTGCCTTTTAACTTTCATAGTAGCTTTCTAGTGATTAATCTACAAACTTTACTATAAATTTACCTTTTCTAGTAAGATTTTCACTTTTGTAAATTTTTTGTTATTAATTAGTGGTTTCTTTTCAGCTTAAAGACATCCCTTTAAACATTTTTTTGAGGCTGGTTTAGTGAGGATAAACTCCTTTAGCTTTTGTTTGTGTGAAAAACTATCTTTCCATCCATACTGAATTAGCATTCAAGATTATCATCTTGCCAGATAGAGTATTTTTGGTGGTTTTTAAAAAAAAAATTTTGTGAGTATAGTTGACACACAGTGTTACATTATTTTCAGGTGTACAACATAATGATTCAACTTTTCTACATGTTCATCACAATAGCAGCTACATCTATCCCCATACAATGCTACCACAATATCATTGATCTATGTCGTGCCTTTTATTCCCATGACTTATTCATAACTGTAAGCTTGTATCTCCCACTCCCTTTACCCATTTTGCCCATCCTCACACTCACCCTTCCCTCTGGCAACCATCAGTTTTTTTCTTTGTATTTACAGGGAGATAAATTTTGTTTATTTATTCCATTGTTTTTTAGATTCCAAGAATGAAATCATATGTATTTGTATTTCTCAATCTGATTCATTTCACTTAGCGTGCACACATACATACATACACACACACACACACACACACACCAGGTAGAGGATTTGGAATCAGAAGTATTTTCCTTTAAGCACTGTATGTCACATCACTCCCTTCTGCCCTGCAAAGTTTCTGTTGAGAAATCTACTGATACCTTTATGGGGTTTCCCTTGTACATAACAATTTCTTTGTCTCTTGCTGCTTTTAAATTTTTCTCTTCATAGTTTTGACATCTTATTTATAATGTGTCTTTGTATGCATCTTTTTGAGCTCATCTTATTTGGAACTCTCTGGGCTTCCTGGACTTCAATGTCTATTTCCTTTCCTAGGTTAGAGAAGTTTTCAGCCATTATTTTTTCAAATAAATTTTCTCTTTCTCTCTTCCCCTGCGGCCCCTCTAATGCAGATGTTATTCCAGTTGATGTGTCTTATAGGTCCTTTAAATTATCTTTACTTTTTTAAATCCATCTTTCTTTTTCTGACTCTGTCTGGGTGAGTTCCATTACTTTGTCTTCTAGCTCACCGATCTATTCTTCCATTTCATCTAGTCTGCTATTGAACACTAACACCACCCCATAGTATTTTTCAGTTCAGTTATTGTTTTCTTCAGCTCTGTGACTTTTGTTTGGTACTTTCTTATATTTTCTATCTCTTTGTTCAAGTTCGCACACTGTTCATTCACTCTTTTCCCAAGTTCAATGAGTATCTTTATGATCATTATTTTTAATTTTTTATCAGGGAGATTTATCTCCATGTCATTAAGGTCTGTTTCCGATGTTTTCTCTTATTCTTTTGTTTGGACTGTATTTCTCTATTCCCTCATTTTGCTCAATTCTATGTTTACTTCTATGTATTAGGTGAAATAATTACCTCTCTCAATCTTGAATGAGTGGCATTTTATAGCTGATGAGACTTCTCTTTCAATCTCACTCTAGCTCTTAGTTTTCTCTCAAAACTTTATGATCATTAAACTACCTAATTTATTTTTGATATGACCTCACTGTTGAGGGTGTGCCAGGATCTGTCAGTGTTCCAAGGTGAGAAATCTCATTTAGTAGTTTCAGATTTACTGGACTCTCAGGCAATAGCTTTCAAAGTATGTAAATATCTCAGTCCTGTGGAGCCACAATTGTATTCCCTACTCTGGCCTCCAGACCAAGAGATGTAGAAGTATCTCTTGGGTGACAGTTTCAAAAATTAGGGCTCCTGACAAGAGTATAAGCTCCTTTCTGAGAGGTTCTGTTGAGCTGCTGCAAGGCCAAGAGGGTGTCAAGAATGGGTTCTCCCTATTAACATCCCCTAGGGGTACCTCCATAGCCTCTAGTTGTGGGGGAAACCTGAAGCCTCTCTCCCTCAAGCTGAAGTTCCAGGTATAGTAAATAGGCCTTTTTTTTACAAGAAGTGTTGGTTGTATTTCAGTCCTCCTTCTGTGCAGTGCCTTGAAGGTGATAACCTGTCAATAACTGTCTTTCTAATTGTTACATTCCCATGGAGCTCAGAAATGCCAGCCCCCAGGCTCACTCTCTCCTATCCCTCTCAATGTGGTCTTTTTATCCTTTGTTGTGCAAAAGTAGTACATCTAGTTCTCAGATCTTTTTCAGAGGAAAAAGATCCACATATAGCTATAGATTTGGTGTGTCATGGGCAAAGATGCATCCTACACCACCATCTTGCCGAAATCTACCCCTCACTTCCCATCTCTCACATTTCTATACATCTTTTTTAAAAATTCTATTTATTTATTTGAAAGAGAGTGGGTGAGAAAGAACACAAGTCAGGGGAGACAGAAGAGAGGGAGCAGACTCCTGACTGAGCAGGGATCCTGACTCAGGGTTGGACTTTAAGACCCTGGGATCATGACCTGGGTCAAAAGGAGATGCTTAACTGACTGAGTCACCCATGTGCCCCTATACATTTTTTTCCCCAAGCTTGGTTGGTTGGTTGGTTGGTTGATTTTAGAGAGAAAGCACAGGGGCAGGGGGTAGATGGAGATGGTGAGAGGGGACAGGCAGAGATGGTGAGAGGGAATCTCAAGCAGACTCCCCACTGAGAGCAGAGCCTGGACATGGGGCTCAATCTCACAACCCTGAGATCATGACCTGAGCTGAAATCAAGAGTCAGAAGCTTCACTGGCTAAACCACCCAGGCGCCCCATCACATTTCTATACATGTTACAAGTGAGTCACTGTCTGCCCTTTGTTCTAGACTATTATTTCAAGAATGTTTGCCTGGCAAACAGCCTTGGAAGATAGAAATAATATCTCCCACCAGAGATAAGAGAAGTTTTGCTCACACCCTAATAATATAAAGAGAATGCTCTGAAGCAAAGGGCAGTCATACTGTTCAGTATAATAAAGGTAGAATCTAACTTGCGATTAAAAATGAAGCATGCTGGGGCACCTGGGTGGCTCAGTTGGTTAAGCAACTGCCTTCGGGTCAGGTCATGATCCCGGAGTCCCAAGATCGAGTCCCACATCGGCCTCCCAGCTCCATGGGGAGTCCGCTTCTCACTCTGACCTTCTCCCTTCTCATGCTCTCTCTTACTCTCTCTCTTTTCTAATAAATAAATAAATAAAAATCTTTAAAAAAAAAAATGAAGCATGCTTACTTCAGGTGCCCCAAGTTCAGGATTCCCCTCCTATAGTCAACCCAGAGGATGTGCAGGTATCATTTGGCTCTCTTCACTTTAGTCTATGGGAATAGGGCCTCAGGGAAGCAGCACAAAAATGCAGATACCCTGGCCACTGCTACTGCTCTAAGTACTAATGAGGCCTTCATCTCTGACCCAGGAGTCTCATGTCTTCAGCCAGCTTCCATGAAGCTGTATCACACTCAATTATGAGTTTTTAAGTAGAGTAAAATCTCAAACCCTTCACAGTGTTTGACAACTTCTTCCAGTAAAAAAGGACATTGTTTTATTTTGCGTTCATTTTGCTCTTAGCTTGCTCTATTTTGCATGACCTTTGCACATAAAGCTAAAAATCCAGCTCCAAAAACGTTTTGCAAATTGATTGTTTTGCAGATAAATGTAAAAGCAATTTCCTGTTTATTTACCAAAAAATATCCATCTTGTTACTGATGTAAAAGTCATGCTTCTAACAATTATATATTTTTGAAGTCTAGTAAAAGCTGTTGATGTCATTACTTCTCCCTTGCTAAAGTTACAAAGGTTCCTGTTCACAAAAGGCATTAGCAGACATCGTGATTAGAATGATCTAACATGTGAGAAGGTCTGTTAATACATGGCATGTTTCAAGCAATTTGGAATGTTTCAGAGTATCTTTCCGCCTCCCCTTTGTTCCGGTGAATAAAATCTTTGCTAGAGTGCAGGTGTGTTCCTGAGATGCTCCTTCTGGAAAGGAACAAGAACTATGCCAGAAGCCAGTGGAAACATTTTTCCAATTTTCCAAAGGAAATATCAGATGGAATGGTTAATCATTTGTAAAGCCCAATCAAAGCAATGCATTTAATGCATGGATTTGTACCATTCCTTGTTCTCTTGGACACTGACTAGTTTGTCTTTTGCCACAAACTGCCCACTGGAGCAAAAGAGTCAAGAAAATAATAATATTTCTAAAGAACCAAGTGAGTTCCCATTGGCTAACATGGATGAATCCTCAGTCTCTAAGGAGTTTGTCAAAATGAGTTCTTCAACATTGATTTTCCCACAATCTTAAAGAGGGAAGCCCTTCTCTGTGGACTTGGTAAGAATGGAAAGTTTCAAACTGTTACCTGAGAGAGTAGAAGAGGGATGATGATGTTCCCTCTGAGCCACTACTGAGCAAAACTAAAAGCACAGTGATTTATGCTGTAGTTCTTTATGTGTAATAGAAAAACAATTTCCCTCCACTCAATGGAATATTTTTATTTGTTAATTTTCAGCGATGGCAATGTCATTTTCCTAAAAGAAATTGAATCAGAGCAGCCACGAAAACCTAGGATTTGGGGGGGTTCTCAAAAAACTTTCTCTTTTAATTTAAAATAAGATACACCTATAATGTCCAAAAAAAGTCTCAGTAAGAAACAACTATAATTTTTCACAGGTTAGGTTTCTTAAGATGGTATAAGATATCATGTTTTTATCAACTATTTTGATTCTTCAAGACGCCATAAAATGAAAAAGAAGTTTATGGCCTACAAACAAAGACAAGCTACAGTGCTTGGTTTCTGTATTTACTCTTTGAAAACTACTCAAGGCTAACCTATATGCATATGCATAAGCATATTGATTTTCCTCAGCAGGAACCTTTTAGAAGCTGACTACTGTCTCCTTCATGTTCTTGCTCTGGGGTTTGGACCAGGCTGCCAGCAAGCCTGCCTACTCTCCCTTACTTATTGCTTAAAGACAATCATATTTTTACATTACTCAAGGATGCTACTTAGTAAATAATTATAAAATTGTGTTAAGATGTCTAAGAAAAATACTTCCACTGGCTTTCCGCATAGAGCTTATTCTCTTCAAGGACGACCGTTCAGGGACACAGCTGCATTCTAGCAAAGATTTTCTTCACTGGAACAGGGAAGAGGCATAAAGACATTCTCAAACTTTCCTTTCCACTCTTCTGTTGGCACAAGAGGTTCTTGGGGAACTGACTGGACACAGGGTGTTAGTATGTGGTGGTGGGACGGGGGAGGTAAGTAGGTCTTCTCAGACATCCTCCTGAGGCCCAGAAGACAGAGACCCTTACTGATTCTTTTTGTTCTTTATATTAGCTACCATTCAATACAAGTTATTGGGGGGTCTTCATTTATTTACTTATATAATAATTACTTATTGTGCAATGTAAAACTATACAGAAGTAATATCTAGCACCTTCCCCAGATCATTTGATTACCCCACCAGCATAGACAGCCACTGTGATGTGTTGGCATAACAGAGGGCTGTAGTCAGTTTGGGCAGCCAGAATACCATACACTGGGTAGCTTATAAATAATTGAAATTGATTTCTCACAGTTCCAGAGGCTAAAAGTCTGAGATCGGGATGACCAACAGAGTTGGGGGGTTCTAGGAGGGGTCCTCTCCTAGATAGCAAAGAGCCATTTCCTCACTGTATCCTCATGTGGCACAAGGGAGCTCTCTGGAGTCTCTTTTATTAGGACACTAATCCCATTCATGAGGGCTCCATTCCCCACCTCATCACCTCCCAAAGGCCTCACTTCCTAATACCATCACATTGCGGATTAGGCTTCAGTTAGGAATTTTTGGAGGAACACATTCAGTCCCTAGCAAAGAGTCATCAAGTCTTACGTGGTTATAGAGTCACTACAGCTGCATACTCTAGAAAATTCCAGGCCCCATCTGCAAACACACTTCTCTACTTATACACTCCCCTGATTTTCCTTTTCCTTTTTCTTTCCTCAGCCCCTCAGGAATGAAGGGGGAAAATGCCAGGGAAATATCATCCTGCTGACCCCATAGGGAGAGTGGTTTTCACTGTCATTCTTGCTGTAGCCCCATTAGCTCAGAAGTCTCCCCTTCATCACACATCCAACCTAGAGATGAGAGAACCAGGCTCCTCCTCTGTGGTTAAGTGAATGGAATTCTCCAGTCATTTGTATAAGTTTAAGATTTCCTTCTGTTCAGAGATTTAGTAGGACAGAAGCCAGCCTTACATGGGTAACTGAAATGCAAGAATTTGCTTTCTGCCTCAAATTCCCTCATGTTAACTATGAACAGACAGGTACACACCAAGTGATGTATCAACCCCCGTGCCCTACAGCAAGTTTGGCTCAGAGCAGATGGTGGTGCCAGACAGGAGAAATGAATAGGTTGAACTAACCCCCTCTGACTTTTGGGTTAGAGTCAAGTGAAGCTTGTCTTCCCATCACGATTCTCATTCTATGCCAGGTGTATGGGCTCGATTCTAAAATATCTGCTTTGTGAGTCCCATTCTTGCTACCCTCTCAACACACCCTCATTTCTCACCTCCTACTCCATCAGGGAACTTTTTTTTTTTTTTCCGGTTCATGTAACTGAACCAGGAGTTTCTTGCTAGCACACAAAGCCAGGAAATCAATTTGGTTTAGGACAAGCTGAACTCAACTCAGCGCCACCCTCCGCTGCTACGCTGTGCTCTGCGTTTTCCATCAAAGCACACATGTCAATGGGTTTGCCTGTTTCAAAAATGTTTCCTGGCCAGGCAGCCCAGTTTTCAGCATCACTGGCTTCTAACTGGAGACATGCATCCTTTCCCTCTTTGCTTCTGTCTTTTTGGTTCCCTCTTAAGGTCCCCAAAGAACTTCCCTGCTCAAGGCTGCCTGCTGAACCTGCCTTGATTTATCCTTACAAATCGGCAGCAGCAAAGGTAACACCTTGCCCTGCTCCACCTCATCATAAGCTTTTCTTTGGAGCAGTTCCCATTACATCGGCAAAGTTACTCTGCCAGGAAGGCAGGAGACTATGCCAGGAAGTCTGAGTCCTGCACTGAGCCATCTGTCACTTTGACGACAAAGTCACCACAGGGGCAACAAGCTGTTCTCTCCTACTAACATTCAATACAAGGTGGTCACACTCTGCGCTTGGGTATTATCCTAAGAAAAAAATGCATTCCACCTAAATATTCTACCTATAGAACACGGTCTTACCCTTAGAAAATGTTATCTGCCGATGTCTCTAACAATGCATGCATTGCCAACACATCTGTCTACCACAATCATCAGTCTTAATTAGGCACATTTGTACATCAGCATTCTAAATACAATCATTGAAACTGGCAAATACTATACTCAGGGAGTTTAAACAGACCCCAAAACGTAGCTGTGTCACACGACTACGGAAACCGATTTAGAAACAGACAAGCCCAGGTTTGGGTACCAGCTCTGCCACTTAGTTCTTGGAAGGTGGGCTAGTTTCTGATTCGATTCCCATGTCTATCGAATGGGGACGAGGACAATAACCACAGCTACCATGCAGCCAGCCCTACTGCATCCCCGACACGATGGTAAGTGTCTGACACCCCTCGTGTCACGTAGTCCCCATGACAAGCCTGTGAGTTGGACAGTTATCATACCCATTTTACAAAGGAGGACACTGAGACTCAAATATTAAGTGTCCTCCAGGATACTTAATGGGAGAATCAAAGTGAGCCACAGTTATCGCTGTTGCTGCCGTCATCATCATTACTGACCCCCTTCCCAAAACTGTCCTTTTAATACTTCAGTTCAATTGTAACCTCATTTCTTGGAGTGCACTCTTCCCCCTTCCTCCCTCCTGGCTGCAGCTCAATGAGTTTTTCATTTCCCTTTCTCTGTGAAACTTCCCTTACCTCTTTGGGAGCAAAACATCTGATCAATATCTAAGAAACAAATACAACGTGTATTCTGTTCGGCTTCACATTTTTCAAATAAAAGGCACTTTCTCTCTTGACTGAATATACAGTGGGTATGGAAACACTTAAGCTGATGCATTTTGTGTTTCCTGATTTACAGATCCAGCAGACAAGCCTACGCTTAGGCAGAGCGGGCAGTTCCCCTGAGTTTTATCATTTATTTTTCTGATTACCCAGATAATACCAAATTCAAACACTACAGAAATAATTAACTTTGAATAGGACAGTCTTCGCCACCAAAAATCCACCTTCTGGAGATAATCGCTATTAACAGAATGTAACGTATCCTATCCCTTCAGCTTTTTTTCCCTCTATATATGCTAACCTATTATTGCGACTACTTATTTATACATAAACAAGTATAAATGTACCTCATTCTTTTTAACCAGTGTTTAGTATTCTATGGTGTGAATACACCTGTAATACATGTAATTATCATCATTTACCTCTTAAGAAGCCAAGCATCTCTGGAGCTCATGTGCATGTGCGTGTGTGAGCACACACATACACACACTCACTCACAGTGAATCCTCAGAAATCTGTCGCTGCTGCTGGAGAACTCTATTGTCATTTCTTTGTTATTAAAATGCCTTATTTCTGGATGTGTTCTATTCAAATGCAGGTGCTCTGAGTGCTCAGGTGCCCTAGTCAATAACTCATTAAATGACATGCTTAGAGCCTGATGCCTAAGAAGCAGAAAATGAAAATGGGAGGTGCGAAAGAGAAATCTTTACCATTAGAGCTTGTTTTCTTAGTGGTTGTCGTCACCGGTCTTATAATCTCTCTTTCATATCCTGTCCCTAAAACATCAGACAGCACAAGCTACAATCATCTTAGTGCCTCACTCAGCGGTTGGGGCAACTCATGCTGCTTGGAGGAAATTTTTCTTTGGTGCCCCAGGACCTGGTAACCCTGGTGATTATGTGCCGCCCTTTGTAAATAAACAGATGCTACTTGGATACCTAAAACAGTCTGAGTATCAATCATTCAGAAAGAAGCTCTACAGGTACTCGAGGGGCGCCTGGGTGGCTCAGTGGGTTAAAGCCTCTGCCTTCGGCTGTCATGATCACAGGGTCCTGGGATTGAGCCCCACATCGGGCTCTCTGCTCAGCAGGTAGCCTGCTTCCCCCTCTCTCTCTGCCTGCCTCTCTGCCTACTTGTGATCTCTCTCTCTGTCAAATAAATAAATAAAATCTTTAAATAAATAAAATAAAATAAAATAAAATAAAATAAAATAAAATAAAATAAAATAAAATAAAAGGTACTCGAGGAATGAACCCATTGCCTTGACCTCTGGAGCACTGTTCTCTATGCAAGTGAGCTCTTTGGCCTAGACTCTTTAAAAGAAGTCCAGCTCTGTTATTCTACATCCCTTGTCTCAACAAGACAGGTAAATAGTGGAGATATCTCTACCACAGAAGATGAAAGGACAGAGCAAAGCCAGCATGCTCATAATTTTCCAGACCTAAGAATCACTTAGGAAGCTTTTAAAATTGGATTTCTGATCCCATCCCCCAGCGATTGGAATAGAGCCCAAAAAACTTCATTTAGTAGGTTATTACTCGGTAGATAAAGATGTAGGTGATTTGTAGACCATACTTTGAGAATCGCTAAAGGGTATATGCTCAAAAGAATATAACATTAATATGCTGCATCACAAACTTATGTTGCTTTCTGATTCTGCCCATGTGGAATAACTATAATTATACTTATCTTTTCCAAGTAAACACTTAAAAACTAGGGGTGCCTGGATGGCTCAGGGGGTTGAATTCTCTGCCTTCAGCTTGGGTCATGGTCTTGGGGTCCTGGGATCAAGCCCCACATCGGGCTCTCTGCTCGGTGGGGAGCCTTCTCCCTCTCTGCCTAATTCTCTGCCTGCTTGTGATCTGTGTCAAATAAATAAATAAAATATTCTAAAAATTATAAAAATGAATGAATAAAAAATAAGAAGTAGACAAAATACGTTAAACAACCTTTTTCTTTTTCATACAATGAATGGTGCTGTACAGTGAGGTTCTAAGTTACCCAAGAAAAAAGAAACAAGCAAGGTGAGTCCTCTGATCATCCCAGCTTTCCTCCCAAAACTCTTCCTATATCACAGTGCAAGGACAGGGCTCCCATACAAAAGTAATGGTCTCCATGAGTTGAAAAGAAGAGACTGAAGTGACTCAATTTACAGAGCAGGATACCAGGGAGGAAGACATTATCAACACAATGCTCCCCAAATCTGCACAGCATTCCCCTTGGGTCTGCTGGAGCCCAAGTCATGATAAGTATAGTAAAATTCAAGAAGGATGAGCAAAGAATGACTGGGGAGCAACAAGCTGGGTCATCCCCAGCGCTCATTTGGGGCTTGGAGAAGGCTGAGCAAGAGGTCTCGGTCAACCCTGAAACATTCAGTAGAAACTCCAGAAGAATTAGGTCTTAGTAGTGAGATGCTACCCTAGAGGAAAACTACTTTAAACCTATCCAAACAAAGCTTGAAAGTATCCAGTTGATCCAAAATTAACTCCACTGCCTGAAGAGTAAAGTCCAATATGCTTTTAGAAAAGACATCATATTATGCTGAGCAAAATAAGGCAGTCAGAGAAAGCCCAATACCATGTGATCTCACTCATATGTGGAAGTTAAGAAAGAAAACAAATGAGCAAAGGGGGGCAAAGCCAAGAAACAGACTCTTAATTAGAGAGAACAAACTGAGGGTTTCCAGCGGGGAGGTGGGGGTGGGAGGATGGGGGAAACAAGTGATGAGGATGAAGACAGGCACTTGCTGTGAGGAGCCCCAGGTGATGTATAGAGTGCTGGGTCACTAAATTGCACACCTGAAACTAATACTACACTGTATGTTAACTAACTGGAATTTGAATTAAAACTTATAAATAAAAAAGACAACAGATTTCAGCTCTCAATAATGTAACATTCACAGTGTCCAATAGCCAATTAAAAAATTACTAGACATGCTAAGAAATAGAAAAAGGGTCATCCATACCCAGGAGAAGAATCAGTCAAGAGACGCAGATCCAGGAATGACAACAATGACAGAAATAGCGGACAAGGATATTCAATTACCTATTTTCAATATACTCAACTAGTTAAAGAAAACAAACATGATATAGAGAGATGTGAAAGATATAAAAAAAATAAACCAGATGAAAATTCCAGGGATGAAAAAAAATAAACAGATTGAAACTAACTGGATGGAGAAAACAGCAGATGAAACTATGGGAAAAAAAGGGGAGAGGGAACCTGAAGATACAGTGATAGAAAATATCCAAAATAAAGCACAAAGGAAAAATGACTGAATAATAACAGAGACTCACATACCACAATATCAATCACATATATAGGTTAACTGAAGTCCTAGAAAAGGGAGGGGATAAAAATCACTCTCAAAACAGTTTCTAAAATTTATATGGACATTCAAAAGAGCTAGAATAGACCAAACAACTTTGAAAAGTAGGAAAAAAATGCATATTTCAATGTTTATTATAAATCTGCATTAAGGACACCTGGGCAGCTCAGACGGTTAAGCATCTGCCTTCAGCTCAGGTTATGGTCCTAGGGTCCTGGGATCAAGTCCAGCATTGGGCTCCCTGCTTGGCAGAGAGTCTGCTTCTCCCTCTGCCTCTGCCTCTCCCCCTACTTGTGCTCTCTCTTGAATGAATAAATAAAATCTTTAAAATGGAACACACTAGAATCCAGGAATTGACCCACATTTATGTTATCAATTCATTTTCAACAAAGGTGCCAAGGTAATTCAATGAGGAATGAGGAATAAATAGGAGAATGCAAGACTGAGCAGAATGGGAGAGGCTATCAAACCATAACAAAGACCTGATAATCTGTTAGCCCAGCACAGAAATCCAGAGCAAAGGTTTTCACTGGTGGAGTCTTGGGTTGAGTGGCAATAGCTAGGTCACTTTGCTGAGCCACTGGCTAGAGACCACTTTAAGAGGAGTGTGGTCTTGACTATCATTGCCTTGCTCAATTATTGGCCAATGAATAGTTGGGGACTAAGATATTCCTTAAAGGAAAAAAAAAGAATTTTAATCCTTACCTCACACCATACACAAAAGTTAAACCAAATGAATCCTAATTCTTAGTATATAAATTCTAACTAAAAAATGCCTAGAAGAATGCGGAGAAAGGGGAACCCTCCTACACTGTTGGTGGGAATGCAAGCTGGTACAACCACTCTGGAAAACTGTATTTTGAGGTTCCTCAAAATGTTGAAAATAGAGCTACCCTACGACCTAGCAATTGCACTACTGGGTATTTACCCTCAAGA
>CM052814.1:37167635-37226450 GCA_028533885.1 Nasua narica
ATATGGACATGGGGGAGGGTATGTGCTATGGCAAATGCTGTGAAATGTGTAAGCCTGATGATTCACAGACATGTACCCTGGGGCAAATAATACATTATATGTTAATAAAAAATTTAAAAAATGCCTAGAAGAAAATGAAAAAGCAAATCAAAACCTTGGAGAAAGTATTTCTTAGACCACAGAAACCACAAACCATAAAGGACAAGTAGAACTAACTTCATCAAAATTAAACTTTTGCTGAGTGACACTGTTAAGACAACAAAAATATTGTATATATGGCAAAAGACTGGATACATAGTACATTAAAAATCATCCAACTCAGTAATAAAATCCATTTTAAAATAAGCAAATGACTTGAACATTTCAATAAAGAGACAAATGGCCAACAAGGCACACAAATAGCTAATTAATTTCAGTAACCATTAAAGAAATTCACATTAGAGTCACAATAGGATACCATGACATTCCCATTAGAATGGCTAAAAACAGACTGAAATAGGGTGTATTATCAAAGATGTAGAATGTAAAATAGTAGGACCACTTTGAAAAACAGATGGCAGTTTCCTTTAAACTCAAACATGTACTTACTAAGATCTAGGAATTCTATTACGTCTTTAACCAAGACAAATGAAAGTGTACGTTCACCCAAATACTTGTACGCAAATGTTCATAGGAGCTTTTTAAATAATAGCCAAAAAAAAGTTTAACAAACCCAATCAACAGGTGGGTGGAAATTAATAGTGGCATGCTAATATAGAATACTATTCAGCAAGACGTAGGAAAGAATAGATATTGCAAAACATACAGATAGCTCTCAAAATCATTATGCTGTGGAAAGACATGAGATAAAAGGAATATATATTTTCACTAATCCATTTACATGAAATCCTGGAAAAGAAAAAACTGGTCTATAATTAAAGAAAGCATATCCTTGGTTGCCGGGAGTCAGGGAGCAAGAGAATGACTTCAAAGGGGCATGAGGGGACTTTTTGGGGTGAGGAAAGTGCTGTATATCTTGATTGGGGTAGTAATTAAATGAGTGGTTATACATTTATTTATCAAATATATCTACTCTTATATTTAGATATATGAGTATACATATACAAATATATCTACTCTGTATTTGTAGATAAACACAAGATTTATCTACTCTTATACTTAAAATGGGTGCATTTTATTGCATGTAAATTATACCTTAGTTTAAAAAAAAATCTAAGTGATGTGTTCTCTAGTATTTTCTTATCATCCTGGGCTCATCTCATCTTTGCTGTCTATAACTAGGTAAGTCAGGGGCTGCTCTGTAAACTTTTTACGAAGATAAACACAAATATTTTTTATAACTTTAAATGTTTGTTGGTAATGACTTCTCTCAATTCTGCAGAATTCTCCTAATTCTTCCGTTTCCATAGACTTCTCCACAAGGAAATTCACACATAGCACTTATCTCTCTCATTACCTCATGACCAGTAGTTCTTATTCTTAGAATGTGGTCTCAGGTTTGATCTTTCCTCTTTTTTTTTTTTTTAAAGAATTTATTTATTTGAGAGAGAGAGAGAAAGTGAGAGAGAGCATGAGAGGAGAGAAGGTCAGAGGGAGAAGCAGACTCCCTGTGGAGCCGGGAGCCCGACTTGGGACTCGATCCCAAATCTCAAGGATCATGACCTAAGCCAAAAGCAGCCGCCCAACCAACTGAGCCACACAGGCGCCCTGATCGCTCCTCTTATCAATCATGAGCTTTAATATACTTGTCCTTGCCAATTAAGCAACATACCATATTTACAAGAAGTGCGCATTTCTTTGACAGAGAAGCCGTGTGTGCTTTCCCCTAGGCTTTCTGAATACTTAACAATCTGCTCTTTGTCTATCAGTCCCCATGTGATTTTAATTGAGATGGCCTTAAATTTATCATTTTATTCAGGAAAAATCATCGGCTTTTCAGCATTAACATATTTGGTCGTCCCACCTGGGAATCTGGTTTGTCTCTCTCCCCAAGCTTTCTTCGATGTGACTTGGAAATTTTCATTAACTTTCTTGGGCATTTTCAGAAGCATTTCTTATGTATTTTATATTTACTGCTACTGTACTTGAGGATTTTTCTATTATATTTTTGAGTTGAATTTTGCTAATATGGAGGAAATTGTTTTTATGCCAGTATATTTATATTTTTTTCATAGCCTGCTTTTCAGTCATATTATCTGCAAATAAAATTTTCATTTACCCTAATATTTATACCTCATATATTTATCTGCTTACAACATCAGCTAGAATTTCCAAAATAATATTAAAATGATGATATCATCATCTTGTCTCTGACTGTAATGGCAATCAACGTCTATAGCGTTATCATTAAATAAATGTTGGCTATGAGTCGGGAGTTATTTCCCTTAACAAAACAATTTAATAGCTTACAAAGCCATTTTATCAGAGTTGATGTTTTAGAAATACTGTCAGCACTCAGATGGATAAGATCACCCTCATGCTTTCATTGTTCTAGTACCTTCCCATTATACTGAGAAGAAAATCCCAAACTGCTTACTGTAGTCTGTACAACTTGAAGTGTTCTAGTCCCTGACGAGCCCTCCAACCTCATCAACCCCTCTGACTCTGATTCATTAATTCTAGCTGACTGACTTCTTTCTGTTCATAGAACGTACCAAATCTTTCTTACCTCAGGGCCTTTGCACCTACTATTCTCTCTGCCTATAGCAAATTACCTTCAGATTATTTCATACCTAAATCTCTCTTTTCATTTAGATCTACCTCTAACATCCTCTACTTAGAAACAAATAAACAAACCCTGGCCACTCTTTAACACATTTACTAGTATATTTAGGTCACTTGACACAATCTGATATTATCTTTTTATTTGCATTTTTTCTGCCCCAACAACTTCCCAACACATCCCGACTAGAATCTAAGTTCCATGAGAACAGTCTAGTCCAGGGTTCAGCAAACATTTTTTAGAAAAGGCCAGATAGATCTTGTAGGAAGTATGTGTGAGCTGTGTGGTCTCTCCTGCAACCAGTTAATGCTGCTCTTGTAGCATGAAAGAAACGAGAGGCGATACACAAATGAATGGTCAAAGCTGTGCTCCAATAAAACGTCATTCAAAAAACAGATGGTAGGGGCTCCTGGGTGGCTCAGTGGGTTAAAGCCTCTGCCTTAAACTCGGGTCATGATCTCAGGGTCCTGGGCTCGAGCCCCGCATCGGGCTCTCTGCTCAGCAGGGAGCCTGCTTCCCCCTCACCCTCTGTCTGCCTCTCTGCCTACTTGTGATCTCTCTCTCTCTCTCTCTCTCTCTAATAAATAAATAAAATCTTAAAAAAAAAAAAACAAAAACAAAAACAGATGGTAGAACAGATCTGTCCATGTACCACAGCTTGCCAATCCCCATCTTGTCAGTCTTGCTCTCTGCTTCATCCCCAAAGCCTAGAAAAGTACCTGGTTCATAGCAGGTAATCAATTCATGCTTCTCATAAATTTATATTTTTATACAGTTACTTAGCCTTGCACAACCATGTATGTTTACCAGTTTTTAATTAATTTTATTTTTAAAAGTATAATTTTAACATTTTTGTACTTGAAAATTTTTTTAAAGTTTATTTTTTTAATTTTATTTTTTTCCCCAAATACTTTTATTTTTTCAGTGTTCTAAGATTCATCGTTCATGCACCACACTCAGTGCTCCATGCAATATGTACCCTCCTCAGTACCCACCCACCAGGCTCACCCAACCCCCCACCCAAAACCTCCCAAACCCTCAGTTTGTTGCTCAGAGTCCACAGTCTCTCATGGTTCATCTCCCCCTCTGAATTCCCCCCAATTATTCTGAAAAAATTTATTTTACATTTAATTTCAATCAGTTCCTTTTCAATTCCTATTTATTTATTGAAGTAATTTTTTTTAATTAATTTATTTATTTGAGAGACAGAGAAAGTGAGAGAGAGCATAAGAGGAGAGAAGGTCAGAGGAAGCAGCAGACTCCCGGTGGAGCTGGGAGCCCGATGTGGGACTTGACCCCGGAACTCAAGGATCATGACCTGAGCTGAAGGCAGTTGCTCAACCAACTGAGCCACCCAGGCGCCCCTATTTAAGTAATCTCTACACCCAATGTGGGGCTCAAACTTACAAACCCAAGATCAAGAGTCACATGCTCTTCCCACTGAGCCAGCCAGGCACCCCTAATTTCAGTCAAGGTTTTAAAATATGATGCTGCTGTGCTAAGAAAATGATAAAAGTATTATTTTGAAAGTGTTTAAGCGGTGTTTTGTTGCTTACAGATTTAGCTGCTTACAGCTGATTTTGTACAGATTTGTGCAAAATCACTATTTTTTGAATGAAGACAATAATAATGACATTATTATGAATTATAAGTACAGCTTTAAATAGTTTATTGTGCTCATTGTGTTACACCCTGTACTAAGCAATTACAAGTCTATCATTTTATTTGTTAAAGCTCTTAAGAAAAATCAAATTTGATTAATATATCCCAGCATGATTTTATATGTTCTGAGTAGGCTTTTTTTATATATATTTTTTTATTTATTTGACACAGAGAGAGACAGTGAGAGAGAACAGAAGCAGAAGGAGTGGGAGAGGGAGAAGCAGGCTTCCCACTGAGCAGGAAGCCCGATGCAGGACTCGATCCCAGGACCCTGGGATCATGACCTGAGCCGAAGGTAGATGCTTAATGACTGAGCCACCCAGGTGCCCTGAGTAGGCTATCTTCTTTCAAGTATACTTGTTATGAATGTAGTTGAAATGATCTCTAATAATTCTTGAAGAACAGAAAAAAATACATATAAATCAATATAAAGTCAGCTGCCCTACTGCTGTTTTATAAAAATTAAATAAACTCAAATAAGCCAAGTGATCATTCAACTTAAGACAGACACTGAGTGTGCAGTTCATGAATTATCCAGGTCCATTATCTCCTCCCTCCTTTCTTGCCCTCTTCCCGCTTTCCTTCCCTCCTCCTTTCTTCCTTTCTCTCTCTCCCCTCCCAACCACTCCCTCTTATCTGGTTGCTGGAATTGATCAGAATATATAGAACACGTAAAGATAATACTAGACACCTGTCAATATGCCGATAGTCCTGACAAGATAGTAGCTAGGCAGAGGCCCTAAGAAGGCCTTAAATGAGATTTTATTTGCATTCCCCATATATTTAATGTTCATTTCTATTATCTAAGCTAACTCCATTATGAGTTGGTATATGTTGCCCAAAGGCAAGAAAAGTATGCAATAGTATATATAACAAAATGAGTTTGAAAAATTTGTATTTTGGTGTGCCTGGGTCACTCCGTTATTTAAGCATCTGACTCTTGATTTCGGCTCAGGTCATGATCTCAGGGTCATGAGATAGAGCCCCAGGTCAGGCAACACACTCAGCAGGGAGTCTGCTTGAGTTTCCCTCTCCCTCTGCCCCTCACCCCCCTGGTTCATGCGCACGTGATCTCTCTTTTAAAAAAAAAAATCTTTAAAAAAATAAAAACCTGAATTTTTTTAAATTTTTTGTATTTTAATCTTGAAATTTATAAAGAGGAAAAAATACTGTTAGAAAGTAAAATTAATCCGGGCACCTTCATAATTGACAAAGGAACAAAGGGTATGAGTCAGATTAGCTAGATTTGTCACTAATGAAAACTTTTTAAATAATATACTTAAAGGAACTTAAGGACATACAATATAGTCTATTATATAATATTTGTATGTATATTTTACAAATTTTATCTCTAAAATAATTTTTATATACTTGTATATGACCAGCAATCCTACTCCCAGGTATTTACCTAAGAAAAATTAAAACTTGCTTCCATTCAAAAACCTGTACATGAATGTTTGTGGTGGCTTTATTCATAACCACCAAAAACTAAAAACAACTAAAATGTCTTCCGACAGGTCACTGATGATTACTTACATACACATAACAGAACACCGCTTAGCACTTAAAATGAACAAACTGCTAATATACTCAACACCACAGATGAATCACTAACGGGTTATGCTAAGTGAGAAAAGCTAGATTCAAAAGGCTAGGTATTGTATGCTTCCATTTACATGACTAATATATAGGAACAAAGACTTAATGCTATCCCAATCAAAATCCTGGCATGGTTTTGTGTGTGTGTGGATATCAATAAACTGATTCTAAAGCTTATGTATAGAGGCCAAACACTCAAAAGAGCCCACCCAGCACTGAAAAAGAAAAACAAAGTTGAAGAACAGACACTGCCCAACTTCAAGACTTACTAAAATGCTACAGTAGTCAAGACGACATGGTGCTGGTGGCAGCATAGACAAATAAATCAATGGAACAGAATAGACAGCCCAGAAACAGACCCACATAAATATAGTCAACTGATCATTGACAAAGGAGAAAAGGCAAAATAATGGAGCAAAGAGATTCTCCTCAAAACATGATTCTGGAACATGCAGACAGCCCGAACATGCACGCATGCAAAACCAAGCAATCAGTCCAGAGACAGACCTTACCCAAAGTGAATTACAGACCTAAATGCAAACACAAAACTGTAAAACTCCTAGATGACAACATAGGAGAAAACCTAAATGATCTTGGACATGGTGATGACTTTTAGATAAAACACTGAGGACATGATCCATGAAAGAATATTTGGTAAGCTAGACTTCGTTAAAATTAAAAACTTCTGCTCTGCAAAAGACAATGACAAGAGAATGAGGAGACAAGCCACAACCGGGAGAAAATATTTGCAAAAGACATATCTGATAAAGGACTGTTACGAAAAATATATAAAGAACTTTAAAAATTCAACAATAAGAAAACAAATAACAGAAAAGAAAAATGGGCTACAGATTTTAATGGACAGCTCACCAAAGAAAATACACAGATGGCAAATAAGCATATGAAAAGATGCTTCACATCATATGTCATCAATCAAAGACAAACTGAAACAGCAATGCAATACCACTATACGCTATTAGAATGGCCAAAATCCAAAACACTGACAACACCATATGCTGGCAAAGATGTGGATCAACAGTTACTCTCAATCACTGCTGGTGGGAACACAAAATAGAACAGTCACTTTGCAAGACAGTTGGGCAGTTTCTCACAAAACTAAACATATTCTTACCATTTGATCCAGCAAGTGTACTCTTTGATATTTACACAAAGGAGCTGAAAACTTATGTCCCACACAAAAACCTGCACATGGCTATTTATAGCAGCTTTATTCATACTTGCCCAAACTTGGAAGCAGCCAAGATGTCTTTTCACAGATGAAAAGATTAATGATATACTCAGACAATAGAATATTATTCAGCACTAAAAAGAAGTGTGCTATCAAGCCATAAAGACATCTTAAATGCCTATTACTAACTGAAAGAAACTAATCTGAAAAGGCTACATACTGTATAATTCTGATTATATGACATTTTAGAAAAGGCCACACAGTGAAGACAGTGAAAAGATCAGTGGTAGCCAGGTATTTAAGGGGAAAGGAGGGTTGAATAGGCAGAGCACAGGGGATTTTTAAGGTGGTGAAAATATTCTGTATAATATCATAGTAATGGATACAAATTATTATACATTTGTCTAAGCCCACAGATGTGCCACGCCAGCAGGGAACCATAATGTAAAAACTATGGACTTGTGTGGCTATGACCTGTCAATGTAGGGTCACCATCTGAAACAGATAGGAGCACTCTGGTGAGGGATGTTGACACTGGGAGGCCATGCATGTGTGGTGGCAAAGGGTACATGGTAAATCTATACCTTCCCTTCAATTTTACTGTGAACCTAAAACTGCTCTACAAGACAAAGTGTTAATTGAATGTACAGAATATAGAGGATATATATATATATTATATAATATACATAATATAGAACTATATATAATTATACATGATTATATTATATATAATATATAAAATATACATATAAACAAGACTATTTTCATACTATATATTTTTATATACTATATAGTATATATACTATATTTTTATACTATATATTGCTATTAACAAATTCATATTATACCATAGTATTATATATATATTTTATATTACATATATATACCATGATACTATATATAATAGTATTATATATATTATATATTATAAATTATAATTATAAATATATATTATATATAATATATAATACCATAGTATTATATATATTATATATATATGTACATATACTATGTATATATACTATATATATAATAGACCATATAATATACCATAGTATTATATATATAATATATATAAGAATCTTCTCTTTACTACTGGATAGTCCTATAATTATATATTATATATATAATTACATATAATTATATACTATATAATAAATGTGTGTTATAAAATATACAAATCATAAGTTATATTATGTTATATATAATATTTAATAAATATATAAATATAATTTATTTAATAAAACAAATCAGTGGTTGCCATGGGCTAGGAGTGGGGAGATGATGACTACAAAGAAGCAGAAAGGAATTTGGGATTGTGATGGGATTTTTTGATACCTTGATTGTGGTGACGATTAAATGACTGTATGCTTTTGTCAGACGCAGAAGCATCACTAAAAGAGTGAACTGTACTGCATGTAAATTACACACAGAGCTAACTGAAAAAAAATAGAAATAGGGGGCGCCTGGGTGGCTCAGTGGGTTAAAGCCTCTGCCTTCAGCTCAGGTCATGATCTCAGGGGCCTGGGATCGAGCCCGCATCCGGCTCTCTGCTCAGCAGGGAGCCTGGTTCCTCCTCTCTCTCTGCCTGCCTCTCTGCCTACTTGTGATTTCTGTCAAATAAATAAATAAAATCTTTTAAAAAAAAAATAAAATAGAAATAGTTAGAACTAATTATTAAATAACAAAAAAATAGAAATAAAAGGCTTAGATTTTTTCACATATTATTTATAACTTTGAGAATTATATTTTAATTACAAAGCACACACATCAGGAGTTTCATTTGCTTCACCTCTGGTTTTCACTAATATTTTTCTGCCTTTCCAGACTGTTTAGTAACCAGTTATCAAATATATGTCTCTACAAACACTAACAGCATAAAACTCAGAATAAATCTATTTAGCTGAGTGGTGAGGAGTGAAATGAAAATTGATTTCTACAGTCAATTATAATAAATAGGTGGTGTTGGTTTGCAATGTCAGCCAAACATGAATGTTGATTCTTCTGTTTGCGGGTTGGCATAACCTTGCACTGTGTCTGAGCTACTTGGTGCTTCTGGACCCACAGAGAACTGACAGCAATTCTCCCCTATAAAAAAAATCTCCCCAAAGGCAGAGCTTAGTGGAAAGGAAAGCAAAGGAAACTACTTCCAGCAGTGTAGGTTGCTGGCACTTTTACAATGCCAAGCATTTTTTTGCACCAATAATTTTAACTATAATTGTATATCTTGGCAAAACTATATATATATATAAAATACCATATATATAAGATTAAGATATAAGATATAGAGAGAGAGATTATATATATATAAGATACATATGAGATACAAGATAATATGATATAATTGTATATCTTGGCAAAACCATATATATATATATATATATATATATTATTGCAGTCACTGATATAATCAACTTTTACAGTTTTATCTTCCAATCTCAGTTGCTAACAAAGATTGCAATGGTTTAATTTGCTAATTCTGTGGGATTCATCTCTGAAGTCTGAGAGTCAACGTAAGACCAACTGAAGACTGAGAGTTTCACACCATCAAATGATTTCAGAGTCTCAATACTGTGAAATCGTGGTGCCCCTGTGATACTGCTATAGAATCTTCTCTTTACTGCTGAATAGTCCTATTCTTGTTTCACTTGGAGGAGGGGAGGATGAACTGCCTTGACATCCTATGTGGAATGTTTTAAGTAAGCATATATCGAAGAGGCTATAAATTTCTTCAAAAACCACTAAAGAATTTCTGAATAAAATGTCTTCACAAAAAGACATCAAGCTGTTATTGTGAGATAATGTTTTTAGTTCTGTAGATATGCTTGTCTTCAGTAGCACATATAAACTGTAATTCGTGGCCAGGCGTCAGTTTTGGGTTTGGGTTTTTAAGGAACACCAAAGCCAACTGTGCTTTCCTGTCTTTACTACATGACACCAAAACCGACTTCATAAATGAGCTGAACGAAATATCCTGTCCATACAGAGTCATGCTTAGAGATCGGTGGGGCACGTGACAATAAAAAACGCCTTCTGGCTCGTCGGCAGCACCCAGAGGACAAAGTGGGTATTGCCAATTTATCAGGCAAAGAACTGGGGCCATAGTGGCTGAGACCAACAGTAACACAGGCAGGGCTTAGCCTAAAAATAAGAGCGATAACGCAGCACACGAGTGCCTGAATGGAGGTCTAAAAATGTGAAACACGGACTCTAAGTCGTGTTCAACTAGAGGCTTCATTATGAAGAGTTTACTCGAGATTCTCTTCACTCTCGGTTTTGTGGCCCTATCATTCCTTGGCCGTGCAAGGTGATCTGCAGCGGCTCCTAGAAGCCCATGGAATTGTTAAGATCTTGAAACCAAGTTGCAAAGAAAATTCATATTTATAATCTTGGCCCTGTTACACTCCCAATCTCACACTGCGGGAGATGACAATTTAGCCAATGTGTTCCCTCTTTCAATTTACCCATGAGAGTTTCTTTATGATGACAACGAATAAATGAAAGCAAACAGAAAACGTTCACATCTTACAGACATTTCACATAGGTCACATTTTAGAGTCAGCAAAAAAAATAAAAAATTCAAGAGGCGATTCAGAATGCGCGTTACAATGCCAAAAGCAAAAATAACTAGAAATAACCTTCAGATTGACTGAAAAGGCAGTCAAGCTTTTAAAAAATATTTTAGTAACATATCAGTTCGTAGCTATCAATATTTAAGAATATACTGATGGGACGCCTGGGTGGCTCAATCGGTTAAGCATCGGACTCTTGATTTCAGCTCAGGTCATGATCTCAGGGTCTTGAGATCAAGCCCCGCTAGGGCTCCACACTCAAGGCAGAGTCTGCTTGAGATTCTCTCCCTCCCCCTCTGCCCCTCTTCCCACTCAAGTGCCCTGTCTCTCTAAAAATAAATAAATAAAATTTAAAATACATATTCATTGACTTCCTTTTCTTTCAGCTACTTCATAAATGTAAACAGTGTTGTGTCATTTACTAAACAAAAGAAAGCTAACAAAGATCATGCTGGGGTCACCTGCAAGGACAATAAAGCATTCATTTGGTGATCTGTGTAAGAGCGGGTGTGATTTGCACTCTGACAAAATTAAAAGACACAGCTTTTCCAAACTCCACCTAAGGTCAGGTTTTCAGGGTTGGAATTCTGCTGTATTCTAGGACTTCGTAGTACGTTACTAATTTCAGTTAATCCATTGGTTATGTCTAGAGATTTCTGTCCTTTTTGCTTTTTGACATTATATTATGCATCCTGAATCTCCCACGGAATTTTTTTTTTTTTTTTGCTGAGTGACTATTTTTAAAAATAGTCTAGCGAAAGGTCTAGCAAGGTCTAGCAGTTTATTCAAAACATAACACAGAAAGTTTGAAGAAGGACTAGACACGTGTCCACTCAGGAAAGATTGGAATAGGAACCACGCCCACATTGTGGTGGGTGATGCATATTCCCATATGGTCTTGGCAACCTCCAGTCACGGTTTGGGCAAAGAATGACCTCCTAGGAGTCCATCTGGAAGCTGTAGCACTCCCCTTCTGGCAGGGGACAGCAATAGGGAACCTAAAATGGTGGCCAAAAGAGAAATTTATTCTTGTGCACTTGGCTCAGGACAAGGTTCCAACTTAGGTCTTGGATGTAGGAGCACTGAAAATAAAATAGAAATATTGCATGGTCCTGGGGATTTGGGGAATTGTAAGGGAAAAGGGCAGTTACAGGCAGGGCAGGGGATGATGAAGGGTGGCAATGGTGAGCTCTGGGGCAGCCTCTCCATGGCAGTCACCTCACTAGTAAGAGTCAGTCAACAGCATTCATTCTGTACCAAAACTCATTTCTGATTCTGTTCGGTAGGTAATAAAGGGCATGATGATGTAATAAAAAGAGCATAGACTTTGTAGGCAGAGAACTTGGATTCAAATTCTGAATCTTCTACTTACTAACTGTGACAAAAGATGCTGACTATTCACTAAAATCCCCTCTCTCTCTCTTTCCTGGACCCCCAGCTAGGTTGCATTTCCCATCTTGTCTTACGGTTTAGTCGTACCACATATGACTGAGTTCCAGCTAACAGAACGGCAACAGAAGCAATGTTGATGTGATTTTGACCAAACAAAGATGCTTAAGAGTTGTCTCAGAGGGAAGCTAGGCATTTGCCACTGGTCTATTGTTGGGCATGCACTGGGCACATACTCAAAAAACAAAAAAGGAACAACTCTCACAGCTCTCCTAAACTCTAGGTTCTTAGTCAAGAATAAACTGAGCACATGCTGCTCGTCCCTCTTCCCACCATTAACTACTAGGAAAGAGAGTTGGTTTTCAATGTACAAATCCATAACAGGAGACAATGGGAGGGATTTTTGCTCATCTTTATTCTTTTTTAAAAGATTTTATTGGTTTATTTGACAGAGAGTCAGTGAGAGAGGGAACACAGGCAGGGGGAATGGGAGAGGGAGAAGCAGGCTTCCTGCCGAGCAGGGAGCCTGATGCGGGACTCAATCCTAGGACCCTGGGATCAAGACCTGAGCAGAAGGCAGATACTTAACGACTGAGCCACCAAGGCACCCTGCATTTTTGCCTGTCTTTAATTCACTGAAGGCACTTCTTGTCTGACATATGAAACAGAATTAAAGAAAACCAGAATTTCAAGCCCTCACAGAAGATGATGACTACTAAGAGAGGGCCAAGTTCAAGGGCTGTCTGGTGATTAATGTGGGTACTTCAGTAGAAATAGCCAAGCAGTTCAACTTTACATCATCATGTGTTCTCATGAGCAAAGGAGAGCCACGGACATATCTTCCCCCAAGGAGGAACCAAGAATATGGGTAGATGGCTCAAGAGGCAGGATAGACTTCTCAATGTCTGGCACATCCAACAAGTTCAGAAGATCACAGAGCCCAGTGCTTACAGGTTCACACTGAGGCCACCGCAATCAAAAGCCAATGATACAGCTATAAAACACCAGCCTGAATGCATTATTATGAACCAAGTCAACAACATATATTTTAGGAAAAACTAAACATGAACATCATTAACTGATAAAAAAAAAAGTATCCACAAAAGGCCAAAAGTAAACAGCACACAGAAACAAAGAAGAAATGTTTTCTTTGGTATCACTTAATTAAAACACTGCAGTAAAGTGTTTCGCCCAAGCAATGAGACAATTAATGAAGAGTAGTTTTAGACTCTCTAAAATAGAAATTAACTGAAAATATAGACGGCTTTTTTAAAGGGGGCCATAAAATTATCCAGAATGACAGAAATAATCATCTCAAGAAAATTATAATTCTCTAAAAATCAGTCTTTAATATACTCCAAATCCAAATTCCAGCAGGATTTTTGAAGGAATTAGGCAGGTTGATTCAAAAATTAACCATAAGATATCAAAGACATAAATAAATAAATAAATAAATAAATAAATAAATAATTTTTTTAAAAGATATCAAAGACATTTTTCAGAAGATAGAACAAAGGGGATTATCAAGATATATTCACGATGCAAGGAAAATTAAAGCAGGATGGTAAGAAGAGAATAGTGTATCAATAAATCAAAAGATTCCAGAAACATATACATCTATATAAGGAGATTTTGTAAAAAAAAAAAAAAAAATTAAGTTCATGTTTCAAACCACTGAGGAAATGATGCTTTACTCCAAATGTGGGGTGAGAGTAGTTGAGTATTAATTTTAAAACATAATAAAGACTCTAACTCAAATCTCAAGAACAAGTTCCAAATTAATTAAAAATATAAATATGATGCAATTTTTAAGATAATTATTTAAAAAAATGTATCTATAAGCCTGGAATAAGGGAGGTCATCTTAAATAAGGTATAAAAACAAAATATTAAAGGATTAATAAGTATAATATCAAAATTAAACCCTTATCTGTGCTAAAAGGTACCATAAATAGGAGCATCCAGGTGGCTCAGTCGGTTGGGCGTCCGACTCTTGATTTCAGCTTAGGTCATGATCTCGGAGTGGCGGGATGGAGCCCTGTGTCAGGTTCTGTGCTCAGTGGGGAATCAGCTTGGGATTCTCTCTCCCCTCCTCCCTCTGGCCCTCCCCCCGTTCGTACTCTTTCTAAAATAAATAAAATCTTTTTTTTAAAAAAAGATGCCATAGGGCACCTGGGTGGCTCAGTTGGTTAAGCAGCTGCCTTCGGCTCAGGTCATGATCCTTGAGTTCAGGGATTGAGTCCCACATCAGGTTCCCAGCTCCATGGGGAGTCTGCTTCTTCCCCTAACCTTCTCTCCTCTCATGCTCTCTCTCACTTTCTCTCTCAAATAAATAAATAAAATCTTAAAAAAAAAAAAGGATGCCATAAATAAATGTTTGAACCAAACAGAAAAGGGAAGTATCCTTGAAATGTAAATAACAAGCATAGATTAGTATCCAGTATATAAAAATAACTCCTAGAAATTTATATTTCAAGGCCCACAAAAATGGGAAAAGAACATAAATAGGCCACTTCAAAAGAGGAAACCCAAATAGCCAGCAAACATAAGAAGATACACAGCCTGGCTGGTCAGGAAGGAAAAGGGAATTAAAATAGGTTGGGGGACATTTTTTTTTTTTTCAAACAAGCCAATCAGAGGGGAAAAAATGTTATAGTATCAAATGCTACTGAGCTTTAAGAGGAAAAGAAACTCTCTAAAATTGCTACTGGTAAAGTGTGAAGTAACTTTGGAGAGCAACTTTGTGGCATTTGCTAGATTTTTGGATGCACACATCCTGTCTCGTCACTTCCAGTCCTAGAGATCTCTAGAGAATCACTCCAATAAGCGTGCAAGGAGGCATGTGTGAAGGACTGCACCATCAACCAAAACCGCCTGTTTTAAGAAAAGGAAATAAGAACTCATCTCAACAAAGGATGGATAATTATACCAACTTATTATATCCAATCTATGAACTGTTTTTTTTTTTTTAAGATTTTCTTTATTTGACAAAGAGAGAACACAAGCAAGGGGAGCAGCAGAGAGAGAGGGAGAAGCAGTCTCCCTACTGAGCAGGGAGCCCAATGTGGGGCTCGATCCCAGGACCCTGGGATCATGACCTGAGCAGAAGGCAGACACTTACCTGACTGAGCCATCCAGGCGCCCCAACCAATCTATGAACTTCTACCATATTGTGGAAAATTATTATTTGAACATAAAAATGTACAGTATATTACCATTTATACCTTTAAAAATCACAACTGCATCCCATTTTTGTACAGAGGTATGTCCTTAGGCAACCACGTAGAAAGGCCTCATAGCACACAACAGTGCTCATAGATAATAATGGGTTCTTTGAGAGAAGGGCTCAGAAATTAAACATGATGGTGAAGTAAGTTGATTTTATGAATATTTGCATATCTTACATGAGAATGCATTCACATATTATTAGTTGTGTAGTAAAATAAAAAACGTATTTTGGCATGTGTACACTCAGCTAGAACAGGTTTCAGGAGCTATCTGTATCCAGCAGTTTAGATAACATGGCAGACAGCATAATGATCCCCCCTAGATGTCCATGTCCTATTCTCAGAACACAGTAATTTGTTACTTTATGTTACGAAAGGGACTTGGCATAGGTGTTCATTTAAGAATTTTAAGATGTGGAGATTATCCTGGATTAACTGGGCGGGCCCAATGTAGTTCTAAGAGTCCTCAGAAGAGGAGGGCAGGAGGGGCAGTGAAGAAAGGAGACAGGACTGTGAAAGTAGAGATTGGAAGATGCTGCCTGCTGGCTATGAAGACAGAGGAATGGGCCACACGGCTATAAAAGCAGGCAGCCTTTAAAAGCTAGAAAGGCTAAGAAGCCAGCTTCTCCATGATTACAACCTTCCTGACCCATTTTGAACTACTAACCTCCAGAACTGTGATACAGTAAATCTGTGTTTGTGTTAAGCCTTTAAAGCCTGTGTTACAACAGCAATAAGAACCAATACAACTACTTATAATAATTTATGAGTCAAGAAATAAGCAGTCTCAAAAAGTAAAAAGACAGGGGGCGCCTGGGTGGCTCCGTCATTAGGCGCCTGCCTTTGGCTCAGGTCATGATCCCAGGGTTCTGGGATCAAGCCCTGCATCGGGCTCCCTGCTCGGCAGGAAGCCTGCTTCTCCCTCTTGCATTCCCTCTGCTTGTGTTCCCTCTCTTGCTGTATTTCTGTCAAATAAAATCTTAAAAAAAAAAAAATAAGTAAAAAGACAGGCTACCTTCATTAAGTACCTTCTTCCACTCTCGTACAAAAAGGTGTGAAGTTCTATACGTAGAGATAGTACATCAAGATAGAACGAAAGAGTGAACGTAAATTATGAACACCAGTAACTGCTTCCATTAAAAATTCTCATATAGCATATTTTGATTCCTGTCAGGGAAATTTCCAATGATGTTATCTTACTTCTGGTCACATTATGGGGATACTTTTTTAGTACTATCTATGAATAAGCTCTCCTCAGCTCCAACAAACCTATCTCTTACTTGCTAATTTGTTCATCTCTTCATCGGATATGGTTCTTACTGAGACTGAGAGCAAACAGGGCAATATTTCTTCACAGAGCAATATTTCGACCTTCTGGCCAGGCTGACACATAGAGTTACTCGGCTTCTCCAGGACAGGGGGACATGGTCCTCAGCGAACCTTGTAAGTCACTCTCAGTGACTTCAGTTTCTTAAATAACAACATAAAGTCTAATTTTTTAAAGACTTTTTTTTTTTTTGAGTTTTAGGTTCACAGCATCATTAAGAGGACAGTACAGGGAGTTCCCATAATATCCCACCCAACACACACACACACACGCGCACACACACACACACAGCCTCCCTCATTATCAACATCGCCCACCAGGATCTTTGTTATAACCTATGAACCTAGACTGACACATCATTATTCCCCAAAGTCCGCTCTCAGTGTTATACATTCTGCGGCTTTGGACAAATGTATACTGACATGTAGCCATCATTATAGCATCAAACATAGAGCATTCTGCCCTAAAAATCTGTGCTGTGCCCATCGATTTCTCCCTTGGCCCCCCTCCCCCAGCAACCACTGATCTTTCTGCTGGCTCCACAGTTTTGCCAAGTATGCTCTTAAAAAAAAAAAAATTAATGGAGAAGACCTTTAAAATCCTGTTTGATTTTTGCCTCTGTTAAAATCTGATGGATCAAGCAAATTCACCAGCTGAATTTTTTCCACTGACAGACTTTTTCCATATTGTTGTCTCATTTATTTTCCATCATCCAAAAGCACTTAAAATGCCAAGGACCCCTCCAGAACAGGTTCATGGATGAAAGCCCAACTGGCTCCTAATGCATCAGGTTTATAGGCTGCTTTTTTTTTTTTTTAGCACTATTTTCAAGTCCAAGAGTTTCAAAAAGACTACTTTTTACAGAATATTTTGGAAAGTCTGGAGGTGAGGGATACTGTTTGGAGAAAGGACTGATAATGAGGATAGTAGAGGTTTAAAATAATACTTTCCCATCGAGGGGATTCGTCTATTATCATGAAATGGAAACATAAGGCAAATTGCCCTCTTTTCCACTTTTGCTATGAATGTCATCTTTTCAATTTATAGCGTCTTATGGTTCTTGAGAAAACTGCTCTGCTGTCTCTCAGCCAGAGATTGCCCCAAGCATGGAGAAAGCAGGGAGGTTATGAGAATAACACAGAAGTAGTCTGGATAAAGCAAACCTTGAGGCAGGAATAATATTTTTTTAATATTTAAATGGGCACTACTATTTTTTATTTTCAAGATAATTCAATTTAATCACTCTGTTGAGGTCCCCAAATAAAGGAGGTTTTATTCACTCTCAACAGACTTGGCATAAGCAGAAACGGATAGCAGATAGAGGCCAGGAAGACAGAATGTGGAGTCCAGAGTTTCAGATTTTTTATTCCATCTCTGTCAAGTCCTAGCTGACAACCACGGTCAGGTTTCCTATCGTTCTGCGTGCCTGTGTTTCCTCCTCTGTTAAATGCGAATGCGAACACCTCCTGCACTGGGCTGCAGCGAGTCATACGTGAGATACTCTCCCCGGTGCCGACAGGCCACATACTAAGGATTCACCAGATGACAGCCGTGACTATGCATTTTGTATTTTTTAAATCACAAGGAAGATCAAGAAGATGTATTGCTGTGACTAATAAAATCCAGTCACTCAGTCTAAGCCAATTTCTCCTCGCTTAAACCTCCGCAGTCCTCGATGGAAGATACACCATGACACCTACTAACTATGCTAATTAAGCAAGAAGTGATTTAATCCAGAAGGTGAGGCTACTCCACTCATTGATGGAACTGACTGAAACAAACAGCTTTTTGGATGAGATGATAGATTTGGAGAGGATATCCTTACAGGTCACATTTCTCCAATACTAGAACACCCGAACTGAATTTCTATCAAGACTATAGATTGAGGGGCGCCTGGGTGGCTCAGTGGGTTAAAGCCTCTGCCTTTGGCTCAGGTCATGATCTTAGGGTCCTGGGTTTGAGCCCCATATCGGGCTCTCTGCTCAGCAGGGAGCCTGCTTCCCCCTCTCTCTCTGCCTGCCTCTCTGCCAACTTGTGATCTCTGTCTCTCTGTCAAATAAAATCTTTAAAAAAAAAAAAAGAAGACTATAGATTGAGAGGCTAACATTAAATTCTCTTACCTAAGCTACCCTCTGTTCAGTGAGGCACTTATCCTCAAAGGAGGGAATGAATCAAAAGGGACAGTACGGTGGCAGGCTCCAGGCTAACGTATGGGTCTGTGAATAATGAGTCTCTTTTATTCATTCATTTAATCAGTTAGCATTTTTTGAGCACCTACTACTTGTCATGCATGGTTTTAGGAGCTGGAAATGGAGCGGAGCATGAAACAAAACCCCTTCCCTTAAACACACTAGAGGCAAATAAGCAAACATCTAGGTCGTATTCTAATATGTACTATTGTTAAAAATAACCCAAGATGGGGTTGATACAGACTGCCCACTCGAGAGTAAGAGTGGGAAGCTAGAGAAGGTCTTTCTGAAGTGAAAATTGAGCAGAGATCTAAAGGAGTCTATCGTGCAGGTATCTAGAGACAGGGAGCTCCGAGCTAAAATCCTTGGATGAAAAACATCAGAGTGGTTTAATGACCGTGACTCAGCTTCGACTAAAAACTTCCAGAAAGAGTAAAACAACATTCTGAATGTATCTAATTCATGACTTTAAAAACATATTTCCGACTTCACAATTCAATGACAGAACCAAATCCTTGAGAATGGAATCTTAGAACATGTACAGTTGTCAGTACATCGTCATGGAATCGATCTGCACTGAGCAGCGCAAAGACCGGCAGCAGAAGGTACCCAGTGAGCAGCTTTACTGTGGACCGAAGAGAGAGGACTTCAAACCGGAAAACGGGGAAACGTTTCACTAGGGCATGTAAAGAGACGACAAACTACAGGGGGGACAGGACACTTGGGGGCAGCCTTGAGGAGCGGCACTGTTCCACCGAAGAAAAATCTCCGGGCCAACCAAAAGACAAACAACTTCAATAGTCACAGCAGCTTTGGATAGGAGCCCTCATTGGTCATTGGAAATGGACCTAGCATGTATTCAATGAAAAAAAGAAAACACAACTACACAATTATACACAAATGCCCTTGCAAAATGCCCAAGCCCACACACAAATTTATGCCATTCCATAGGTCCTGGCCACGCACGTGGATAGATATGTGCATTCAGTTCTCAATGATATAAGATGTTGCATAATATGAAACATTATGTTTAAAGTAGAAAGAACAATTTAGCCTTAATCCCCATGCCGTTTTGCTATGGGCAGTCTTGTTCTGAATCAGAAAAACTCTGTCTTAATGTTCTCTGCCATCATTTGACTTGAGAAGACCTCTGTGTCAATTTCAACCCAGGCTTAGATTTGTATTTGTCCAGGTTGTATTTTCAAAGGAAAGCAGATGGCTGCCCGCCTATCGGATACACGCTGATCAGGTAACTACGCCTTAAGCAATGTGCCAATGCAAAATTTAATAATATGATTGCAAAACTCTCCAAATGTCCATACTGGAGAAGTTTTAGTTTTCTGATTCTCTATGTTCTTTCCAGGATTAATAAAGCATTTTGCCTCTTTATCCTGTTTCTTCCTACTCAACACCAAAGAATCATGAGCTTCTTGGGAAGGTTGTCTGGGCTAACTTCAAGCGTAGGAACAATGTCAGTGGTTTCGTGTTTGCTAGAGATTACCAGTTGTTGAAAGTGGTACCATACCTCTTAGGGCAGAAGTTATAAGGCAATCTATACATGACCATTCATATGTTAAACTTGAAAAGTAGCACCTACAAGGGGCCAGGCCCTGTGCTAGGTAAAGAACAAAGCGAGAGAAGAAAAAAAACTATCTCATCTTAGGTTGATTATGTTGCCTTAAACAGTTTAACAGATTCCAGCTTTGTTGGAAACATTCTAAATCTAAGTTTCGAAAACCGTATTTTAAAAAACTAGGCCTTATTACAGGTGAGACTATAACAAGGATGCCAAATTGAAGATGAAAGAAAAAAATTAGGCTCCTAGCTAACATATTATGAGAGAGTGTAAGACGATCACCAATTTCAGATTGTATTACTCTATCAAACTTCACAGCTGTATTAAACGAGGAAGAAAGGTTATCAGTGAGGTCATCTTCAATCAAATCCAATATACTATAGACCTAAGCATTGTGTTTCAAATTACTTGAGTTCCTGCAAATTGTCCTAGCAGCACAAAGCCCTGGAAGGGATGGCGAAATGGTGGAGGGATGGGGCATAGGACACATCATCAACCACAGAGAACCTGAAGGACTTGAGAGAGCCAAACAAATTAGCGTTCTTAAAATTTAGAGACTTAGAGAACGTGGTCCTGTGAACTAGACAGGATGGGGCATGTTCGAGGGATCAATTACAGAACATCTCAGACTGTCAGAGTCAAGGTATCATTGTATCCAGGGAATTAATTGACCATTAAGACATGTCTGGCCAATCTAGTTCAAAACGGATTTTTTTTTTTTTAATTCACAGAGGATCCTGGTATTGTAAAACTCTTCAAATAAAACCCAGTGTGGGTAAGTCGTACACGAGGGGATCATTATTAAATGTGGGACTTGAGGAAAAAATACTTCTAAACTAGCATTTTTCCTGTCTGGCAAAGGAGGAAGATGAATTTTAAAGCTACAAACACATACACCACACCAGTCTTTTTCTTTATTCAAGGCATTCGCTTGAATTTTTTTTTTAATTTCAAAAATATGCTGGCTCATAAAGAGACTTCATAACACAGAAAGATCAGGGTCATAGCAGATCAGTAGCCCTGAGTACTTAATCTAGAGCATCTCATTAACCGTCACAATAAACCTATAAGACATTACCATACCAGTCCTGTCGATGGGTTATTCAGTGAAAATGCACTTGGCTCGAACAGCATGATTACCACCAAGTGTGGCAAGGTGTGTCCAACCAGATGAGCTCTTGTATCTAACAAGGAGCCCCCACTAGATCGTGCCATCACTCTTATTTTTACAGTTCACATGTTCCAGCAATTACTTTCTAGATGTATATATTAAGCGCGTTTAATTTAAGCACGTTTAATTTAAGCACTAATATTCAAAACATGAGATTTAGACCAGGGAAAATCCAACAATGTGAACAACCATTCAATGAAGGCAGGGATTCACGGATGTCTTCCTAATCTCTAGGATAGTACCTGCTCCACAGAGAGTAAGGGCACAATAAATATTTAATAAACGAATCAATGACAATAGAAATATAATGTTTTGTTTGACTTTGACCTGAGTCAAAGAAATATAATGTTTTGTTTGAAATGAGTAAATGACAATAGAAATATAAAGTATTACAGTGTTTGTGTTTGGGGCAAGGACCCATATTTTTCACCAGATTCTCAAAAGGGTCTGGGAGATAGGATCCCCTGCTGGAAGAAATGAGGGATTCAAGTGAGATGTCTTATGACACTCAAACATTAACATCTGATTGCAGAATACCTGTATTGTTACAATGTCACTATGTTTATACCTGACAGAGCATCAGCCCTAAAAGCCGGACTTCCAGCTGTGAGACTGAAGGTTGTCTTCCTATACAGGAGAATTATAAAGTGTATTGAACCAGAGGGGAGCCTGATGCAATCCCCAAAACCTATCGTAGAGGGACCTCCAGCTCTGCTATTGCAGAAAGCCCCACCCTCTGTCTGTTTCCTCTAAGTCAGGCCACCAGCAGCGATCCATGTGTTGTGAATTTCCAGGAGGGGGTGTGGATTTAATGTGCAGCAATACTTCTGGACTACTGCTTCCTCTAACCAATTACATTATTATGTATACTTCCTAAAAAAACATTAATGTCTACAATCTATACTTTTCCGACTTGTATTTATATCAAAAATCATATATTTAACAAAACATCCTTATTGTGAGAAAAGTATAGATGTGTAGTGACTGTAAATTCTAAACCCAAAATCTGGGATGCAAAGCCCAAAAACAGATTTTGATTTATGAATTTACCATATAGTACACATCATACAAAATTCTAAAAGTGAAACATTAAATTACACCTTATATATCTGTGTGCGCGCTATGGGTGACAGGTAAAGAGGAGATCTTACAGACTGGTTTTTTTATACGCATAGTTTCAAATGATCTTCATGTGCCTGATTCTGATTCCAATGCTCTATAAAAGCTAAGAGAAGAGAAAACAGCAGTAAGTCAGGAAATGGAGATTTCTCTGATCTTTGGGCTGAAAAAAGCCAGAAAGATGAGCAGGACGGGAGGGAGGCCTGGGATGTGGGAGACAGTTCTGCTAGATGAGCAAGAATTTCTCTGAACCCTCTGGCTTCAAGTTCAGTTCCTCCCTCAAGACTTGCCCAGTCTCTACCGTCTCCCGGATGATTCCCTTCCCTCTTTCTTCATCCTCCCCACTTCTTTTTTTTTTTTAAGATTTATTTTTATTTTATTTATTTGAGACAGAGAGAGAGAGAGAGAGAGAGAGAGAGAGCATGAGAGGGGAGAGGTCAGAGGGAGAAGCAGGCTCCCCGCAGAGCAGGGAGCCCGATGTGGGACTCGATCCTGGGACTCCAGGATCATGACCTGAGCCGAAGGCAGTTGCCCAACCAACTGAGCCACCCAGGCGCCCCAAACCCACTTCTTTCTTAAGGAAATTTTCCTAGCCTCCTGTAAAGGTCTGGATTCACAGTGCAAGCTCAGTACCTGTGATTCAACTCAACAAAGTTGACACCATTTTAATCCTATTATGGAGACCTAGGCTCAAATTGTTACAGAGCATGCATTAGTCCCACAGTGTGAGAGGAGTGTTATCCTTGAACTTGGAGCTGGATAAAAGAAAACCAAGTGAAACTATTATGTCTCTGTGAGTGCCTCATTATCTCAGCCAAGGAAATGAATGTATTCTGATTATTCTCTACTATTCTCCAGCATGAAGTCTGGGTTTCATATTTATTGACACTTTTATAGTTGACCTTCAAGCAGGTTGACAGATTTCAACCATGATGTTTAACAATGAGAAATAAATCATTCGCCCTCCCAGCACTGTGCTGTTGATGATTCCCACTCATTTTCTTAGCTCCATTATTTATTATCATCTCCCAATATAAAGAACTAAACATGGATTAACATAAAGTCAGCCTATGAACTGTATGAAAAAAAGTGTAGCTTATTCAATGTTATTGAAAAAATAGAACACTAAAGCAATTGCTTTTCTTAAATAATAAAGTATAAATCAGATGCTTCTGATTCTTTATTTTCTGTTTACAGATCCTGACACATATGGATCAGTCTTATCAATAGAGGCTTTTCTATGGCAACAGATTTTGTCATTGTTAAGAAAGCACATATACAGCAAACAGGGTAAGTTTCACTTTTCTTATAATATCCAGGTTCTCCCAATCTTATGTTCTGCATGTATATACTAAATATGCATGTATGTGTTTCATCCTATTTCTTTAAAAAATGAACAATGAATCTTGGAACACTGAAAAAATAAAATTTAAAAATAAAAAATAAAAAAATAAATATCTTTATTTGACAGAGAGAGATACAGCGAGACAGGGAATAAATACACAGAGAGTGGGAGAGCAGCTTCCCGCTGAGCAAGAAGCCTGATGCAGGGCTCGATCCAGGACCCTGGGATCATAACCTAAACCAAAGGCAGATGCTTAACAACTGAGCCACTCAGGTGCCCCTATGTGTATCATCCTTAACTGCACATGTGTATCTAGTGTATATATAAATTTTACACATGTGATTTCAGCATGTTTACACCTGTGATTTCAGCATGTTTAGCATGTGGTTTTAGAACATTTACAGAAATGTGAGTGCTTAAAAAGTTTAAAATTTATTGAAAACTATCAAAATGTTACTTAAATATTCAAACTGAAGGAAGTGGTGTTTGGAAACAACAAAGAGCTTAAGGCCTTCAATTGCACATAATTTTGTGTGAATCCTCATGAATTTGAGTCCTTCCCTATGATCGGGATATCCTGTTAATAAATGTATTTATATAAAAAAAATATGCTAACCTGCACTTACATACCTATTATGCTGGGCAATTCTATTAAATTAAAATAATGAATTAAAACATTTAATGAAAGCATAGACTGTGGCTTCTGTGTATTTTGCCAGAAGGAAGCAGAGAGCAGAGGAAAATATCTGATTTGAAAATTCATCCAAAATAGTCTAAATGTTAAAAAGGAGGAGGGATGTGAGAGACTTGAATGTCATGGAAGAAATTTAAAATTAACCAGAGCTATTATAGGTTTTAACTATATACCGTTTCAATTTTAAAAATTCAATCAGTTGTTTGTCTACTCAATGCTAGAGACGATATATGAAAGGACTTTGAAAAATGCACTTGTGAGTCTATACAGAACTTTTCTGATTGTAAAAATTCTTAGACCTTGAAACAGGTTGCCAAGATAAAAACAGTGGAATTTCCTTCCCTGGATACTGTTTAAAGCAGAATAAAGAACTGTCTGGACCCCATCCTGAACAGAGGGTATTATCTGTACAACTTTTGAGGTTCCTTTTCATTTTGCCATTGTATAAAATTTTCTAAGGCTACAGGATCAATATTGGCACTCTGCAAGCTCTCTTGACTTTGGACATCTATTTCCATTTTCTGTAGCCAGACAGAACTCAATCGTGGTAGTAAATGATAGCTTCAGGACTTTAGTACTTCAAGATTTTTTTTTTCCTATTTCTGTACTGTCTATTGGAGATAATGTAGCAATGTCTCATAGAAGGGAGCTGTAAGCTTTCCTGGAACAAATGAATCTTGCATGCTGTCTTTGGTATTCCCTTGCTTATTGCCCACTTCTCGAATTGTACTTCATTAAAGCATGGCATCACATCACATGCATAACCCTCGTAAATTCAGTATGACTGTGATAGACAACCATATAACCCAAATGTTCATGGGTTCCCTGACCAGGATGCAGCGAAGTCCAGCCATTGTGCCCCCACAAAGACATAATCTGTGCATGTGGTCTCACTTGGTTCACCAACACAATTTTCACACATCAACCATCATTTTTTTTAAAGATTTTATTTATTTGACAGAGAGAGAGATCACAAGTAGGCAGAGAGGCAGGCAGGGAGAGGGGGAAGCAGGCTCCCTGCTGAGAGCCCGATGCGGGGCTCGATCCCAGGACCCTGAGATCATGACCTGAGCCGAAGGCAGAGTCTTTAACCCACTGAGCCACCCAGGCGCCCCTCAACCATCATTTTAATTTGGGTGAGAAATATTTAGCAAATAATAACCTTACATCGCTGGGTGTTTGATCAACTCCCTTAGACCACAATGACCATATAATTTACTGTCCAAATTAGGACGCTTTTGAGAATAAAACAGGATGGGAGCATTGGTAGTAATAACTCTGGAACCACAAATATAGACAAATATAAACAGGGATATAGCCAGGGACTGTCCCAGGAAAATGGGGAAATATGTTTGCCCTAATTTGAACCCAAGCCCAGGTGCAGGAAGGGTTGCTGATGGAGGAACATGCTAGAGATGTTTATCACTCCTACTTATTTACTGAAAAGGAAAACTACTAGGTAGGAAGACCTAGAACAAGTACATCCATCATTTTTCTCATGCTCTGCAACCCCTTCTCTATTTTCACCAGATAGAATTTATAGCATTCTTAAATTTTAATTTCAAAAATGCATTCCTTTTCTACAACTAAGGCACTTGCCTTTATTTTAATGGCTTTGATTTGACTGGATCCAACTCGAACATCTTGCACAATGAACCACCCCAAACAGAGTAGCATCAAACAGCAGCAACCATTTCTTATCTCTTCCAGTTCAGGAAGTTGACTGGGTGTAGCTAAGTCTTGTTCTACAGACTTCTCTGAAGTTGCAGTCAGATGGTGTCTGGTACCAATGTCATTTCAAGGGCATGCCACCTCACATGACTGGTACTCTTCACTGACTGTCAGTCAACCCCTCAGCTGAGCTTCTCAGACAGAACCACCTACACAAGACTTGTGCATGTGACCCGGGTGTCCTCATAACACGAAGTCTCACAGCACAGCTCCAATTCCAAGAGGAAGTGTCTCAAGCAAAAGAGCCAGGAGGAAGCTCCCTCTCCTTTTATGGCCTCGTCTTGGAAGTCCCATAGCATCCCATGTACACCAGATGATGACAGGCACAAAGATCCAGCCAGTCTCAAGGGGAAGGGACATCGATACCACCCTTCAATGGGGAGTAACAAGGTCATACTGTATAGCAAGAGCATGTGAGTTGGGAGAGAGATTTTCATGGCCATCACTGGAAAATATACTATGGCCAGAGGATATCCAAGAGATGCAGGAAGAAAAATAGTAACTTGAAAGGGCAAACATTTCTGAATAGACTGAACAATAAAGTGCATATTATTCTAGACTCAAATTCATATCTTGTAACTTTCTCATTCTTTCTAAATGAGTTGAGATGAGACTATTAATAGATTTTAATTAAGCGATGTAGTTCTCAGAAAGGGTGTACTGCATCACACTAGCTCCAACTGCTATCTGAAAACTACGGTATTGGTTAACTCCAATACCCAGTGTCCTTGACTGAATTCCTGCCATTGTCCCTTACATGTAACCCTTGCACTTATAACCCTAAGCACTTCAGCCTTTCTTTCTCTGTAGCCCATTTTGACACTGAATGAGTTTGCCTATATATGTCAAAATACAGAAAACTCAAGCCAGGGAATATTTTATAATAAACACCCAGGGCACCTGGGTGGCTCATTGGGTTTAAGTCTCTGCCTTCGGCTCGGGTCGTGATCTCAGGGTCCTGGAATCGAGCCCCACATGGGGCTCTCTGCTCAGCAGGGAGCCTGCTTCCCCCCCTCTCTCTCTGCCTACTTGTGATCTCTCTCCTGTCAAATAAATAAAATCTTTTTTTTAATAAATAAATAAAATAATTAATAAATACCCAGCTAATGGAAGTTAGTGTTTAGTTTATTGTGTAACCAAAACAATAAATTAGAGAATGTTTTGCTTCCCTCTAAGAAACATAAAATGCAAACAGAAGTTAAAATTGATTCAACACACTTTTTCCACAGCCTGTAGTAACTTTTATCTTCACACCTAAGGAGTTACCAACATGAGATCCATTCATAAGTTTTCCCATGTACCCAACCCATCAGATTTAATGAAGCATTCAAAAAGAAGAGCTGAGGATGAAACCTAGAGGGATTACACGAACTGTAACATCACTATGCTTTGAAGATGCACTGGGAAGAGAGAAAGATTGCTGAAGGTGGTACATTTCACCTTGCTCAGGAAAGATCACAGAAACAATAGTTTTTAATGTATTCAACTCAGAATTCATGTTAATTGCTTTAGGGCAAACTTTGATTCTGACAACTAACTATAGATCTTTTTTTTCCTAATTATAGATCTCGAAAAAACTTGTGTAACTATTAAGTTAGGAATGCAAAATAGCATCTTTAAATTTATTAGACTTGATCAATTTCTCAACAGTTGGGGTTAAATTGTACCTGAAATCAGCGTTAAATTTTTGAAGAATCGTCACCTAAAATTGTGATAACTCTGAAAATATTTGTGCAAGCCTCCCATTCTACATATTACATGACAAGTTTAAAGCTCCGAGTGACGAGTGGCTGGGAGGCAGGCACAATTGATGGGGGTGGTGATAATGTTGACAAAAATCTGAGGAAATGGCCTGCACATCACATTGAAGTGGATGACTTGATGCCTGGCATCAGAGGAGGCTCTGGGGCAACAAGGGTAGACTGGAAATCATGGACTCCTAAGACCCAACAGGCTGAGTGAGAAAACACAACCCTGAAATGCCTGGTCTGTAAACTCACACTATTTTTCCCCAATCCTTAAGGATATAAGAAAATAGATTGAAAAATTTTGTCTTTAAACCTACTGTTCTGCTTCCTAAATTCTAATTTGATTTAAATTGCTTACCGATGTTATGAGTTGCCCAGTGCATCATTCTCATTTGCTGTCAGCCTGGAAACACACCATTTGGAAATTAAGTCCTAGTGCATTTTCCCCTCATTATTTCATAATGATGGGAAGATCATCATTTAAATGTAAACACCTGGTCAAAAATCTTTCCAGTCTACCAGCATTAATACAGATAAATATCTGTAAAACTTGTATGGTTTTTCCATTATTGTTTTTAATATAATATTTGCAATATTGTTTCTGGAATAAATCATTAATATTTTTGTTATAGGCAATATAACACTGAGAAAAAAATTGGGTTCGAAATTTGAATTGACAACTCACTAGACCTGTTTCTTTGAATAAGTTACTTAACCTTTCTGAGTTTCAATTTTCTCATATATAAAATCAGGATAGCATAGTGTGTAACAGTGCTCAAAATTGTAACTACTAAACCTAGGTATTAGCGTGGTATCCCACCCTCGATCACTTAAGAGTCAAAAGCATAGAACCATTTTCTACCCATAAGCACTCAAAAGGTTTGTTCTTGCAGTGACCAGCAAGAGCTACTGAAGTCTTGTTAGCCTATAAATCCATAAACCCAAAGCTCTCACTACTCAGTGAAGATATCCAAATTCAGATGTTTTTGATACCAAGTGTGTAAATCCTGAACTCCAATTAACTAAAAATGTTACTAGAAAGTTAGTTCATATTGGTGGTTGCCAGAGAGGTAAGGTGTGGGGAGATGAGCAAAATAGGTGAAGGGGATTAAGAGGTACAAACTTTGGGTTATAAAAGTCACAGGGACGAAAAGTACAGCATATGGAATATAGTCAATAACTGTAATAATGCATGGTGACTTCTAAGTAATATATAGAATTGCTGATTCACTATGCCCTACAGCTGAAACCAATGTAACACTGTATGTTGACTATACTCCAATAATAAAAAGAAAGAAAGAAAATGACTAGTTTTTTGTTCTAAAGATAATCCTCCTTTTGAGGGAAGGGAGGAAGCAGATCTAAATGTGAAAAGAAGGGGTTTCATTTGGAGGCGTCTGTTTAGTATGGGATAACTATGATTCCCAGACCTTCCATTAAGGAAGACTACATGCTCTTTCAAGAACTCTTTGCTAGGATGATATTCCACATGAACAGGAAGGATGAGCAAGTTGCCTGATTCTGTTTTCTAGGGTAGCTTCCAGTTTTTCTGAAGCTGTTGAAGCTAACCAATTTCTGCTCTGGTACAAGGACTTTTCCTTCAATATCATATCTGGGAGTCATGAATCAATGCAGAGTAATCTGAGGAAGTGCCCATCAGTAATTTGGTGTATCAATTTTTCCAAGTACTTCAGGACTAGATTTCTGCAACATATTTAGCCTGTGGCAAAGAATGGTCAGATTTGTTGACCCATATTTGGTCAACAACAGATTTGTTGTCCCATAATTTGTTGGGACCAGGGCAGGTTCAAGGTCTGAGACAGGATACACAAGACAGCAGAATGTTCCTCATTCTTCTTCCAGAAAAATCCAAGTGGACCAGTATAAAGTAAGGGAGGACTCAGGATGAGTGAGGGGAAAAGCAAAAATGGAGAGCAAATAATCACAGGACAATATTTTAAAAGGTTGGAAATTATTAATTTGTCATGAAATGTATCTCTCATTTTTCTATCTTTAAAGGACATCCCTCCGTTTTCTTTCCTTAACCAAACCTGGATCCTTTGTGGGGTTTGCTTCTCCTGCAACCCTCTACATGAGACGTTCTTCCCTCACATCCCAGGTACTGCAGGGTCCGAGTGCATGGTAAGCACCCCACACCCATCCCTGCTTCCATTTCATTTTCACCTTCACTCAACTCCCTCCCCTTTCCTTTGATGTTCATGACACCTGACTACACCAGAGACTAGTTGGATTTGTGCTAATCATGGGCTCCCTGACCTTGGGCCTGAGGAAAGGCTCACATTCTCCTGGCCCCAAACTGTAACACCAGGCCTCTGGTGATTTATCTTCTTCCAACAAGATCTACTCCTTTGAACCTCTTGCCTCCAGCTGATACCAGTTTAGCTTCACTGCTCATTATTTTTGTGACTTATTTCTCTGTTTGTTGAGGATTTTAGCACCTTGCTTACTGTTTTTGTAAGTCGGCTTCTGTCATCCAGGGAGTTCTGGCTCGGGGTCTCTAGTCTCACAGCTCTTCAATCTGTTCTACTGAAATGACGGTAGTAATAAGTCAGTTTTTACCTAATTATAGCCCAATACGAATCTTTGTAAGAACGTTGTAAGTAGATATCATCCCCTATCTATAGATAAAAGGACTTGAGATATGTTCCTAACTCTGCTCTCAAAAGCAGAAATTTTTTGTTTGTTTGTTTGTTTTATTTATTTGAGAGAGACAGACAGAAGGAACAAGCAGGGGGGCGGGAGAGGGAGGGGAAGCAGCAGACTCCCTGCTGAGCAGGGAGCCCAATGAGGGGCCCCATTCCAGGGCTCTGGGACCAAGACCAAGATGCTTAACCAACTGAGCCACCCAGGCGCCCCAAAAGCAGATTTTTTGACAACTAGACTATGCTACTTCCCACTTAATCTTTACCTGAATTTAAATTTGTTTTCCTCATTCCTAGTTCCTCGTAGCATAAATTCTATCATTGTCCCATCCAATTCACTTCTGAAATACTGAACTGTGAAATTTGTAGTCTACCAACTTCTTCCCTTCCCTCTGTCACTCTTTCCGACTTAAAGCTCACTTTCAAGCTCACGACTTTTCGGGGGGGTTTTTTGACAACTCCCTGGTTTCCTCAATTTTCCTTTACTTCTTCTATCTCATCCTGTATCTCACCAATAAAACAATCCAACTATATTTTCAGTTGTTCCCCACCCCCCTTCCCTCACCACAACCAGTTTGCCAATCTCATCTCAACAGTCCTTTCTCTCCACTCCAGTCCCAGGGTGACAAGTATTGCTGAAAGGAGTATTTATTAAGTTAGTATATATTTAACGGACATTTAATTAGTAGCTGCTATATAGCAGCTAATATGTGAGGATGAAGACATTCAATCTCTGGTAGAAAAAGGCACACAAATAGTTAAGTATAATAAGTCTTACTTAAATAGTTTGCATTCAGTGGAGACTTAAGTCCAGGAAATATAAAACCAAACTATTGGATGGTCATCGATGTGAACACTGAAATCTCCCAGAAGACTGGCAGAAGTTTGGATGGAAGGAAAAAAAAAATAGTAAATCCTTCGACAAAGTCCTACGTTATTATGCTGGTGAATGAAAATGAGGCAGTTAGGAGGTAGAAGTTTAGTATAAACAAACCTAAGAGTTACAGTGGAAATACTGGTGAGAATTATAATAGGAGCCATCATTTATTTCTCTCCTTCCAGCAACAATCTTGATTGTTCTTTGGGAAATCACCCTTCCACTACTGTCTGTCCAAAGTTGGTCCAAATGCAGTGAATAAAAGAACTCTGATAAGACCTACCTAAAAAGAGACTCTCTCTTGCAAATTGAATTTAAACTCAAGCGGCTGCAGTCTTCTGACCATCACATGAAGGCTGACAATAAAAGCCAACACGCCAAAGGCAAGCATAATATATCAGAAACAGAAAGCCAGAAACCGAGCCTGAAATTAAACTGCACCTGAAACTACCTACACCTCTGGACCACTTTTCAGGTTCATGAACCATTAAATTTCTTCCCCTCCCCCATCCTCATGCAGTTTGAATTGCATTTTTCTATTACCTGCAACTGAAAGAGAATAAGTATGACCAAGTCTAAGAAGGGTAGATGAAGCCAGACCTAACTGAATGGTGTGTTTTCCTTGCATATACAAAAATGCAGAAAAGATGTCAACAGCTTATACTCTTACAGGCAGGCTGCCTGGATTTAAATTCCATATTTTTCATCTATTAGCTATGTCATTTAGGACAAGTTACTTAACTTCTCTGTAATTTTTTTTTAAATGTGGATAATAACAGTTTCCACCTCATAAATTTGCTATGAGGATTAACCAAATTAAGCTCCTGGAACAATCTCAGTCTTATCTGTCAGATAAGAATAATCTGAGTATCATGAGGGCGTAGGGGGCAGGAGAAGTAGAGGTGAAAAGTGAACCAGGAAAAGTGAAAATGTATTCTTAGAAAAACAAAACCATGGCGTATGGAAAGCAGAACAGGAGAAAAAAGGAAATCCCAGGCTGGCAGGTGTCAGGGAGGGGGAACACGGAATGAGGCTTCAAGGTAGGAGATCTTAGCAAGAGGAGCAGGGAAACATTTTAAGAAGTGTTGGTGTGTTTTACAAATTGGTCTCCTCTATCAAAGAGATAAAGCAACAAAGGTGGTGATATTCGTGTGGTCCTGCCTTAAACCTGAGCCATGTAAACTCCAGCTCACAGGTGGGCTGTGTGGTCCCGGCCATCACCGGTGTGCCAGCGAGGCAAGGATGGAGGAATGAATGCAAAGTCAAGAAAAGAGGAGGGAGCAGGCAGGGTGTTCGAAGGTCTTTCTCATTTCTAACGTGGGAGCAGGAGATGGGTTTTCATGATGAGAGAATTCTATTTCTTTAAAAGCAGGACTGAATGGCTTCCCTTGTTTGCTGCAGTGAATCTTTCAATCGGCTGACAGAGGAGAAGAAGAAGTGTTTATAAGCGTGTGTGCGCGCGCATGCGCTGCAGAAACACTCTCCTCTGAATAATATATGCAACAGCTCATTACAGATTTCAAACCTCATCTCCTTGCCATGACCAGGAGATAAAAAAAAAGGGAGGAGAAAAAAGACAGTCCCTTTAACCTGCTACCAACGCCTAGACGCTATCAAGATTTACAATGAGATTAAAACATCTGAGGGACGATTATGCATAAGATATTCAAGGTATGATCTGACCATTTGAATATAAACATGAATTACTCCAGATTGTTAAATTAATGAACTACTTACACAAGTATAACAAACTAAACAAAGATGTTCTCTGAGGAAATATTTTGTGGCACTAAAAACTGAGAGTACCCTAACTACCCACCAATACAGGAATGGTTAAATTGATTAACCACCAATGATTAAACTGATTATGGCATAACAAGTACGTTTTTAGTGTTTAAATGTGTTACAAGTATGAATTTCATAATTAAAAATTTAATGTGAAATTATGTAAATACTATGATGTACCCTGCAGCTGCTGGAAAGAGTAAAGTGGATATGTATGCACTTACATGAAAAGATATTTAGGAAGTAGCATTTTAAAATTTTAAAAAGTTATAAATCGTATAGAATCTCATTTTTTTTTAATTTATTTGTCAAAGAGAGAGAGAGCACAAGCAGGCAGAATGGCCGATAGAGGCAGAAGGAGAAGCAGGCTCCCTGCTGAGCAATACAGAGCCCAATCCGGGACTCGATCCCAGGACCCGGGGATCATAACCTGAGCCGAAGGTAGCCGCCCAACCAACTGAGCCACCCAGGCACCCAGAATCTCATTTTTTTTTCAAAGATTTTATTTATTTATTTATTTGAGAGACAGAGAAAGTGAGAGAGAGCATGAGAGGAGAGAAGGTCAGAGGAAGAAGCAGACTCCCTGTGGAGCTGGGAGCCCGATGCGGGACTCGATCCCGAAACTCAAGGATCATGACCTGAGCCGAAGGCTGTCGCTCAACCAACTGAGCCACCCAGGCACCCCCCAGAATCTCATTTTTTAATAAATGTTTAAAATTCTATTATATGTGTTCTTTGTGTATCCTTAGAATTCTACACGGTTACATACCAAACTGTTATCAGAAGTTATCTCTCAGGATTGGTAGCAGGTGTAAGCAGAGGGCTGTTACTTTAATACATAATCTTTACAGTATATGGGTTTTATTACATACTTATTTCATTTAATGTAAAACAAAACAAACTGATAACACCAACTTAAAAGGATATTTAAGTAATTGTTTTTAAATGCTGTATTTTATAAATTTTTTAAAGATTTTCTTTATTTGAGAGAAACAGAACACAAGCAGGGGGATGGGCAAAGGAAGAGGGAAAAACAGACTCCCTGCTGAGCGGGGAGCCCCCTGTAGGGCTTGATTCCAGGACCCTGAGATGACCTGAGCAGAAGGCAGACACTTAACCGACTAATGCCCCTCACAATTTTTAAGTAGGCTACGTGCCCAGTATGGGGCTTGAACTCATGACCGTGAGATTAAGAGTCACATGTTCTACTGACTGAGCCAGCCAGGCATCCCTAAAACACGGTATTTTAAATCCTGTGAAGAGCCAGTTTTCAAGATGATGTGAATGTGACTTGAAATGTCATTACCTCGATGCTTTTTCTATTAATGAAATACTCACATGTATGTCATAAGGTTATGTAAGAAGTGGAGCAGTAGGATAGTATAAACTAAGTAACTGGGGATCAGAATTCATGCATATAAACTGTCAAGAGCATTTTCTGGATTTCTGATGTAACTGAGAGACCCTTGAGAATGAACCAGAATGATTATATACCACTCTTCTCTTTAGTGATTCGCCACTTTCCTCTTCCCAGGCAATTGCTATTTACAAAAATTAATCTGTTTGGTTTGGGGGAATAACCAAAGACAAAAATTAAAAATGCTGTCCATAACCAAAACTCCTAATAAAATTTGAAGACATGAATTCTCTAGTAAGTTATTTTTAGGTTTAAAATACAAATATGTTATTTAAGTTTTTATTTAAATTCTGGTTAACCTACGGTGTAATATTAGTTTCAAGGGTACAGTATAGTGATTCAACACCTCGACACCCAACGCTCATCACAAGTGCACTCCTTAATCCCCTCACCTCTTCAACCCGTCCCCCCACCCACCTACCCTCATGTAATCATCAGTTCTCTCCAGTTAAGAATCTGCTTCTTGGTTTACCTTTCTCTCTTTATACTTCAATAATAAAAATTTCAGTTGACAACGTCACAGTTGACAATGTCCGAGTGTACAACATAGTGATTTGACAATTCCATACATTATGCCATGCTCACCATAAACATAGTTATCATCTGTCACCATACATCATTGCAATATTGACTATATCCCCTATATTTTTCATCAATTACTTTTAAAAGACTGTTTTCTTCTCCTAAAGGGCAAATGACTTGCCTTTGTACTACTTATCAAATATGGTAGTAGTGATAAGTATTCTTCCAGCAATGATTATGAAATGCATCAACACTAGTAAAATCTGTTATTTTCTCTTCAATCAGTATAGAAAATCTAAATGACTATGATGGTGTTATAATTAATAAACAAAATTTTTCTGATTGCAGCTTTAGCTAGAAGTCTGTTTATTAGAATATAGCCTTCCTCCCCACTCTTTTTCTAAGGTTTTAACCCTGAAAACATTAGAGATGTAAACTGAAAACATAAGAATCTTATAAACAGGGGCACCTGGGTGGCTCAGTGGGTTAAGCCTCTGTCTTTGGCTCGGGTCGTGGTCTCAGGATCCTGGGCAGGGAGCCTGCTTCCCCCTCTCTCTCTGCCTGCCTCTCTGCCTGCTTGTGATCTCTCGGTCAAATAAGTAAATAAAATCTTTAAAAAAAAAAAAATCTTATAAACAAAATTATTTTGCCAACTACAAACTTTATTCTCTTTGATCCTCAATTGAATTTGTTGGAAATATTTTATTTTATTTAAGGGGAATCATGAAAAAGATTATTTTGTTCTAAGCTGCTAATATCTTACACATTCAAAACTACCTTTTTTGTGGAAGTATCAGGAGAGCTTCATAAATAATCAGAAAGTGAAGCAGAGACACTAAAACACGGAGCAAGGGAGAATATATAGTGAATTTTTTATGACAAATTTCTTGACTTCTCATTTTGCAATATGCTTGCATATTTGTATATAGCTTGAATTAGTCTACCACAATGAAATTTTTTCCTCAGAATTGGGAATGAGCACTCCATTTATTATTGAAAAAGGAAGTTAAATAAAAGCTGAATCTATGTTAGAAATAAAAGCATGCTATCTGGGGGTGCCTGGCTGGCTCAGTCAGTAAAGCATGCAACGTCTGATCTCAGGGTTGTAAGTTCAAGTCCCCACTGGGTGTGGAGATTACTTAAAATCAAGAAAGAAAGACAAGAAAGAAGAAAAAGAAAAGCATGCTATCCAAAACATCACCTCAAATTAGGAGGAAATTTAAATAATTGTGATACAACATAGGCGGGGGGGGGGGGGGTCACTGGAAAAGAAAAATCTGGTTAAAGTTTTGGCTTGACACCAGAAAGTACTTTTCCCTCACTGAAAAATTATTGTGACTACACGGAAAAATGTTAGAAAGGATCATAGTAAATATTAGTCGTGTTCCTTCACAATAGAGAAACTTATCCTATGTTTTAAAAATTGCCCATCATATAAATCTGTTTTCTCCTGAATACAGAAACTAGGAAGGCAGGAGGGTTGCCAGATTCAACAAATAAAAATACAGAGTGCCCAACTAAATTTAAATTTCACATAGAAAATAAAATCTTACTATGAGTCTGTCCCCCCAAGTTTTGCACATGTTAAGCCTCCTGTATTTTGTTCGGCAACCCTAGAAGGGAAGACACTTGATTTCCCAGCCTCCGGTACAGCTAGGATGTAACACAGGATAGACTTGTGATCTAAGCTTGACCAGTCAGATATACTAACTAGACCTTGAATCAGAAGTAGGAAGGGCAGAGAATCCATGTAGTCAGGGGTGGTGTTGGTAGCTGCAACAACAGCACGTTTCCATGGTAACGAGGACAAGTATGGCAGTGGGGCCCAGCAGGGTAGCTCTGGCTTCCGGGGTCCAGTAGCAGCAGCATTTCCAAATGCGCATACCTTAATTTAAAAACTCTTTATGGCTAAAAATGTTAACCATCCTCTGGAACTTTCAGAGAGTCATAATCAGAGAGCCGGTAGAGGGTCTTGGCTCGATGCTACTGGCTGCTGACCCATCAGGGTGGTGGGTGCGGCAATTTCTTAAAATAAAACAGTGAAGATTGCTGCACCAAGTGACTCTTCCTTTCACAAACAAGTTCTCCATAGCATGTGATGCTGTTTGATAGCATTTTACCCGAACGAGAACTCCTTTCAAAATTGGAATAAAAGAAAAAATTGCAATCAATTCTCTCAAACCCTGCCACTGCTTTACTAATTAAGTTTATGTAATAGTCTAAATCCTTTGTTTTCATTTCAACAGTCTTCACAGCATCTTCACCAGATTACTTCTCAAGAAGCTACTTTCTGTGCTCATCTGTAAGAAGAAACTCTTCACCTGTTCAAATTTTATCAAGAAGTGTAGCAATTCTCTCACATCTTTAGTCTCTTCCTCCACTGAAGTCTTGAACTCCTCAAAGTCATCCATGAGGGTTGGAATCAACTTTTTCCATGTGTCCTCTTCTCGTGAGTCACAAATCTTCTCTATGGCACCTAGAATGGTGAATCCTTTCCAAAAGGTTTTAAATTTATTTTGCATAGATCCATCAGAGGAACCATTATCTGTGGTTGCTCAAGCCTTACAAAATGTGTTTCTTAAATAATAAGATTTGAAAGTCCAAATAATGCCTTGATCCATCTGCGGCAACATGGATGTTGTATTCACAGGCATGAAAATAGCAATGATCTTGTTCATCTTTATCATAGCTCTTGAGCGAGCAGGTGCATTGCCAGTGAGCACTAATATTTTGAAAAGAATCTATCTGAGCAGTAGGTCTCAACAGTGGGCTCAAAATATTCAGTAAATCATGTTATGGAACCAGATGGGCTGTCATCCAGACATCCATGTCATCCATGGGCCAACATCCAATGGGCTGTTCCATTTACAAAGCACAGGCAGAGTAGGTTTAGCAAAAATTTTTTTTAATTCAGTTAGCCAAGGTATGGTACACCATTGGGTTTTGCTATAATGTTCAGTGACTCATCAGTTCAATGTAACACCCAGTGTTCATCACCTCAGGTGCCCGCTTTAATGCATAATTCTTAAGGGCCTTAGATATTTCAGAATAGCAAATTAGCATTGGCTTCAACTTAAAGTCACCACTTCATTCACACCCCTAACAAGAGAGTTAGCCTGTCCTTTGAAGCCAGACACTGACTTCTCCTCTCTAGCCCTGAAAGTCCTAGATGGCATCTTCTTCCAATAGGAAGCTATTTGGTCCTACATTGAAAATCTATTGTTTGGTGTAGCCACCTTCATAGGTGAGATTTGGGAAACTATACACCATAAAACATCACCCACCTTGCTTGTTGTGGTCTTATAGTTATTTATTAACAAAGTAGGCAGCAAAGGCACCTACAGAGTGATCACATAGCTAAAATACCCAACAGATTATAAAGGAGACTTTGATTAATTAATTGGTATTACAGCTCCTGGAGTAACATCATACAGGATTTGGAATCCATGATGAGAAGCATGAGAGAATTTCATTATCTTTTGATGAAAAGAGAGGAAGTATGACATTGAGGTCAAGAGCAAGATAGGAGAGAAGAGACCAAATGAGAATAAAGGGGGGAGAGAGTGATACCTCCAACTGAGAAATTACTTTTTTTTTTTTCAAATTAACAAATTACTTTTTATTGCTTGTCTCAAACCATAATTTTATCTTGAACCTGTCCTAAGACCAAAAAAAATGCAAACTTATAAAACATACCAATAGTGAGATTAATATAAGCCTAGAGCCAGTTCTGATCCTGCTTATATTTCCTTAATCAATGTGCTGAAAAACGAAGAAACTCCAAAAACCATTGGCATAAACTAGAATCAAAAGGAACCACAGAAAAAGACAGCACTAACACCAAATCCAGAAAAATATGTAGGAAATGGAAACAACTTTCTTCCATTAGAAGTTAGCTCTGGAAACTCCCTGAAGACGACACTAAACTTTAAACTATATTGATAAGCAGCTTAGCATGAAGGTGAGGTCCCAAGAGACATAGACATGGGAACAGAAACATAGATACTAAATTCTTCCTATGCCTCCATTAGACTTACTACAGTGCCTGGTACACAAAAGATGCAAATTATTCTGCTAGGTGTTTGGCCAACTGATTTTGCTCAAAGCTCTCCATTCTATCAGTGATTGAATTTAAGCTGAGAATCAAAACAATGTGTTTACAGTTTTCCAAATACTCTACTGAGGGGGAAAAGGGATCTGTAGTTGTATAGATTTATGTCATACTGCCAATATTTTCTTTGAAGATGTTCATTTATTTTCAAAGTTCTGGTTTGGTTGGTGTCCCCAGATGAAACTTCTGGGCAATTAGTAAATAAACCAATCTACTCATAAAATTAATGGCTTAAGTCCTTCCTTAAAGCAGAAATTAAGAAGTACCATGTCATTGAGAAAGGTGATAATGAACAGCCCTCTTAGCAACTTTTTCATTTTCAGAAATAACTATACTCAGCAATAGCAAAAGTTGGAAGATGAACTTGGATTCCAGAAATAAATTATTCTGTCCGCTAAAACCTGACAAGAAAAAATTAGGGAAAGGCAATATATGACGAAATAATGGCTGAGACTTTTCCAGAATTTAAAAAAAAAAAAAAAGCATCACTGCTCCTTTTCTCCACCATCATGACTGCTCCTCATCATGTTTTCTCACAAGACTTCCAGGATCAACCAACTCCTGGCCAAGAAACAAAAGCAGAATCATCCCATTCCTTAGCGGATTTGGATGGTAATAAAATCTGGTTCATGGGGAACCTGGGTGGCTCAGTCAGTTGAGCATCTGACTCTTGGTTTCAGCTCAGGTCATGATCTCATGGGTCCTGAGATGGAGCCCTGCGTCAGGCTCCGTGCTCAGCAAGGAGTCTGCTTGAGAGTCTCTTTCCCTCTGCCCTACCCCTTCTCCCACTCTCCCTCTCCTCCCTCCAATATAATCTTAAAAAAAAAAAAACACTAAAAATTAATGAGCCAAGCATCTAACTTAATAAGTTAGAAGAATAAGCCCAAAGAGAGGAGAAGAAAGGAAATACTAAAGGTAAGACATTAGAAAGGATAAACCCCAAAACTGTTTCTTTGAGGACTAAAAACATGGACACACTTCTGGCAACACTAAGCTAGATAAAAAGGGGAAAAGTCACAATATTAGCAATGAAAACCATATGTGTAACAAAGATTTAAAAGATGAGAGATTATTAACTTTATGCCAATAAATTTGAAAATTTAGGTGTAGTAGACAAATTCCTCAAAAAAAATTACAATTGAATGAAAAGATGAAAAAATCTGAATGGACCTATAGACACTATATATATAAGCCGTGTTTCATATATACTCCCACTTAAAAATGAGATTTAAAATAGTAGAGGCTGAATCTTCAGGAGAAAAGTGGGACTTGAAATGAATGTACAAATTGAGTATCACATGGATGAAGAAAAACAAGGAAGATCTTTTGAGAAAAGGAAAGAACTGGAAAAGGAAATGAGTACAGTGCACTTGTTTTTGTGACAGTAAGGAAATAGGACTGCCTAGAATAGAAAATATCTTTTCTATTAAATCTATATGTCTATATATATTAAATCTATAAATCTAAATAATGATGAAAATATAGGAAAAGGCCTGATCATGAAAGTACTTAAAACCCCAAAAGAAGAGTGTAGAAAAGATTCCAGAAAAAAAGTGAACCATTTAATTACTATTTCAAGTAGACGCCCTGCATGGCAGCAGCAAATGAGAGAGAAGCCTAGATTTAGACCAATGATATAATGGATGGAACAATATTAAGTAATCAGGCATGAGATATGAAATCTAGTCTAGCTCCTCCAACCCATTTGAAATTAAAGATATCCATTTCTCAGTCAATGGTAACATTTATTTAACGTGTATGGGTGTGGTATGATGTGCCAGAAACTAAGCATTTACATGGTTATTTTATGTAATTCTCCCATGACACTATGATGGTAGGTACTCATTAGCAACCTGATTATACATATTAAGAAACATTTAGTAACTTTCCCAAGCATTTTTATGTAGTAAGAAGTAGATTCAGAATTTGACTGTACAGACTCCAACTCCAAAGGCTAAGTTCTTAAATAGTAACATGGAGACAGCTTCCTATTATGACAGGTCACCATAATACCCCCCTTTAATTATATCTTATTTTCTTCTCTGACCTTAGGTTATTTTAAATATCTAAATGCTCGAAAATAATACAATGTTTGGAAATAAGACATACTTTATAGCTTCTAATATATACTTTCTTTTTTTTAGATTTTATTTATTTATGAGAAAGAGAGCACACAAGCGGGCAGAGCAGCAGGCAGAGGGAGAAGCAGGCTCCCTGCTGAGCAAGGAACCCGAAGCAGGACTAGATCCCATGACCCTCAGATCATGACTTGAGCCGAAGGCAGATGCTTAGCCGACGGAGCCACCCGGGCACCCCTAATATATACTATCTTTATTAAGCAGTGTTTTATCACTAAGGTTACCAACATATATTCTTTCATGAGACTAGCATAAAAACAATAATGTATCTAGTTGTCTTTAATCTCTCTTTCTAATGTATTTAGAAACCCTCTTTGAACTCCAATGTTAATGAAAAAGTCCTGTGTTCAAATACTGTGTAAGTCCAGCAGGAGAATATTAGCCAGGCCTCTACTCATTCCTCCATCTGCTGGCATGATTCATAATTCACCTCTTCTCTGCTCTTCACTCTGGTGAAATCCATACGAACAAGACATACTGGTGTGGATTACAGGAACACTTCTACTCAGTCATTATGGAGTTAGAACCATATACACAAATAAAGAAAATCCTCCATCTATTAGCTCATCCACAAAAGCTAACCTGTACCGACTGCCCCTCTAACACAGGGGTTCTCCACCAACGGTGATCTTGACCCCAATGGGTGGTTGGCCATGTCTTGAGACATTTCAGTTGCCGCTACCAGGGGGGTGCTTCTGGCATTTTACTGAGGGGAGGCCAGGGATGCTGCTAACCCTCTTGCAATGCACAAAGACCCTCTCGCAACGAGAATGATTCAATCTTAAATGTCAACAGTGCCAAAGATGAGAAAGCCTGCACCGAGTTCCCACACTATGCACATAAAGTTGTTTTGCTTGGGAAGGAATTAAACACAAATCCAGAGACAGAGTAGCAGTCAGGAGCAAAGGTAGGCCTTACTCTAGAAATAAGACTTAGAACTAAAAGCCATGTCCGATGTTGCGGAACAGTTACATCTTACTTATAAACTGATACGTGAATGCTCCTTGTCTTGTATTTATGACTCATTTATACAAAGCCCAGATTCAAAAACCAGACTCGCTTGGTTTGAATTCAAACTCTGCCACTTACTAGCTTCGTGATATCGACCACCTTATTTTCTATTCCTGTTTCTACAACTATAAAGTGAAAGTGAATAATAATAATAATAATAATAATAATAATATATCTACTTCTCCAGGTGGCTGTGAGGAGGGTAAGAGTTAATATCTGCAAAGTACTTACAACAGTATCAAGTATATACCAAGCTCTAGGTACGTGTTAGCTGATTTTGCTTCTACAACTCATATTTCTAGAAACTGCAATATGAAAGTCTGCAACGTAGGACACCTTCCTGGTATCAAAGTCTGCAAGAAAGAGACTCGATTCTTTGGTAAGCAAAGTAAACTACATACATACAAGAAATGCTCAGTCTCGGGGCGCCTGGGTGGCTCAGTTGGTTAAGCTCAGTTGGCTCAGGTCATGATCCCAGCGTCTTGGGATCGAGTCCCGCATCCGGCTCCTTGCTCCGCGGGGAGCCTGCTTCTCTCTCTGCCTCTGCCTGCCTCTCTGCCTGCTTGTGTTCTCTGTTAAATGAATAAATAAAATCTTAAAAAAAGAAAAAAAGAAAAAAGAAATGCTCAGTCTCCAACAGCCTGAGAAACTACCCTTTCCCTTTCTGTATTCTTCACTGGGAAGAAGCTGGCACACACCTTTCAAATTTTAACATCTCTAAAATCGGCTTATCATCACTGCTGTCCCGCTGTCGCTGTCTGCTGTGTGGTAGTCATGCTGTAGTTACCCTCAACGGTGCGGCCACATGTGTGGTTGTTACTCCTGGTGAGAGGACTGAATGACTGCAATTCCTGGATGATTCCATCAATAAACCAATTAAGGGCCTTTGGAGGGCTGAACATAGACTCCAATTGGCACCTGAAAATCTTCCTAGGATACCCTCTGGTAAGATCGGGAAAGCTTCAGCAACAATATCTGCAGCGGATTGGAAAAAAAATCCTAGTGACAAGTAAAATACTCTTTTAAGAAGTGTGTGTATGGGGCACCTGGGTACTTCACTTGGTTAAGCGTCACACTCTTGATTTCAGCTTAGGTCATGATCTCAGGGTCGTGAGATCGAGCCCCAAGTAGGGCTCCCTGCTGAGTGCAGAATCTGCTTGAGGTTTCTCTCTGCGCCCTCCCCAAACTTGGAGGGAGGGAGGAAATCTAAAAGACTTCTTCCATCAGTATGAAATAAAATTCTATTTTTAAAAGCATTTATTTGCAGTGTTTTTTCTTTCCTAACACAACAAAAATACTGGCACATCTTATAGACAATGGCATCTTAGAGTTAACTAGTAACTATAATTAGAGCAGTCTTTCTCAGTACCTGGAATAAGTATGCAACCAAATCCGATGGCTTTCTCTATGGTCAGTGTCAGAAAATCAAAGAGAAAATGTGTTCCTAACAGCTGTTAGGAACATAAGTGTTAGGAAAATGAGTTACCAGAAATTTCAATTACAGCTCTGGTAGCACTGACACCATAATTAAGAATACTAATTCTTAAGGATATGATGACGATCTAATGTACAGTATGGTCATTAGAGTTAAAAATACTGCATTAAATACCTGAAATCTGCTGAAAGTAGATCCTAAGCATTCTCACAAAAAAAAAAAAAAAAGGCAATTGTGAGGTGATAGACTATAGTAATCATTGCTATGTATACACTTATCAAATCATAATATCACATACATTAAATATATTTCAGTTTTATTTGTCAACTATACCTCAATAAATCAAGTGGGGGGATCCTAATTCAACCCACAACTGCCTTCACGATCTAACTTCAGATATGATAGTTGCCCCTGTGTCCATCTAGCTCCAGACAGTATATACCTCATCTGCCCTTATATTCTGTGCCTCGAACGCACTGAACTCCTGTCAGTCCCAGGCCTTGATACTAGTTATTCACTCCGCCTAGAATTCTAGACCCCGCAAGTTCCCACAACCGGTTCCTTCTACTCTTCAGATTCTCAGCTGAAATTTTATTTCCTCTAAGAAAATATACATGATCCAAAATAACCCTCATCCCACTTCTTTATCTCAGCTTGTCTTCATGTTCCTGTGTCACTTGCTTCTGTTTGAATTTATCTGTAATATGTCTGCTTCTCCTCCCACCCCACATATGTACTCGTATTGAGTATAATTCCAAGTGGGCAGGGTTCTTCTCCATCTCTGCAGCCCTAACTTAGTTCTAAAATTGTTCCTGGCATCCAAAGGGACCTTTTGTTTGAATAAATGAATGCTCGTGGCCACTTAACAAGGTGGGTGATGGCGTACTTGTTTTACAATTGGAAATTCAGACTTAGACCCTTGGCTCAAAGGCTTGACTGTTAAATAAACAGGATTTCAACCCCAGGTCTCTTGTCCATAAAATTGTACTCTCTTCCTAGGTCAGGAAATGACTCTTCTTCAGCAATGGTAAATTGAGAAGACATACCACTCAAACACATCAAATGTATCTGCTAAGATATTTTCAAGTCAAGATCCTCACTTAGCAGCAAAAATAAAACATAGTTTTAAAAGAATATTCTTTTTTCTGTTGATTACAGTTTGGAACTACCCACCTTTATACATATTTGCAATATTTTTCCCTCTCCTCTTTACTTGGTTAAAATCTACTTGTCCTCCAGAGCTGAGCTTTGATGCCATCTCGTTTTGGCTACATATTCTGATTTCTTGGACCTGGGCTAGGTGCCCATCTTATATTCACCTAGAGCACCTTGGAAATGAATCCTGTTATTTCTCTGTACTGTGGATACCTGTTTATTTGCCTAAAGTCCTTGGAGGGACAGAGTCTTGATCACTGCTGTTATGCCAGCACCTACCGCTGTGGCTGGCATATACATCTACAGTAGCTCAAAACGTACTTGTTTAACCTAATCCACCATGGTCCGTTAATGGAAATGTTCAAAAAATAAATACCTGTCCACACTATTAGCAAAATAATCACAATATCATTCCATCAACAAGTATGTATTCTTCTGGGCACCGAGGTTACACAAGTGGACAAGGCAAGCGAACTCTCTACTATCTCTAGACGTAGCAACAACCAAATACACAGATAGTGGATTACATGAGATGGTGATAAGTTTTATGGAGAAAGATAAAGTAGCCCAAGGGGAGCAGGGGCAGCAGTGTATGCTGGTTACTTTACACGGAGCGGCCACCCTCGCTGATTAATGTCAACTGAAGAGAGCGGGGAGACTGGCCAAGAGTCTGAATAAGAAATACGCTAAACAAAACAAAAATTATATATATGCGCGCATGCACACACACACACACACACACACACACTAGGCAGACAGAAAGGCATAACTTAGAAGAAGAAACTTAATAGACTTCCAGACTATGTGGCTGGAGCAGAACATTCAAGGGGCAAAATGCCAGGAAATGAGATTGAAAAAAGTAGCCTGGTCTGGTGATGGCTTTAAATCACTGGGTATTATTCAGAATATGACAGAAACCATTGGCGGATCATCTTTTGGGGGGAGTTTCTGTTGATGTTGTCTGACCCATCATAGACTGGCTTCGTTGTCATGAGGATCGTACTGTGGAGAAGCATAGAGCTGGAGAGCCAGTCATTAACAACATATTACAGCAATTAAAATCCTGAATGAATGGGTTGTTGGGTATACTGGGTCAGTACTAGCGTGTTCTTCATTCTAATGATTGGAAGAAAGTCTCGTGAGCTCTGCTGGTCATTGTGCCACTGCTCAGGCCACTCATTCCATCCAGGTGTGCCGGCCCCAGCTGCATCCCTTTCTTCCACCACCGGAGGCAAAAGTAATCAATTTTATTCAGTGATCCTTTCACCCTTTGGGTACTGAAAAGATCACTGAACTTGGAGTCAAAATGCCTGGAATTATAGTTTCAAAGCATGAGTTTTGGAATCTGTCCTCAGCTAGTGACCAATCTTACGTTCTAAGTTGTAAAACAGGGGTGAAAACATCTACCCTACCCTTCTGAAGTTTTGCCAGTGTTAGGATTATCTGTATAAAGAACTTATCATGATACCTAGCATGTAGCAAAGGCTAGTAATATGACCTTTTCAATTCCTAACATACGCTGGAACATCTGATAAAATAATTTCACCATCAACAGGTATTTATCATGCTCTACCAAGGAACATTTCACATGTGGGTTCACATCATGTTTACTTGTGCCTGTATCTATTCTCACACTAGTGTGTGTGTTCCTTAAGACTAAACTACATGCATGTAGTTTTATGCCTGGTACTTGATACCTTATGTCTGAAAAGGTAGATGCTTAATAAATATGTATTGCGAATATGAGCAACAGGTTGCCTTAGACCCAAATAGAGGTGGTCTCTACCATCCTGAGAAAGTCAGTCTTCTAGATGTTTCACCCTCTAGCAAGCCCATGTCTTCCTGTCCGGTGTCTATCCCTCTTCCCACATACTTCATTCAGTCTCTCTTCGGAAAAGATCTGAACTACTTCTAAGCAACACCTCATTGATGGGGACTTGTGGATCACATCCAGATATCACGGGTTCCATTCATTTGACGAGAATAAGGTCCTTCATATTATTGGTTGCTTGGGTTCGTCTCTTTTCAGTTAAGGCTAGCATTTTGTTTCTGTTCCTGGTAAGTCATAGAGTCAACATCCCAAGTTATAGGAAATTAGGGCAATGCACCTCTGGGAACCCAGTTTGCTGGTTGATATGCCAGGTTTTGTGGAGAATATTATTTAAGTAGTTTGCTGGACTCTGCTATTTTGTACTTTTATTACTAAGTTGCTTTGTGCATACATGCAAACACACACACACTATCACACAATCAAAAGCAAGAAGCTACAGTATTTTCTGAATTTGATGTTTTGGTGTCAAGATTTTTTACTTTCAATATTTATGAAACTGAAGTTACTAATATATTCAGGAACAGGTAAAAAATACAATGAATTTCCCAGGAATAATAGGACATCTCATTTTATAAAGCCCAAGTTAGAGAAAATTTGAAATGAGAAGTCTTAAGTAAGTAAGGAGTGCCACAGTGTGGTTAGAGTAGCTAATGTCATTCAAATTTTATCCAAAGATTTTTTTTTAAGCTAAGATAAAATTAGTTGGTTGCTATTAAAGTTTCTTCTATATACTGCAAATTTAAGTAAATTGTTAAACTATGTTAAGGATGCCCCTAAAATAGACATAATGATAGCTAATATTAATAACAGGCCAAGTGTCCCACTACTGGTAAACAGCTGAGCAGTATTAAAATTTATTTTTATCTGACTTCAGGTCCCATGTTTTAACAATCTCTCATCTAAGCTAAGCCCTCTATCACCAAAAAGACACTCCGTCCCAATAACTAGTGATCCTGGCTTCACAGGTCTATAGGATCAATCATATTGCACACATAGATTTTCTGAAAGATTACATGAATACCTCAGACAGTACTTACTAGTTGTGACATACTTTAGTGACTTTATCACGCAGAAGAGACAGTAACATTCAGGCTTCAAACATAGAAAATAAAACTAATTATATAGGTGCTAATGTTTTTTTTTTATTTAAATTCTATTAGCCAACATATAGCACATCATTAGTTTTTGATGTAGTGTTCAATGATTTATTAGTTGCATATAACACCCAGTGCTCATCACAGCACGTGCACAGCTCTAAAGTGACAGAAAAGGGAACTAAACCCCTCCACTTCCGGTTCCTGACTAGGACGACACATGGGGTTAGAGGTCACGAGGTCTGGAGACCAGGGCTGCATGCCAAGTGCTGTCACATGACTAACTGCATAATGTTAAGTCACTTAAATCCAGGTGTCTCTGGTTCCTTCTTTCCGAATAAAGAAATTACATTCATCTTGCCTGTCTTTGGAGACTACTGTCTCAAATGAAATACAGCACCTAAAAGTTTTCTACACACTGAAGTATTGTACATTAGCTTTTTTTTAATTTTCTTGTCACCATGGCAATATAAAGTGTAACTTCAGAACTGTAATTGAGCTGAAGCTAAAATGTCTACTTAAATTATTCAAAATTAGGATTTTTATGCCAGTCTGAAAATACCTAATCATCAAATCCTTACTGGTATTTCCTCTCGCTTAGGGCCTGGTAAAGACTCTCCAGTACATACAACTTGTGGATTACAAACAGTAAAACAGAATCTGCAGTTACAGGAGGTAAGTTTTAAATATAATTTCATATTACACATATTATAAATATAGTGGATAAACTTCTCCAAAATCCAAATGCAGTACACAGATCAGATCGACATAGCTCACTTCTGATAAGACCTCACATAATAAGTTTAAAGATTTTAGTTATCTGGGGCACTTGGGTAACTCAGCTCTTGATTTCAGCTCAGGTTCAGGAGATCGAGGCCCAAATTAGGCTCCGTGCTCAGCACAAAGTCTGCTTGAGATTCTCAAGAAATAAGTTAAAAAAAAATTTTTTTAAGATTTTTATTTTAGAGAGAGCGAGAGTGCAAGTGGGGGGACAGCCGGGGGGGGGGTGGAGGGAGAGAATCTCAAGGAGACTTCACCCTAGTGGCATGCCAGAAGCAGGGCTCCATCTCACGACCTTGAGATCATGGCCTGAGCCAAAAATCAAGAGACGTTTGCTTAATTCACTGAGCCACCGGATGCCCCAACATTATAATAAGTTTAGATAAGTTTCCTTTTTTAAGGAGCTAGAAGAAGCCTATCTCTTTGGGAAACGGTAACACTCATTTCCTTACAATCGTAGTACTGCCAAGGGCTGTATTTCCTATTCATTGTTCAGACCCCCTTCAAATTCTTTGACTGGCAGTCTTTGGTTTTATTCATAACATTAGTTATTACGAAATGGGTTCAAGAAAGTTCTGAAATAAGAGACATCTTTTTATGTACATCATTGCCATAAAAGACAGCACCTTTAAAGAGGTTTTCACGTTCACAAAAAAACATACTCCAGGAGTCTGAAACTCTATCATTAAGTTTCGCTTCAGCACTTGAATCTGTACAGGTATGGCTGGTATTGGAAATGTATGGAGAAGACAACTGGATTTGATGGCTTTTTCTAGCCAAATAACATCTCGAACAATGGATAGCAGTGTTTACACACAACTAGGTAAGTTCAAGCATTCATTCAGCAAACAGTCATTTGTTCCCTGCATGAGGCAGGTGCCTCTGCCGGGTTCATGCTCCAATTCCTGTGCTCAGAAGGTCAGTGAGGGAGAGAGATGAATAAATAAACCACTGGACAATGGGATGGTTCTATCCACGAAGTACAGGGAAGGGCAGATGTGGGAAGAACCACTTCTTCCCACAGAAGGGAAGGGGGAGGGGAGGGGAATGGTCTTCTCTACCCTCGGGATGAAAGGGAGGGTGAAGTGTGTGAGAGCAGGTAATACCTGAAAAAACTAGGATTTTGAAGAAATTCCAGGTCCAAAGATAACATGTATAAAGGCATGATGGAGGAAATGTTAGAATTTGGGAGAGGATTCTCTCTCAGTGTGTTAGGTAAATCACTCACATCTAGGTTTTCATTATGTCTTCCCCACTACTCCTGTTTATTGCTGTGTACCTTTACATAGCTTTGCAGCAGAAAACAAAAGAATGCCTGAATCACTTTTTTTAAAATATATGTTACATTATTATAATATAATTACATATTATATGTGTGTTCCTCAGTGCTATATATCCTGAAGCTATCTCATTAAAGACATAGAACTATATTTGCAATAAAAGACCAACTGAGAAGGGCCGCCGTTGGAACAATTTTTGGAAGAATGCTACCATCTAGTGGTCAAATTGAGAAATTCACTTACATACGAATACATTCATCAGTATACTCTATAACACCGGGAAATTACAGCACCTGCCACTAATACAGCTTTTGAGTGACTGAAAAGGTCTATCACATCAAATTAAATATGATGCCTCTATAAAAAATTCCCATTATGAAGAACGCCACTGTCAACTCTAGTTGCCTCACCTTTAGCCCGCCCTGATGCAAAGTGATCACACTTGGGGAAATATTGGCAATAAAGACCACAGTAACAGATTTCCTTGAGTAGCAAGAACAACAACAAGGAAGAATTAAAAATTTATAGGACGTTCTCTTTATTTTCAGGTAAAAGTCTGCATTGCATCTTTAACCCTACTGAGATTACGAAGCAGGTCAGTCTAATATAAGGCCTGCTGGGCACAGTGTTCTGCCCACAGCTATTGGTTACCATACGCATTGCCGCTATGGATACTTCCGGCAGCAACAACACTGTGCCGTTGTTCCAAAGTGAAATGCCACCTTCTGGTCCAGATTCAAGCCCACTGTCTGTGACATCCTCTACTTCCTTCTCAGATCACCATCCTGGTCACCGTGTTGCAAATGAGGACTCATCCCAACATCACCAGCACCCCCAAGCCCAACCTCCCCACTCCACCCTCCCTTATCAGCACCGTCTACCCACAGGAAACCTGCAACCAATAGAGAAACCAAATACTTAGGGGAAGCTAAGTAGTAGAAACCTTCACTTTAATCAACAAGGATCACAAACAACACTCCCTAATTGACACCGGCTTGCAGGATAAAGATTGGCCTGAACTGCCAACTGGCTTTTGGGAGCATAACCCAGCACTGGTACCAAGAAACTAGGTACTAACTTTTCTACTTTTCCCTTATCTTACAGAATTGAGTGCAGCACTGGACATGTGGCAGAGTCCGTGAAGATAACCTCAATTTAATCCCTAATTCACTTTGTGTTAGCATTTTATGATAAAAGAGCAGCTGCTGAATATGCAAAATGGGCAATTATTTCTTTAAATAGGCCAAAAAAATAAAATGTTCATTTACTACACTCCCAACTGTTTAATCCATATTCACCTACCAGAAAACAACAGTAGATCCATGGAAATTATGTCCAGACTTCAAAAGAACAGGGACACCTTGTAAGGTGTATAAAGAACACACGTGAAACGTAGTATAGAACACGCACCATTACCAGAGCATATACATAGGCTTCATTCTCACACCACAGATTTCTACCCAAGAATATGGGAACCTATGTTCATAAAACCCCTCCTAGGCATTGAAGCCCACAATAGTAGCCTGTGTGTTGAAATTTAATGTATAGGACCTTCAGGTCACATACAGATCCCCAAATTCTACTCGTTTTTATCCACCTTCACTTACCCCAATTTACAACCCATGCCAAAAACAGAGTCACTAAGGGGAAGGAAACCCTTACAGTTCCTTGTTGGACTGGTAAGAGGTTTAACCGAAGAACCACGGCAGCCACTTCTTCTCAATTATCAATAAAATCAAATTTTTTAAAATTTGAAACCAGACCATCTGTTTTTAATACACAAGCGATGGCAGCTTTGATCATTGGGTGCACAGATGGATAAAGTTAGCAATTTATTACTAAGCACAATTCCCGTGGAAGTAAATAGAGCAACGCAAGTCCGGGTGCCCTTGTTTCCTAACAACGTGCTCTAGCAGCCCAGGACTAACTTCTGCCCGGGCACCTGGACCTCGGCTCCCCGTTGGCCATGCCACCTCTCCCCAGAACCAGCTCCTGTTAAAGGCACGCCTCAACTTTATTTGGACGTTAGTCCTTTGGTCTCCCTTTGCCAAGAACAATAGTGTGATTGACCTAGCATTGGTCTGGAGCATATTATTACTTTATTGTCTAATTAAAAGACATTATCCCATATGCAAATGGCATGCGAAATTCACAGACTGCGCCAGTGTTAAATATATTGTTGCAAAGAAAATCTCTGAGCAATACTGCTTGCCTAAACAAAACGGTCAGCAGGGGTGATATGCAACTTCACGTAAATTAAGCCTTGGAATTAGGCAGATAACCAAGTACTCCCCTGGCCAGGCTCCCATGCTGGCCTCGCCCGACCTCGCCCTGTTCCAGGTCTTCGTGGCTACGCTGACCTGTGTCACCTGGCATTGGCAGTCCGAACCCTGTCAACACCCTTGGCCAGTGGGGACCTCCAGGCCTGCGGGGCGAAGGCTCACGCCCAACCACCGGCATTGCCTCAAGGGTGGAGGAAGCCCACCCCAATCCCCCATCTGCTCTGAGGAGGCCACCGAAACGGGTGCCAGTCAGTCCCCATGAGTACTTACTGTTCACTGGGGTCGACTCGGGCTCCTGCAGCAATCAAGGCTCCCAGCGATCTCTCACTGAAGCTATCTCAGCCAGCTCACGAAATCCGTCTCTAGCGGGGCAGCACAAGACTCCTCCAGCTCTGCCTTCAAGGGAAGATGGTTTGTGTGTAGGTTAGGGGTGGGAATCAGGCTGACCCAAGGTACCTCCGATACCCTCTCCTGGGATCTGGCCTCACCCAGCACAGCCCTGTTCCAGGTCCCTGGCTCCTAGTGCCGGCGTCTCCCGTGTATGCGCAGTTCTCACCTTGACGGCTGGCCTTAAAGCTGTGGGCGTCCTGTAGGCCCGTGGAGCCCGGGTTATTCCCAACTACCTGCTTATAGGCTGAGGGCGGGCAGGACCCATCACCTGAAAATCTTTCTGAGGTAGTAATCAGCTCTCCTTGAGACTCACTGTCCAATGGGAGCCTGGGCTGCTCCAGCAATCAAGGCTCCCAGGTGTCTGATATTCAAGGATACCTCAGCCAATCCTCCTCTCAGCCCTGCCCTAGCATGGTGATCTAGATTCTTCCAGCATTACTTAAAAACAAAGTACGCGCCTTAGCGTAGGTCAGGGCTTGGAATTAGTCTGATGTCACTCTTGAGACCTGGATTCTCCGGATTTCGCCCGTTTCTGGGTCTCTGGCTTCCCCGAATTGAGTGGCCGGTGCTTGTGCATCAGGCACCCCATCAGCCATCCTGGGGGCTACCTAGATCCTCCAGGCCCGTGGAGCTCCTGCAGGCCCCCAACCAACCGCACAGCCTAGAGGGCAGAGGGAGCCCAACCACGACATTCATTCTGAAGTAGCGGCTTTTAACAGGGAGAGAGTCCAGATGGGTCCCAGCTTACCAGTTCAAGGCTCCCAATCCTCTCTTAGTGAAGGACAGATACTCCAGCCCTGCCTGCCCGGCAGTCCTGGCAAGGCAGTCCAGAGTCCTCCAGCATTACCTTCAGGAGGAATGCGCATGTTGGTGTAGGTTAGAGCTTAGAACCAGGCGCAGGCTCTGGGCCTCCACCTTTCCCGACACTTGCCCTGTTTTACTCCCTGCCGAGCCTGACCCGTATGGCCCACACATTTGCAGTTTCCCCCATCAGCTGGCCTTAGGCTATAAAAGCACGCCAGGCTGGCCCGGTGGAGCTCCAGCTGACTCCAACCAACCTGAGTAACCTCAGGCTAAAGCGAGCACTCTCCAGAAAAATCTTCCTGAGGCAGCAGCTTTAAACAATCAACAGTCAGTCCCCATTTAGAGAAGCTGGTGATGGCGTCCCAAGCTCCTCCTGGAAGCAGACTTCTGGAGTCTCCTCATGGAGGATCCCGTCCTGCCCACCAGGCTCCTCCCTGGAAAAGCAGTTTAAAAACCTGCGGCACTCCCTGAAGGAGGAACATTCCACAGTGTGCCAGTAGGCCATGCGATCAGGCTGACTTTTGGTACCCCCAAGAGCTCCTTCCTGCGACCCAGCCTTTCCCGATGATCAACCTTGTGACAGAAGATTCCAGAAGTATAATAAGCATTGCTAAGGACAGTCATTCCAAATAGGGTCTGAAGGATATTGAGGGAGAAAGGCCTACCCAATGCACATCTCCTGTTTCAATTCTCGGAACACTGTGAACTTTTGGCTTTTGTCAATTGCAAGGAGTCAGTTGCAACTCCACTACCTTCTGGATCCCATTGTTCTACTTTGGCCTGAAATAGAGACCATGTAACACTTGTTCCTAAATAGCCAGTTGTGTAGTAGACAGTTTAATCCTGCAGGCACCAAGCATTCTCTGAAAACAAGCTCTATAACCTTGACGATTTGGCCTTGGTAAACCTGCTCTCCCTACTGGCTATTCAGAGCAGGCTTTCGATATTGGTCAATTCAGTGCCTCCTGGATTGCAATCCCTAAGACCCCAAATAAACGTTTTGGTTGTTTTACAGCCTTGTCTTGGTCAATACCCTGTTCCAGGAACCCGGCTACCCAAAATAGAAGATCTCTACCCGCACACGTGCAGCACGCACCCCTTGGGCCCCCCCAGGTTTTTGAAGCTAGGGCGGGTCACAACCCACCCACGTTGCGTGCATCCAGGCTGGAAGAAGCGCAACCCTGAAAATGGAAAATCGCTCTGAGGCACCGGAGAGATGGGCAATAGTCCGCCTCGACCTGGAGCTGCGGTCTGAGGTCCTAGGCTTCTGCTGTAACTCCAGGCTTCCGGGGGTCTCCTACTGGAGGATGGCCCAGCAGCCCACCTGGCCCAATCCTGCAGCGCGTTCGGATTCCTCCGGCTCTGACTTCAGTGGTAATATGCACATCGGTGTGGGTTAGGGCTTGGAATTGGGCACATGCCAGGTACTCCTTTAAATATGACTGAAGGACACCAAATTTAAAAAAATAATAAAAAACAGAATCAGAGGGGGTACACAGTCGGTTAAGTGTCGGATTCTTGATTTCGGCTCAGATCATGATTTCAGCGTGGTGAGATGGAGGCCCTGGTCAGGGTCCTGCTTGGGCCTGAGCATGGAGCCTGCTTGGGATTGTCTCTCCCCCTCTCCCTTTGCCCCTAACCGCCCCGCGCCCCGCCGCCACAGCCGCCCCTGCCCCCACCCGAGCGCCTGTGCCTAGCTCATAGCTCACTCTCTCTCCCAAAAAAAAACAAAACAAACAAACAAACAAAAAAACCCACCAGTATCAGTAGCGCTGAAGAGGGTGCTGTCATGTTCTTACAGGTAGATGGAAGGTAATTCTCGACCAGAGAGGACACTTCACGTTGAAATTTACCTCCTACTTTTAAGAAAAGACCCCTCCCTGTCCCAGTAAGAGGCCCTGACCCCCCATTTGCGGCCAAAGGGAAGCCGCACCTCAAACCTTTCTTCTCCAGTGAACTGTTATTCAAAAAACCTTCCACAACTTCCTCCTAAAACCTAACAAAAGCTGACCTTCCCTTTGCCTCTTCATACTTGCCTGCGGTTTGCCCTAGTTTGCTTGTCCTAAATCGTAATTCCTCGACTATTCCCAAATAAACCCAATTTGCTAGGAAAATAACTGGCTATTTTATATGGAAGGTTGACATTAAATGGTGTCACAGAAATGAGATCCAGAGAAAACCCCCAACAACTCCGAGGCTGGTGAGCAAACAGGTGCCCACAGAGATGCCCAGGGAGCCGGTCTGGCTCACTGCTTTGTTCTGACCCTACGGTTTGGTCTCTCTTGGGCTTCAGCTTTTGGAGCTCTCAGGCTTTATACAGGATCTGGTTTTTATGAAGGCATCGCCCTTGCCAGTTTCTGTTTGTTGAAGTTTACTGGTAAGTCACCCATCCTGTTCAAGGTGGGGGGTGGGGGCATAATTCCCAGTGTTTTAGCACGGCCGCTGGGAAACAAGGCCAGTTGTAGTTAAAGTTAAGACATTTTTGGGACTCCAAAGGCAAAATAGGTCCCACCTGCCCCTTGGATCGAGTTCCGGTGCTTTTCTGGGAAAATGGGTGAACTTTTGGATATTTTGAAATTATAACAGCCATTCTGGGGAACGCCTGTTTTAGATAAGTCCATCTAAAGGGGCACCCTTAAAACAGAGGGTACTCAACCTCTCAGACACAATGGAATGCATTCTTTGTTTGATATGTAGAATCTTCTAGAAGACAAAAATGACTCTAACAACAGTTCTAAAAGAATCCTTACAGCATGCAAACTTGGGGCCCTGGAGCTCATAACCTTAATTTACTTTGTCCATCTGCCAGAAACATAGTCTGGATCCAATTATTTACTTTTGATTTATATACCTGAGACATAGTTAACATTTTTTTAAGATTTTATTTATTTATTTGAGGGGGAGAGGGGCAGAGGGACAAGCAAACTCCCTGCTGAGCGCAGAGCCCAAGGTAGGGCTCCATCCCAGGACCCTGAGATCTCAACCTGAGCCAAAATCAAGAGTTGGCCACTTAACTGACTGAGCCACCCAGGCTCTATGACGTGGTTAACAAAAGCTGTGAGATCTCTATGTCTACCTACACGTTACATATGCCTATACTATATATGTTTTGGGTACATATTTGTCTACCTCTAGATGATATGAAGTTTAATTCTTTTTAAAGTTATCTTTTTTTTTTTTTTTAAAGATTCTACTCATTCATTTGACACAGTGAGAGAGATCCCAAGTAGGCAGATAGGCAGGCAGAGAGACGGGGGAAGCAGGCTTCCTGCTGAGCAGAGAGCCCGATGTGGGGCTCGATCCTAGGACCCTGAGATCATGACCTGAGCCGAAGGCAGAGGCTTTAACCCACCGAGCCACCCAGGCGCCCCTGAAGTTTAATTCTTAAATTAATTTGTAAAGAGCTCTAAGTAATCAGCTTAAAGAAAATTAAGAATTGGGGCACCTGGGTGGCTCAGTTGTTAAGCATCTGCCTTCACCTCAGTCATAATCCCAGGGTCCTGGGATCGAACCCCACATGGGCTCCCTGCTTATCAGGAAGCCTGCTTCTCCTTCTCCCACTCCCCCTGTTTGTGTTCCCTCTCTTGCTGTCTCTGTCTCTCTGTCAAATAAATAAATAAAATCTTAAAAAAAAAAAGAAAATTAAGAATTTATAGAAATCAAATATATTCTCAAGAAATATAGAAACTATCCCAAATCTTTTCAAGTTCATATGATCTTAGATAATCTTTCATAAAAAACCTAAATTGAAAATAGTTGGTTTAATAAAAAACAGGCATGTCTTCAGGTTATTATATTACGTTTATTACACTTAATGTAGATAAACAAATTTTTCTACCTGGGTTTACAAATCAAATAAGCTCATGCTATATGCTACAAAATTTGTCAATAAGAGAAATAAGATGATGGTTAGCTGTTTGATGAATAATCCACGTATAAGAATTGAAAACAAATAATTTAAATAAATGTAAACAAGATCACAGTTTATATTAAATTAAACTAAATAAAGGCTATCCATTGAATATCTAACTTGTTTCCAAATTAAGACAAACATTAAAGGCTAAACATAAATTTATCTACTTTTGGCTTTGTCAAAGGCACACACACGAGTTGTGCCTTTCCACAATGTCAGTTTTATTCATTCATAAAGCAAAATGGATTACATTTGTATGAATTATAAAGCAGCGTCTGGATTCCAAACTCAGTGGCATTTCACCATGTAATTAAACTTGACTTTTTTGCTTTTGTTTTTGTTTCAGGGTTACAGGTCTGTGATTCATCAGGCTTACACAATACACAGAGCTCACCACAACACACACCCTCCCCAATGTCCATCCCCCCCAGCCACTTCATCCCTCCCAATATGTGGAATTTGAGAAACAAGGCAGAGAATCATAGGGGAAGAGAGGGAAAAAAATGAAACAAGATGAAACCAGAGAGGGGGACAAACCATAAGAGAATCTCAGGAAACAAACTGAGGGTTGCTGGAGGGGAGAGGGGGGTAGGGAGGGGTGGCAGGGGGATAAACTTGACTTCTTACACAGCACACAGAGCAGAACCTGAGACAAGCCAGGCAACGAACAAGGTAACAGAAGGGTGTAGGAAGTTAATGAACCAAACACAAAGTCCGTCCGTGGCTGCCCAGTTGCGATGACCAGTCTCGGTCTGCTGCGGGTCCACGCTGGGCACTTACTGCTTCTGAGGTTCGAGCAGCCAAGGGTCTCAGCTCTCTCAGCTCTGTTCCGAGATCAACGGGGCAGAGCCTTCAGTGGCAGCTGCTGGTTTTTTTAAACTATCAGACATAGAGGGCTCAGTGTCTGCAGAGTCTGACAGTGTCTGCAAAAATCCTCCCCTTTTTAAAGGGATCGAATGAGTCTGGAGCCCCTGCAGACCTCCTCTGCCTCTGCTTGCCATCAGTTCTGGGGTGTCGGCAGCCGGTGCTGGTCTCCGCAATATCTGGTGGCTGCGGTGTCCCTAACTG
>CM052814.1:37226950-37256674 GCA_028533885.1 Nasua narica
CCAGACTCATTCGATCCCTTTAAAAAGGGGAGGATTTTTGCAGACACTGTCAGACTCTGCAGACACTGAGCCCTCTATGTCTGATAGTTTAAAAAAAACCAGCAGCTGCCACTGAAGGCTCTGCCCCGTTGATCTCGGAACAGAGCTGAGACCCTTGGCTGCTCGAACCTCAGAAGCAGTAAGTGCCCAGCGTGGACCCGCAGCAGACCGAGACTGGTCATCGCAACTGGGCAGCCACGGACGGACTTTGTGTTTGGTTCATTAACTTCCTACACCCTTCTGTTACCTTGTTCGTTGCCTGGCTTGTCTCAGGTTCTGCTCTGTGTGCTGTGTAAGAAGTCAAGTTTAATTACACGGTGAAATGTCACTGAGTTTGAAATCCTGAACCTGCTTTCTAATTGCGACTCATTTTGCTTTATGAATGAATAAAGCTGCTGACATTGTGGAAAGACACAACTCGTGTGTGTGCCTTCATAGTGTGCTCATGACACTTTCCACGAGTCTTTCTTTGACTATTGGATTTTGATTTGTTTGGGTCTTGAGACCATGCCTCTTAAGTGTACTCCAGGGACGCCCGGGTAGTTCAGTCAGTCAAGTGTCTGCCTTCGGCTCAAGTTGCGATCCCAGGGTCCTGGGATCAAATTCCACATTGGGCTTCTTGTTCAATGGGGAGCCTGCTTCTTCCTCTGCCTCCACTCCCCCTGCTTGTGCTCTCTGACAAACAAGTACATAAATAAATAAAATCTTTTTTAAGATTAAAAAAAATAAATTACACTCCAAATATTAGGCGTTGTCCTGCTTCTAGTAATCATAAAAATCGCCCTGGTACATTGCATTCTCTCAAAAGCTATAAACGCATGATTGTCTTCACCAACCACCAAGTAAATGATCCCTCTGAGACTGCAACATATAAGGAACAAAGAAAATTACCAACTGAATATGAGACTGAAGCCATGACCTGTGAATATGAGAAGAATCATCATGATTCTGGTGGGATTTAATATTGGGGTCTGAGAGTTACGGTCAAGAAAGAATTCTTGAGACGGTTTTGGTGCAAAACGGTGGGGTTTTTTTGTTTTTGTTTTGTTTTTTTTTTAATTTTTATTTATTTATTAGAGAGCGAGAGACTGAGAATGAGAGGGGAGAAAGTCAGAGGGAGAAGCAGACTTCCCGCAGAGCCGGGAGTCCGATATGGGACTCGATCCCGGGACTCCGGGATCATGACCTGAGCCAAAGGCAGTTGCTCAACCAACTGAGCCACCCGGGCGCCCCAAAACGGGGGTTTTGATGAGGTTTTAGAATATAAGTGAGGTTCAGTGGAGGTGGGGTCTGGTGCTGACGACCAAGAAAGAATTCTTGATTCTTTGGTGCAAAATGGTGGTTTATTAAAGCATGGGGACAGGACCCCCGGGGTTGTGAGGGGTGGCAGGTTATATACGAAGGGGTTGGGGGAGGTAAGAAAAAAGGGACGTTTCAAAAGGACTTTCACATGCTAAAGAGAACCTACAAGATACTGGATACCAGAGGCCTTGCCAATTTCAAGGTTTTCCCTTTAGCAAGTTATTAACATCAAGAAAGTTGGGAGAGGGACGCCTGGGTGGCTCAGTTGGTTGGGCAACTGCCTTTGGCTCAGGTCATGATCCCAGCGTCTTGGGATCGAGTCCCGCATCGGGCTCCTTGCTCCGCAGGGAGACTGCTCCTCTCTCTGCTTCTGCCTGCCTCTCTGCCTGCTTGTGTTCTCTCTCTGTTAAATGAATAAATAAAATCTTTAAAAAAAAAAAAAAAGAAAGAAAGTTGGGAGATTCCTGGAAGAGTGTCACACATGTCCCACCCAGGAGTGGGGGGTGGCGGGGAGGTTGCAGGGTGTCAGCGTATGCTTTGTCCTCAACTAGCTTTCTGTCCCTCAAAGTATGGGGACAGGACCTGAGGGCAGAAACAGCTGAACGGGCATTGTGACGAATGACTGATTATATACTTTTTAGTTAGTGGGGGTTAGGGATGGCGTAAGTCTCTAAGGAATTTGGAAGCAAGGTTTCCAGGACCTTGAGAGGCTAGCATTTGCTAAGATAAGGTTATTTACTACTGTCTAGTAAACTATTAATCATGAGACCCTTCAGATATATCAGTGGGCCACATGCTTGGAGGGTGACTCCTAACATATATCTTGGTTGTGGGCGGAGGTTTACGGTTATCAGAGTGAAATTACATTAACCAGATAGTGGTAAAACATGAAAGGAAGTCCTTGAGGGAGGTGTAGGAGTGTTAGAGTCTGCATGTCTCAAGAATCCTACTTAGTTAGAGACTATGCACCAAAGCAAAGTCTGGTCTTTGTTCCGTTTTCCCCCATCAAGACCACACAAAAGAACAACAAAAACAGTGAGAACATCAGTGGTAGCCGAGAAGTGCACTATGCCTTAAATTTTGACCACATCTTTCAGTTAAGCAGGGAGTCTGATCAAATGGTGTGAATTCTTAAAAAGAAAATCACAGGCCCAAAATGGCATCACTTAGGCTGAGACTCCAAACTGGGACTTACTACATCATCTCATCGCAGTCTCAACTTCTCCCAGAAACATAGTTTTAACTGGTTAGTCGGGAATTTTTTAATCAGTGCCAATGAGTCTGCCACAGGGGACTTCCCAATGGATTGCCCAAAGGTTGGTGAGGTGATCTGCATGATAAGACCCGTACCCTCCCCCCCCCAGGGAGAGCAACCTTACCAGGAGCAATCCTTTTCTTTGCAAATAATATAATGTTAATAACTTTCTTGCCCCACCCATCTTCTATAAAAATCTTCTATTTTTTGTGCAACTCCTCAGAGCTCCCTTCTACTTGCTAGATGGGATGCTGCCCATTCATGAATCATTTAATAAAGTCAATTAGATCTTCAAACTTACTCAGTTGAATTTTCTTTTTTAACAATGGTAACAGACCACTTGTGAACAAACTCTCTTAACTATCCCTCCCATCATCTTATACCATCGAAACACTTTAACTCCAGCTACGTTACTATCCCTCCCTGATGATGGAAAGTCCACTCCATTCCCCATGATCGCCTTACAACTATGGAAATGGTCTCAAAACCATGAGGGGATCTCTCAGACCTCCCTTTAGACAACACAGACTTACTTCAATTTTGAAATGGCTCCCGTTGTTGACATTTCTGGGGGAAACAACTGGCTATGCCATCGTTTCCCCACAGAAAACAATGGAGGCATATTCTTTGCCCACTGCAAAGTCAGCCAGAGCTGCTGAACTCATAGCTCTTACTAGAGCTTGCACATTGTTGGAAGGGAAAACTTACTAATTACAAAGACTCCAAATATGCTTTTGGGGTCTGCCACGTCATTGGCACCATTTGGAAATCCCATGGATTCTTAAACTCTGCAGGTACTTCTATTTCTAATGGGCATATAATTGCTATTCACCTCCCTTCTAAAATCACCTTTCTAAAACCACTGTTGCTCACTGTTCAGCCCATAGGAAGGAAATGGATGCTAAATCTTTAGGAAACAATAGGGCTGACAGAGCTGCTAAGTATGAGCCTTATCCATTCTCCACTCAATTTTCAAACCTACCTTTATCCTGACTGATACTATTAATTATTAGGCTGATGCCCCGCAATCTGAGAAAGACAACTGGATATAAAGGGGTGTCAAACAGCCATCAGATGGATCACACGCCGGGCCAAGGAGAGTCCCTGCAACCCCTTTTCTGTTAACCTATTGGCTTGCCACCAAATGGGACAAAGTGCTAATAGGGAATAGTTAAGGAACTAAAAGACAATTGGTTTTGTCTGGCATCTGCACAATTTCTGACCAAATTACTTGTCAAGTTGTGTCCCACTGGTAAATATCACCAAAGTTCTGGAAGAAATCAGCATACCTCAGGAAGTTTTCCTAGGTCCACACAGCCCTTTGCAGCACTCCAGATGGATTTGATAGGTTTGCCCCCAGTCTAAAGGCTATTCTCACCATCTGGATATTGCCTGTTTAGTGGATGGTCGGATGCTATCCCTCCAGACATGATCGTGCCACAGTGATGGTAAAGAAATTAATAACTGAGATTATTTCTCATGTTGGCATTCCTTTATGGATTGATTTAGCCCAAGAAACTCACCTTATGGCAGAGATAAACCACTTGCTTACAAAGACTTGGAGTCCTCATGAAAATTTCATACTCCATGTCATCCTCAATCATTATGGCAAGTAGAACATAAAAATCTAGACATAAAAGGGATCTCAGGAAAGTTCTGTCAAAAAATTGGACTTAAATGGCCAGAAGCATTGTCCTAGACCCTTATTAAGATCCAGAATACTCCAAACAGAGACACTATTTTGAAACAGTGTTTGCCCCCTCTCCCCCCAATACCTACTGACATGGCTGAACCTTTCATTCATGAGTTAAGTGAACATTATAGGAATTCAAGTGAACATTTGATACTATAACTTGCTGTTTATAAGGACCGACTGGTATAGTTGAAGCACACCAACAAGTGAAAGAGGCATGATCTCCATCAACTGATGAGTGTTGCTACTCCTTTTGATCAGGGTCCAGGTGTACATCAAGGTCTTTAGAAGAAAATATGTCTGCCCTTCACTGGGAAGGTATGTACTTGAGGTAGTACTCACCACCTACAGTGCATTCAAAAGAAAAGAACGTTCCTTCTGGATGAATGCAAGCCACATCAAAACAGATCCAGACCATTGACGTCAAGACAAATGGAAATTGACCTTTATAGGTGAACTTAAATTAAGGATTTCCAGGGCCAACTTCCAGGCCCCAGAAGCACATGGCATTGTGAAGTCGACAGCTTTCCCCCAGATCACTGATCAGGAAATTTTTCTCTCACCTACCCCCACTTTTTAAAACTCCCCATGTACACATTTTTTTAAAACCCTTTCTTATCAATATTTTTTCCACATTTATAAAAGGCTGACTGGAGTGTACTTGTTCCTATCTGTCCTTCTCCCCCTAAGTTTCCACCTGTGTCTTGCTCTTACTGATCCTCTCTTTTTCAATAGGTCAGACACAGAGCGAACACCCCTTATGCCAGCTTACAAATCCTGGCCACATTAGCCACGCAGCCTGACTGTTGGCTATGTCAACATCTAGATAGTACAAAAGAGAACTGGTCCTCATTCCTGCCGATGTGAATATTTGGTGGATGCAATACAGACGATAGGTAAATGACAAGGTATGGTGTCCATGACCAGAAGAACATTTCCCCTGATGAGTTACTTGGGTTTAGACAATCTCTACAGAAGCTCAAGGATGATCACTTATCTGAATAAAGACAACAGTTGAAATTTTTTCCCTTTGCATTGAACACAGACCTGCCATTGGTCTTCTCTTGAGTGATACACCAAGACTATATGGTAACCAAACTCTGTGGTTTGATGCTAGAAATGGCATCTTTAATTTTTTTTTAATTAGGTTTTAAAACTTGGGTATAGTTGACACACAGTGTTACATTAGTTTGAGGTTTACAGCTTTGTGATCTGGCAAGTTTATACATTATGTTATGTGTACCACAAGTATAGCTACTATCTGTCCCATTACATTGCTAATATGACATCATTGACTACAATCCTTATGCTCTGCTTTTTATTCCTGTGACTGACTTACTCATTCCATAACTGGAGACCAGTATTTCCCTCTCCCTTTCATCCATTATGCCCAATATCTCATCCTCTTCCTCCCTGGCCACCATCGGTTTGTTCTCTGTATTTATAATTCTAATTCTTCTTTTTGTTTGTTTGTTCATTTTTTAAAGATTCCATTTATGAGCGGAATTATATATGGTATTAGTCTTTCTCAGTCTGATTTATTTCACTTAGCATAATACCACTAGGTCCATCCATGTTGTCCCAAATGGCACAATCTCATTCTTTTTTATGGCTATGTAATATTTTATACACATGCACACACACACACACACACACACACACACACATTTTCCTTATCCAATTGTCTACTGTTGGACACTTATGTTGCTTCCATATCTTGGGTATTGTAAATAATGCTGCAATAAACATAGGGGTACATTTATCTTTTTGAGTTAGTATTTTCATTTTCCCTGCATAAATACGCAATAGTGAAATTACTCGATCATATGATATTTCTATTTTTAATATTTTGAGGAACCTCCGTACTGTTTTCCACAGTGGCTATACCAATATACATTCCTACCAACAGTTCATGAGAGTTCCTTTTTTTCCACGTTTTGCCTACAGTTATTGTTTTTTGTCTTTTTGATTTTAGACATCCCCACAGATGCTGAATGTGGCACCTTCAACTTTGGTAAAAGTAAACATAACTGTAGCATAGAAGTTTGCCAAATCTCCAACTATTTTACAGATCAGCCCTGTACAACATGGGGTCTCACAGCTGATCTCTTGTCAGATGGCCCAATACCACAGATTATATTTGGGTGGATCAAAATTCTCGACTGACTTGGCCAGGTAACAAAACTAAGCTGTAGAGATGCCTGAACTGAACCACAGGCCTCCTTCGTCAGCCATTTCACAACTGGTTCTGCTCTCACAGATTGACAGAAGCATATGAAAAAAAAGGAGATGTATGAATGTTAACATTATCAATGGAAAAGCATGGAATGCCCCAGCCCTTGAAGAGTATAGGGTCCAACCTAACCTTCTGGAAACCATACTAGTCTTTTTATTTCATGTAGCACTCAAGTATATACAGAGTTCCCACCTAAATGGTTAGGATAATATGAACTTGGATACCTAGCTCTGTCTGGCACTAAATACTCCACTCTAAATGCCAGCCAAATTACAAATGCAGGCTCCTTTGTTCATGCAGTTGTGCCACATGGATGTGCCATTTGAGAAGTTATAGAAATCTGCTTGTGTATCACAACTCCAAGGTTTTGTTTTGTTTTGTTTTCAGCCTTAAGGGTCTTACTCCCAATCTTTGGAGATTATGAATTTAAAAAAAGCAATCCTAAATCTCTCTATGGTAATGGAACAAGAGTCAATATCACTATGCAAACTTTGAAAATACTCCAGTTAGAAGTTAACAGCTTAGCCTCTGTGGTACTTCAAAATTGTCACATCCTCACTACACTGACTGCCCAGCAAGGAGTCTCTGCAATTGTCAGTGAAAATTTTTACTTCTGTGTAAACTCAATGGGATAATATCTAACTTAAATCTGTTAAAGCAAATGATTAAAACTTTTCATCAGAAAAATGAAGCACAGACATTTTATTGGACTAATCTATTTCCAGGGTGGGAGTGGGGATTGATTTATTGGCGTGTGGGGAAATACGTTTTAATTTTTTCTTTTCTCATGTTCATCTTCATTCTAATTTGTGATCTTTTCTCTCTTTGCCAATCTCTTACCACTCAATCCCTAGCTTAATTTCTTTCTCCACAGTGACTACCTCTGCTTTCAGTATAGGAAACTTCCAGGAAAGTTTCAGAGGAGAGAACTGTCAAGTCCCAGGGTGGGCTGCCTCAGGAGGTGCCACGAAGGCATATTGATTATGTCGAGTTCAAATTACTTAAGAAATGGCCAATGTAGGAAGAGCACTCAGACCTTCCTTTGTCTCTAGGAACCAAGAAATAGATCTCCCATATGAAAAGTACCTTTCCCATACCAAGAGGTAGAAAGACATAGGGAATTCAGGGCTGAGAAGACTGTACAAACCAACCTTGTTACTTTACCAATTTACAATCCTGTTGAGAATTTCTTACTATTTGAGGCTCCCAAGTGTAAGTTTTCTTTGTCCTATCAATTCTTTACAAATGTATTGTCTCTTTGTCTAAAAAGTACATAAGCTAGATGCCCTGGTCATTTCTTGGTTATTCAACTTTATTCTTTAAAAAGCTGGAAGAATATTGGAGGGAAGAGTAAAAATCTTCCTCCCCAACAGGAATAATAGTAAAACACAATTATGAAGTAACAAAGAAGAGTGGGGAATTTATCTGGACAGAGACTCAAGAGGCAGCCTTTATGTATTTGAAAAATGCTCTCAGAACTGTTAATACATTGGCACCAACTAATGACGACAAGAATTTGCAACATGGTCACTGTGGACTAGAGCACCACAGGACCTAAAATCTTATCCAATTGCATTTTGGACTCAAAAGTTCCCATAGTCCAAGAACAGATACCCCCAATTCAAACATTCACCTGGGCATCCTATAAAGTCCTACAAAATACAGAGCCACTAACAGAAAATAAACTAATCATACTTAAGCTGCAACAGCCCATCCTGGAGTGGGTAAGGCAGACCCCTGATAAACAGAGGGGAACTATTCCTGTTATACTTCCGAGCAAGGCATACAGATGGAGGGTTCACCCTCCCAAATAAGGAAATCTCAGCAATGCTGATGGTAGCTTTTCTGGGATATCTAAGCTCAAGCAGTTGGGCAGTCGGGACTACCCTGGTCCATGACACTCAACAAGGCATTTACAGATGGGTCAGTCCCCATAATGCCACATGAGTACACTGACAATCTGTGGTCTTAAGACTAATGACGGTCTGCTCAGGAGAATCAGTTCAATATGCTGAACTAATCGCCTTAAAATTGGCTACCAATCTGTTGGGGAGAATCAGAATGAAATATTTCTTTTCTTAGGTTTATAAGCAATCGCTAATGAAATAACTCTTTGGCCAGGAACATGGTCAGAAAACAATTGGAAAATGGGAAAATATGAGGTAAGAACACATGGCAAAAGTATCACAGGCTGATATCTCCATTTCTTCACACAAGTCTCTGCACATCAGAAGAACAAGTCTGAAGTAACCAAATTTACTAACTAGGTAAACAAGCTCACTAGGAAAGCTAGTGGGGTGAAGATTCCTGAAGTTTATGTTTTAAAAACACACTGATTTTTGGCTGAGGAAACCAATTAAAAATGTAACCATACATAGGGGCATCTGGGTGTCTCAGTCGCTTAAGCATCTCGCTCTAGATTTTGGCTCAGGTCATGATCTCAGGGTTGTGAGATGGAGCCCTTATGTCGGGCTCTGTGCTGGATATGGAGCCTGCTTGGGATTCTCTCTCCCCCTCTCCCTCTGCCCCTTCCCCCTGCTTACACATGCATGCACACATGTACTCTATCTCTCTCAAAAAATACATATATATGTATTTTATATACACTTTACATAAATACATACTTTACATAAATACATTTTACATATATATTATAAGCCATATATGTATATGACATACAACCTGACACACACACATATATATATGTGTGTGTGTGTGTGTGTCATATATATATGATATATATATATATATGATACAACCTGAACAGAGATATGACAAATGATAGGGTCCTTGCACGGGCACCTCAGCACACAGCTCATGCTAGCACACGTGGCACTAGAACATGATTAGAGACAAGAAATACGTACATACCTACCAAATACCTCCAAATTCAAATTAAGAAATGTGATTACTGCTGCAAGTTTAAAGCTTGGAGTCCTTTAATGAATACTCCAGATGACATCGAAACTGATAGACCCTTCCAAAAGGTACAAATTGATTCTATAGGAGCCCTGCCTATAGCAGGGGATAAACTATACGCGCACACCATTGTAGACACGTGGTCAGGAATAGGATTACTCAATCCCTACAGGAAAAATGATCAAAAATGCACCATTAGAGCATCAGAAATCTAGATGCTTGCTGTGGTATCCCAGCCGTCATAAAATCAGGCCACAGCACCCACTTCACAGGAAGGGGAATATAAGGAAGAACTATGGAACAAGGCCTAATATGAAACTTGCTCTTATCCTATAACCCAACTGCCTCTGGATCAGTAGGAATGTATAATGCGTACTTGAGCAGAAGTTCAGTTTGCTTACTAATAACCTAGATATGAGAGCTTATGCCAAAACAGTCTGGGAGATGGCAAGAGCTCTAAGCCATAGATATAGAAAGGATAGAAAAATTCCTATTGAATTGGTACTGTAGGTACCCACAGAGATAAGAATTAGCACTAACTAATTAATTTAAATTAATATCCCAGAATCTAAATTAAAAAGCAAAGGATTGATTGTTATTTTTAGCAGCACGTGCGACTCCTAACACCTACAGGGAGATCAAGGATGAAGCATATTATATCAACGAAAGAAAATAATTTGGGGGGGCACCTGAGTGGCTCAGTGGGTTAAAGCCTCTGCCTTCGGCTCAGGTCATGATCTCAGGGTCCTGGGATCGAGCCCTGCATCAGGGTCCCTGCTTAGCGAGGAGCCTGCTTCCTCTCTCTCTGCCTGCCTCTCTGCCTACTTGTGATCTCTCTCTGTGTCAAATAAATAAATAAAATCTTTAAAAAAATAAAGAAAAAGAAAAAAAATAATTTGGGGCTCCTGGATGGCTCAGTGGGTTAAAGCCTCTGCTTTTAGCTCAGGTCATGATCTCAGGGTCCTGGGATCGAGCCCCACATTGGGCTCTCTGCTCAGCAGGAAGCCTGCTTCCCCCTCTCTCTCTGCCTGCCTCTCTGCTTGCTTGTGATCTCTCTGTGTCAAATAAGTTAATAAAATCTTTAAAAAAAAATGAAAGAAAATAATTTGATGCCACCATAAAAATTTCAAGCATGAAAAACCCCATGTTTGACAGTTATTATTTAGCCTGGCATGATGCAGGCTAATAACAAATTTTCTTGGGTGGCAAGAAGAACAAGAAAGAATTAAAAACGGACACTATTGGGCGCCTGGGTGGCGCAGTTGGTTGAGCGACTGCCTTCGGCTCAGGTCGTGATCCCGGAGTCCCGGGATCGAGTCCCACATCGGGCTCCCAGCTCCATGGGGAGTCCGCTTCTCGCTCTGACCTTCTCCCTTCTCATGCTCTCTCTCACTCTCTCACTTTCCTAATAAATAAATAAATAAAATCTTTAAAAAAAAAAAAAAACGGACACTATTAAAATAGGACACTCCCTTGATGTTGCAGGCATGAGACCACGCTGCATGGTTAACTGAATACTCCTAAGCAGATCGGTGCCGCATGCTGCCTACTGCTCGCTATTAGCTGCCCTACCCACTGCGGCTACCAAGACTCTGACCGTGCAGGCAGGAGCAGGGTGCCACTGTTCCAAAGCGCAGTGTCACCTTCTGGTCCAGATTCAAGCCCACTGTCTATGACATCCTCAACTTCCTTCACTGATCACCCTCCTGGTCACCTGATTGCAAATGAGGGCTCAGCATCACCAACATCGCCGGCATCACGAAGCCCAACCTCCCCACTCTGCACTACTTTATTAGCACCTCTACTTGCTGGGACACCTTCGGTCAGGGAAGCTGATGGAGTAGTGCACTCTAATGCACTCTTGCACTTTAATCTCCGCAAGAATCAACAAGGATCCTGAACATGGGAAAATGCCTACTGGATTAGTACTGCAGGCATCCACAGTGGTAAGAATTAGCACTAACTACTTAATCTCAATTAATCTGCCAGAATCTAAATTAAAAGGATAACGGTTTTGTTTTTATTTTTGTTGAGAGAAAGAGTGCATGAGCATCGAGGGGCGGAGGGAAAAGGAGAGAGAGAATCTTGGGCAGGCTCCATGCTCAGCGCGGAGCCCGATGTGGGGCTCAGTCTCGGGACCTGAGATCATGACCTGAGCCAAAATGAGGAGTCAGAGGCTTAACTGACTGAGCTACCCAGGTGCCCCAAAGGAGAAGTATTGATTTTAAAAACATAATGATGTATAGAGTACCGGGGAAGTTATAGCCCCTGCTACTATTGCACCCCTGAAAGATACTGGTGTGGAGAATGAAGATCGGTCTGAACTACTAACTGGCTTTCGGTAGCATAAACCAGCGTCGGTCCCAAGATGACCAGGGAGGAGCTTTGTCTTGCTGAATCAACAGCCGCATTGCACATATGGCAAGAGACTCCATAAAAATGACCCCAGCTTAATTCCCAATTTTCATTGTGTTCTAGGATTTCATTGTAAAAGAGCAGCTGCTGATTATATGGAATGGGCAATTAGATCTTTAAACATAAATAGCGCAAAAAATGGATCATTCATACACTTTTTAATCCATATCCACTATTAGAAAAATAAGAACAGATCCTTAGTCACTATATCGAGACTTTAAAAGAACAAGGACACCCTGTAAAGTGCATGGAGGACACATAGGAAATGTAACATAGAACACATGTCAGGTGTCATGGTGCATATCAGGCTTCTCACACCCCAGGTGTCTACCCCAAGAATATGGGGACTTATTGTAGAAGAACCTACGGTAGTAGCCTATACCCTGAAATTTAGTATAGAGCACTTTCAAGCCAGATATAGATCTCCAAATGCTGCTCCATTTCATCTACATTTGCTTATGTCCGATTTACACTCTATGCCCAAATCAGAGTTGCTAAAAGGGAAGAAACACTTATGGATGCCTGGGTGGCTCAAATGGTTGAGTTCCTATCTTCAGCTCAGGTCGTGACTCCAGGGTCCTGGGATTGAGTCCTGCATCAGGCTCCCTGCTCAGCAGGGAGTCTGCTTCTCCCTCTCTCCCTGATTCTCCTCCTGCTTGTGCTCTCTCTGTCTCTCTCTCAAAAGAATAAACAAAATCTTTAAAAAAATAAAGGAAAGAAATACTTATAGTTCCTTACTGGACTAGTAAAAGGTTTATTTTTTTTTAAGATTTTATTTATTTATTTGACAGAGAGAGAGATCACAAGTAGGCAGAGGCAGGCAGAGAGAGAGGGGGAAGCAGGCCCCCTGCTGAGCAGAGAGCCCGATGCTGGGCTGGATCCCAGGACCCTGAGATCATGAACCAAGTGGAAGGCAGAGGCTTTAATCCACTGAGCCACGCAGGCACCCCGAGTAGGAGGTTTAATTGGAAGAACAACGACAGACACTTTTTCTCAATTTCAAATTGATCAAATCACATTTGATTTAAAAAATTTTGAAACCAAACAATCTCAGTTGAACACATATACATGTCAACGTTATATACACAGATGGATAAAATTAGCAATACATTACAAACCATAAACGAATCTCACATGGAAGTAAACAGAGCAATGGAAATTTGACATAAAGGAGTTGGAGAAAATGCTAAAAATAATGAAACACTTAAAAAAGGTCATCAACTATGTTTCTCTAAGTGTGGATTGTCGATGTGGAAGTTAAGCTTGGTTGATATATGAAATCTTAAAAAAGCTGTAATCTCAGGGCAATATTGGTCGCCTAAGATCCTAGATAGCCCAACCAGAAGTAGAGTAGATACCACATATCCCTGGTGATTGTGATTCCTTGGGCAACGGTGAAATCAGATATTGACACCTGAAGGATGACAGAAAACACATTCTTAAGGATATGTTGTTGGAATGGAACCAAAATACCTTTATGACTGCTGGGCCTTTGGATATACATACCTATGATACAAGGATCTGTGAATATGGCCTTGGTGCCTCCTCCACCCATTATATATAACATGGAAACTGGACCAGGATAGTATATGCTCTAAGCCAAATCTCGTGCTAGCCTATTGGGGTCAGGAAAAAATAAGGAACACAACATGATAGGATGTCTAAAAATAGAACAGGTAATGAATGTGTCAGTAGAAGGAAAAAGATATTTGAGATCAATGGGTGATAAAGGAACTATTAAAATAACCAGAGAAATATTTCACATTAGATGTCCTAAAATTAATCTAATAAAGAAAGGGGTGCCTGGCTGGCTGTTGGTGGCTATGTGGCTCTTGATCTCAGGGTCATGAGTTTGAGCCCCACATTGGGTGTGGAGATTAAGGAAGAAAGGAAAAAGGGAGAAAGGAAGGGAAGAAGAAAGAAAAAGGGAGAAAAGGAGAAAGGAAGGGAGGAAGGAAGGAAGGAAGGAAGGAAGGAAGGAAGGAAGGAAGGAAGGAAGGAAAGAAAATGTTTTGTTTTTAAAATATCTAATAAAGGTAAATCATACATTAGAAGTAAAATTGTTTTGTTATTTATTAAGGAAACCTTCAACTTTTTAATTTTTTTAAATTTATTTGACAGAGAATGAGAGCACAAGCAGGGGGAGTGGCAGGCAGAGGGAGAAGCAGACATCCCGCTGAGCAGGGAGCCTGCTGAAGGGCTTGATCCCATGACCCTGAGAAGGCGACACGAGCTGAAACCAAGAGTTGGACATCTGACTACAACACCCAGGCACCCTGACATCTTCAACTTTTAATGTTTACGGGGCCATGCTCCTAGGCTCCCAGGGAAGCTATACTTAAACAATTAACAAGATCACGATGACTTGGCAAAACCTCAAGGCATGGGCTCTAATGTCTCCCCTCAGCACACAGTGTTCATCTACTGTGAGCAAAAAGAAAGTAAAGAAAGTAAGCAAAAAGGAACATTTGGAACACAAAAGATAAGAAAAAGGAAGAAAGCTCCCTAGTTTCCTCAAGATTGAAGTCATTCAGCCCTGCATATACTAGAAACTAAAGGTGTGCAACTTTATGAAATGTCCTTTGTCTAATAATTTGTAACTTTTTATATTAAAAAATGTGTATACCCCTACCCCAAATGTTCCTTTCCCCGATCTTTGTGAAGATTGTGTAGCCTGAGCAGCAACTGTCCTAACTTGGGCTCCAACAAAACCCTCTTCTTTTTTTTTTTTTTTTTTTTTTTAAGGAATTCTAGGAGGTTTGTTCATTTTGCAACAACAATACAAACATGAAGTAAGTTGTGTCAGGATGTCATCATCTCATCTGTCCTTATGGACAAGATCTCAGTCCATCAGCTGCTGAGGGGCTCCGCTGGGGCTTATTGGATGAGGAAGTAACTACAGCAAGGGGCCATTTAGACAGCAAGCGTGGAGAGTCTGTGAGGACGGTCCGACAGTATTTGGTCTGGGCAAGTCTACCACTTGCTGATCTGAAATAGCGACCTGAAAACCACAGGCTTGGAGCGCCCGGGTGGCTCAATTGGTTAAGCTGCTGCCTTTGGCTCAGGTCATGATTCTCAGGGTCCTGGAATCGAGTCCTGTATCGGGCTCCTTGCTCAGTGGGGAGCCTGCTTCTCCCTCTGCCTGCTGCTCCCCCTACTTGTGCTCTCTCTCTCTTTCTGACAAATAAATAAAATCTTTAAAAAAAAAAAAAAAACAAGACAAGACAAAAAAACCACGGGCCAGCTGGGTCCTGGGGAGTAAAGGCAGCTCTTTCACCAGCAGTGGCCGAAGCCATGCTGCAGCTCCTGGAAGATTCTCTTGCCCATCAACAGCATCCCCCTTGTTCCCTAGCGACGTGCCCCGCGCTCCATCAATGCAGGACGTCTACTTCTCCATGGATAGGACCTGCTCCCCCAACGCCAACTCACATAAAGAGGCACCGCAGCTCAAGTTGGACTTTATTCCTTTCATCTCCCTTTTACTGGAATGATTAGTGTAATTAATCAATCATCGGTTTGGATTAGGTCTTCATGGTTTATGAGGAGACATCCAATATGCTTCTGAAATTCACAAATACAGCATATTGTGTTAAATTGTTGAGGAAGACAAACCCAGTCTGAGCATTAATTTGCCTCCCCAGAGAAAACACTCTTCAGCAGGAATATGTGCATTTGTGTTTAGGGCCCAGAATTACTCGGATGTCCTGTACCACCAGCTGCCGCAGTGGCCTGCCCTCGCTCAACACTTTTCCTACAATAGGTTTCTGGCTGCTGCGAACTACAAGGTCCATTCATGTACCGGATATGCCCCCTGGGTCAGCCAAGGGCAATCAGACCCTCCAGGCCTGCGGAGCTTGGACCATCCCCAGCCGTGTGCATAACCTCCAGGACAAGGGATCCCACCCCCCAAAATCTTTCTGAGGCGGTACCTTTAAACTGGTGACAATCCCCATTTGGACTGGTGTCTGGTGGGGCCCCAGGCTTACCGATAATCAAGATGCCCAGGTGACCCTTTTGTTGTTGTTGTTGTTTTTAAAGATTTTATGTATTTATTTATTTGTGAGAGAGCGTGGAGGGGCAAGGAGAGAGACAATCTGGAAGCAGACTCCTCGCTGAGCTTGGAGCTCAACCCCGCGACTCTGAGACCACGACCCAAGTCAGAATCAAGAGTCAGACGCTCTGCTCACCCAGGTGCCCCCAGACTCTCAGGTATCTTTTAGTGAAGGATACCTGCAGCAGCCCATGAGGCCTCACCCGGGCCAGGTGGTCCAGATTCTTCCAGCTCAGTCTTCAGAAAAAGAAGGAACATTTGTGTAGATTAGGGCTTAGAATCAGGCAGATGGCACCGACAGCCAAGAACCCGCTCTGAGTCCTAGATTCTCCGTACACTTGCCCAGCTCCAAAGCCTGCCTTCCCTGTCCTGAGTAGCCTACCTGTGAGCAATACACATCCCATTAACCGGATTTGGGCAGCCAAGGCCCTCAAGCCTGCGGAACTCAGGCAGCCCAGCCCTCTGTGGAGCCTGCGTGCCAGAGGTAGTTCACCCACCGAACACCTTCTTAAGGCAGCAACTTTTTTTTTTTTTTTTTAAGATTCTATTTATTTATTTGAGAGAGAGAGAGAGAGCATGCATGCGAGAGAGCGAGCGAGAGCACGGGCAAGGGCAGGGGCAGAGGGACGTGGGACTCGATCCCAGGACCCTGGGATCATGACCTGAGCCAAAGGCAGATGCTCAGTTGACTGAGCCCCTCAGGGGCCCCTCAAGTAGCAGCTTTAAAGGGGCAGCAGTCAGGCCCCACATGGCCTGACTGCCTAATGAGGGTCCCGGGCTTCTGTTGCAATCAAGGTTCTAGGTGTCTCTGAGGTGCCCCCAGAGTGCAGTGTTGGCCAGGCAGGCCAGATTCCCCCAGCTCTGCCTCCCACCCTGTTCTAGATCCCTGGCTATCCTGACCTGAGCAAACTGTGCGTGCACGGCCCACCCTGTGTCACCGGGCCTCGGGCTGCGGGGGGCTCTCCCGGCCTGGGGGTACACCCGGACCCCAACCACCTGGTGGGCCTCACAGGAGAGGGAGCCCATGCTTCGAAATCTTTCTGAGGTGACAGCTTTAAACTGGTGTCAGTCCCCACGTGAACTGGCCGCTTGAAGGGGTCCCAGGCTTCTCCAGCACTCAAGGCTCCCAGGTGTCCCTCATCAGAGGGTACCCCAGCCGTCCTGCCCAGCCTCACAATGGCAAGGGGGTCCAGATTCCTCAGGCACTGCCTCAGGGGAACATGCACATTTGTGTAGGTTAGAATTAGTCAGATGCCGTGTTCTTCCAATACTCCCTCTTGTGACCTGGCCTCCCCCGCCGTGGCCCTGTTCCAGGTCACTGGCTCTCCAGACCTGCACGGCCCGCTCATGTGCAGTTCGCACTCTGTCAGCGTTTCTCTGGCCCAAGGCCCTCGGGCCTCTGGAGCTCAGGCAGGATGCGCACCATCTGAACAGACTTCTCGGTGGAGGAAGCCCCCCTTCAGACGAGCACTGTGAGCCCACGGTTGCAGACGGGCGACACAGTCAGTGTGTATGTGGACTTGCTGCCTGACGGGGTTCCAAGCTTCTCTACAACCCAGGATTCTCAGGTGTCCCCAGATGCAAAATACTCCTGACAGCCTGCGCCCTGCCGGGCCCAGTTGAGAAACCTCCAGCTCTGCCTTCGAGGGAAATATTCCACCAAGGGTGGATAGGACTTGTGTGTCAGGCCTATGCCTTCTACCCCCGACAGCCTCCTCCTCTGACCTGGCCTCACCCAGCCCTGCCCCGCTCCAGGTCACTGGCCCCACTGACCTCCACACACGTACAGCATACACCCGGGAGGTTGGCCTTGGGCTGACCTGGCCTTCCCAGCTTATGAAACTACCACCAGGCCCCACCTTGGGAAACTCACTCCTAGCAAACAGCGCCACATGGGAGATAATGAATCTCCACATGGACTTGCTGCCTGATGGGGTCGCAGGCTTCACAAGGAACCAGGCCTCCCAGCTGTCTCCCAGTCAAGAGCTTCTCTGTCCTGCCTACCCAGCCCCTCCTTCATGAGGGAGCTGTAAAACCTCCATCTCGGCTTTTGGAGGAAGAGTACACAATGGTAGGTAAGCCTTGTGATTAGGCCAATGTTCTGGAGCCCCATCAGCCCTCTCCTAGACCTCGGCCTCTCCTGATGCTTGCTCTGTTCTAGGTTCCTGGCAAGCCTGACCTGCGCGTCCCCTCACCCACCACTGGGTAGACAGAGCCCCCCAGGCCTGTGGAGCTAGGGCCCAGGCCCAACCACCTGCATTGCCTCAAGGGTAGAGGTAGATGACCCCCCTGAAAATCAAGGGGGCTGAAATGGGCTACAGTCAGGCCCCTGGAGGACCGGCTGCCTGATGGCGCCCAGGCTGCAGTGGTCGCCAAGCTCCCATGTGTCCCTTGTTGGCGGATGGCCCAGCCAGCCCAGCAGATCCGGCCCTGGCAAGGCAGCCCGGATGAGTCCAGCTCTGCTTTTAGGGACTGTATCCATTTGTGTAGGTTAGGGATTAGGATCAGGAAGATGTCGGTTATCCCCCATAGCATCCAGGCCTGTCCCAACATTGCACTGTTTCAGACGCCTGGCTATCTGACCTTCGAGGTTTACTCATGCGCAGTCCAACATCTCTCGGCTGGTCTTGGCCTATAGGGCCACTCCAGGCCTGCAGAGTTCCAGCCTGACCTCAACCACCTGCTTGGCCTCAGGGTGCAGAAAGCCCAGCACCCAAAAATTTTGTGAGGTGGCAGCTTCAAGCCAGCCACAGTCAGTACCTGTCTAGACTGAGGTGAGGCTCCAACAGCAAGTAGGGCCCCCAGGTGCCCCTGACAGGAAGGGACCCTGGCCCTCCTGCCCTGCCGCAGGGCCCGCAGCTCACATCCCTCCAGCTCGGCCTCCTGAGGAAATATACACAATTGTGTAGAGTGGGACTTGCAAGCGGGGCTCTCCACGCCGGTGGAGTAGGGCCCCTCCCCAACCATGTGCATAGCCGCAAGGATGGAGAGCACCCACCCCCCAGGCCTCACTGTGGCGGCCCCTGAGATGGGCGAAAATCTAGTCTTACCGTCCGCTGTCTGCAGCAGCCATTGACCCCAGCTGTCTCCCGCTGGAGGCGACCTCGGCTGGTCCAACCCAGCCCTGGCCAGGCAGCTCAGATGATCCCGGTTAGGTCTTCAGTAGGAACATGCACGTCTGTGTAGGTTAGGGCTGAGCACCGGGCAGTTGCCCTGTCATTACAGGGGCCCACCCAGTGCTCTTGCCCCGTTCAGATCCTTAGCCACCCTGATCGGCACCATCGGCCAGCATACGTGTGGCACACACCTGTGAACCAGCCCAGCAACTCCGCCCTGTAATCGGGTGCACTCCCGCCGGGCCTCACTCACCATCGCTCTGGGGCGGCCGCAGCAAGAAAATGGGTAACAGTCGGTCCCATGCAGTCTTGCTGCCTGACGGGGTCCCTGGCTTCATAGGTGACTGCTAATCGACGGATACCCTGTCCTGCCTGACCAGCCTCTTCCTCATGAGGGAGTTGAAAGCCTCCAGCTGTGACTTGGGGCGGGGTAGGGGGCGATATTCCACAACAGTTGGTAGGTAAGCCTTGCTATGAGGCCGAGTTCCGAGCCCCTAAGGGCTCTTGTGCCCTGTCCCAGGTCCCTGACGACCATGATCCACTCCTCCTGGGGATGCACATTTCATATCACATCAGCCGCCCTTGGGCAGCCAGGAGCCCCCAGGCCTGTGGAGCTAGGGCCCATCCCCAACTCCCTGCTCAGCCTCAAGGATGGAGGGAGCCCACTGCCCCCCTGGGGATATCGCTCTGTGGCCGCTGCTGAAATGAGCAGCAGTCAGGGCCCCCACGGACTTTCTGTCTGCTGGCTTCCTGGGCTTCTGCAGCAATCAGGGTTCCCAGGTAGCTCTTAGTGAAGGCTACCCTGGCCCATTTGGCCGATCCGAGCCCGGCAAGGCACTGCGGTGATGCCCGTGAGGCATTCAGCGGGGTAGGTACACTGGCATTGTCTCGATCTGAGTCAGGCAGTTGCCTTGTAACCCCAAGAGCCTGGTCTGAATGCTTGAATTCTCCTGTTCTGCAAGCTCGCTGGCTACACTGACCACTGCGGTCCTCACACGTGCACATGTACACTGTCAGGGGGCCTTTGGCAGCCTTCGCACTCCAGGCCTAGGGAGCTTAGGCCGGGCCCCAGCCAACCGCATTGCACCTAGGGCATCAGGAGCCCACCCTCCAAAGTCTTTCTGACTTGGGGCATCACACTGGCCACAGTAAACTCCCCTATTTGCACTTTATTATGCCTTTTGGGTACCGGGTGGATCCGTCGTCAACGTTCACAGGTGTCCCTTAGTGAAGGACTCCCAGGCCATCTGGCACCCCCTGCCGCACCCTGGTAAGGCAGCCCAGATTTGTCCAGCTCTGCCTTCAGGGGTAATATGCGAATTTGTGTGAGTTGAGGCTTGCGATTAGACAGAGGCCTTGTATTCCCAACAGCTTGCTCTCCTTACCAGGATTCTCCCAACGTTGCCCATCAAAGGCCAGGCTTCCCTGACCTGCAGGGCTCCCCCCATGGGCAGTCTGCCCTCTTTCAGCAGTTCTGAGGGAGTGGGGACCCCTCCTGGTCTGTGGAGCTCGGACTGGTCCCCAGCCACGTATGTAACACCCTCGGTGGAAGGAGACCTCCCCCCCCCCCGTTTGAAAAGCCCTGTGAGGAGGCAGCGTTCTGTCCTCATTCACACCGGCTGCAGGATAGAGTCCCTGGCTTTTCCAGCTACTGAGGCTCCGAGTGTCTCTTAGTGGACACCCCCAGTGAGTGGGCCAGGACCAATCCTGGTAGGGCAGTCCGGATTCCTACAGTTCTATCTTCAAGGGAAGTATGCCCATTTGGTTATTTAGAGCTTGGAAGTAGGAAGATACCATAGACCCCCAAGAGCCAGCTCTGGACCCTAGATTCTACTGATGTTGCCCAATCCCAGTCCCTGGATTCACTGATCTATATGATCTGCGTGTATGTAGTATATAGCCCATCAGCCACCCTTAGGCATCCCGGGCCTCTGAGAGCCATGGCGCATCCCCAACCACCTTCCTGTAGTGTCAGGTGTGGAGTGAGCCCGCCCACCATTTAGCGCTCTGAGACAGCTGCTGAAATGGGTGAGCCTATCCCGTTTGGACTTACTGTCTGCTGGGGTCCCAGGCTTCTGCAGGAATCAAGGCTCCCAGGGTCTCTTATTGGAGGATACATGGGCCAGCCCCACTTCCCACTCCCTGCCCCCCACAGCCCTGACAAAGCAGTCCAGAATCCCTAGTGCAGCCTTTATGGGGAATATATACATCTGTATAGGTTAGGGCTTGGAATCAGGCAGATGACTTGGACCTATGGTAGCCCGCTGCCATGCCTGGCCTATCCATACGCTTACCCCATGCCAGGGCCCCAGGGACCTTGACTGCCATGAACTGTGCATGCACAGTATGTGGCCTGCCAGCCAAACTTGGGCAGCCAGAACTCTACAGAACTGTGGTGCTCAGGCCCATCCCCAGCCACCTGCATGGCCTCAAGTGTGCAGGGAGCCCACCTGAAAATCACTGAGGCATCAGCTAAAATGTGTGACAGTCCCCATGTGGACTGGCTCGTCGTCGGGGTCCTGGGCCTCTGCTGTGATCAAGGCTCCCGAGTGTCTCCTACTGGAAGATACCCTGACCAGGCCTTGAAATCCAGCCCCAGCAAGGCAATCTACACTCCTCCAGCTTTGCCTTTCGGGGGAAATATTCACATTTATCCAGATTAGTTAGATGCCATGGATCCCCGAGAGACCTCCCCCCTTGAAATCTGGTTCTCCTGACACTGCCCAGTTCCAGCGACCTTGGCTGCCCTAATGAGTGCAGACCCTACTAGCAGTCCTTCCCAAGCACCTGCATAGCCTCTGGGGTGGAGGAGAGCACCCCTCGAAATCTTTCAGAGGTCACAGCTTTAAACTGGTGACAGTCCCCATTTGGACTGGATGCCTAATGGCATCCTGGGTGTCTCCAACAGTCAAAGCTCCCAGGTGTCTCTTAGTGAAATCCCAGCCAGTGTGCCTGCCCCACCTTGGCAAGGCAGTCCAGGGTCCTCCAACTGTGCCCGCAGGGCAGTATGTGCATGAGCATAGATTAAGGCTTAGACTTAGACAGAGGCTTTGTGCTCTCAACAACCTAGCCTGGGAGCAGCCATCACCCGGCACTGTGCAGAGGCCCTTGTGTGGACAGTTCACACCGCTGCAGCCTGCCTGGGGCAGTGGAGACCCTCCAGCCCTGCAGAGTGCCTGCTGGTCTTTAACCATCTGTATGGGCTCCATGATGGAGGGAGCCCGCGCCCTAAAATCTCTCTTAGCCGGTTGCTTCGTGCGGGAGAAAGTCCCCATTTGCTGGCTGCCCGATGTGGTTTCGGGTTTCTCCAGCAATCAAAGCTCCCAGGTGTCTCTCCATGAAGGCCATCCCTGCCAATATCCCACCTTGGCAAGGCAGTGCAGAGTCCCCCAGCCTTTCCTTCAGAGGAACTATGCGCAATTGTGTAGGTTTAGGACTTAGAATTAGGCAGATGCCATGGTCCCCCAAGAGACTGCATTTTAGACCTGGCCTCTCCTGACACCCGCCAGTGGCAAGTTCTGTGGTTTCCTTGACCTTCGCTGCCTGTATACGCACAGCACAAGCTGTTGGCCAATCTCGGGCAATTAGAGGCCCAGCCTGTGGAGTTCGGGCCCATCCCCCACCACCAGCTCTAACCTGGTAACATCAAGTCCTCCTTTTGACTGCTCGATGGGATGCAGGGCTTATCAGGAATCTAAGCTCCCAGGAGTCTCTTAGTGGAGGATCTCCCAGCTAGCCTGCCTGAGGCAAGACAGTTCAGATTCCTCCAGCTTTGCCTGCAGGGGGAATATGCATATTTGTTGAGGTTAGGGCTTGAAATAAGACCCCCGTGGCCCATTTGTGATATCCAGCCTCTCCTTACACTTGGCCTGTTCCGTGCCCCTGCCTACCATGACCTGCATGGCCCAGGTATGCACTCTACACACCATCATCTGGCCTCTGGCAGCCGTGGTCCTGCAGACCTATGGAGCTCAGGCTGGTCTCCAACCACCTGTATACGCTCGTCCAGTGGGAGCCCACCCACGGAAATCACTGAAGCTGCAGCTTAAAACTGGCAACAGCCATTCCCTGTTTTGATGTGCTGCCTGACGTGGTCCCAGGCTTCTCCAGAAATCAAGCCCCTTGGGTGTCTGTAATTGGAACATACCCGGGCCACCTCTGCAGGTTCAACTGGGTCACCAGCTGGAGGGTGATAGGTCACAGGCTTGCTGAACCTTACCACAAAGCTTGGAGGCTTTCAAAGGAAATATATTTAAACTATTTTATTAATTAAGAAAATACAAATAGAAACAATAGCATTATTACCTTTAGTGACGGGAAGTCCCTGGAACTTCTCTGCCAATCCTTGAAAACGAACTAGGAAACTTAAGTTTGCCTCAAGGTGAAAAACTTCCAAAGTCCAGAGACAGTGTCTAATTCTACACCAGTTTCTTCTAGAAGCCTGGAATGACTCAAGAAGCAATTCATCTTAATGCAGAATGTAATTAGAGTTTTTCTGTGATAAGAATTAAGCAGTGATGTACAGTATCATGTATGGTATCATATGCCCACAGGTCCCTGTTCTAAGTCAAAAAAACAGACTGCAAAAGTAATGAAAGATGAACTACCAGATATAGAAAAGAAAATCTGGAAACTTGAAAAAACAAAACAACTGAATAAAAATTAAGAGGACATTAGATAATAAATTTTAATTATTTTTACATTTAAAAAATATAAAGCTCTATGCTTTAAAAATAATCATTCTATTCATGAACAGAGCCAAAGCTAATATACTGCTTCTTTTTAAAATAAGTTTTGAAATAGTGGACAGAAAACTGATAATAGTTTTAGCTCATTGCACTTATACAAGGGAGGAAAAGTGTTTTTTTAACAAGGGCTAAGCATTAAAAAAAAAGTGCCATTTTAAAATCTTTTGCTAAATTATATTGAAAGGAAATGATGAAAAACCCCATTCAACTGCACGAAGAAACAAAAATTTTTGTTTCATCGGTGATTCGAATCACTGACAGATGACAGTTATGCACATTTCATACTGTTCTTCATAGATCTGAGGTAGCACAGGTCAGCAGGCCAAGAGAACAACAATTCTACAAGGCACCATTAGTTTTGTGGGACAGAACGCTAGCTGGCACCTGAGATCTACAAATACAGAAAAAAAATTCAAACATGGCATATAAATTTTTCTTCAATTTTCTCTGATTTTATATGGGATTGATACTGATACGATATTTACTATGCTCCGTCTTTTTGTTCAGACAGGTCTTTCCTCAAATCTATTTGAGAGATTCCTTCGCAAAGTCACAAATGAAAATAGTTCTTTCAGGTATGTCCCTACACTCAACTGAACACCACTTAAGGCCCTGGTTAGAACAAATTTATATGTTTTTCCTGTGACAGATATTTTCCAATAGGTTTTTCTCCCATGTCTCTGTAATCTCCTTTTAGGGATTAATAAAAATTCCCGTATCTTCCTAGTGTTTCAAAAAATCCTTCCATGTTTTAATCATGTGACTTCATCATGCTTTAATCGTCAAAATGCTTAAAGCGTGAAATAAGTTACATGATTGAAGGATGGAAGCATTCTGGAAACACTAAGATATATATACACACACACACATATATTATATATATATACACACACACACACACACACACACACATACACATTCTGTTCTCACAACAGCTAAGAGGCCAAAACCTAGTTGCAATATTCCAGGATCATGGTGATTGTTCCCAGGTATGCCATGTCACAGAACAGACCTTTCATTAGGTCAAGATAATTTTAGTAGGGTTCTGCCTTCACAGCTGCAATGCAAATCAACAACTACTATCTCCATAAACACTGTCCTCAATCTTTCTTATAATCACAGAACATGGTTCAACAACTAATATTGGCCATTAAAACCTCTTAGAATCTATTTACCATGACTGCTTCCTTTTGGAAAGTATAATACCTCTTGCATTTCTTTGTTAGCCTAATGGTATTTCTAACCATCTAGTCAAGAAATGAGGTACAGTATGTAATGTCCCATCACTGTGTAAGAGTAAACAGCATGATGCAGTTTTGCGGCTGTACCCATATAAAACCTATTATTTAATTAGTTATTAAAAATCTGTTCTGCTTAAATGGCACTCAAGCTCTCATCCTAGACAATTATAAAATTCCATTCAGGGGAGACAGAAATGATGATTAACAGAAATTAACAACAGCATCAGAAATATGTTAGCTATAAATACTAACTTATACATTCTTTTCATCTGTAGGTCTTTATCTTTCATAAATAGCATGTCTGTACAATAAGTCTATATTTCATCTTCTTCCAACTCATGAGTTTTAATACATTCATTATTTTCCTACCCATTTTCCTATCTTCTAAGATTTTTTTTTCACTTAATCAGCAATTTCCAAATTTCATTATCAGTGGAACTCTTTGTTCCAACGAAATCTTCTGGAGACTGCCACTATAAAAAGCAGTCAAAAGCAAAACTGCTCTGATAAAAAGGGGAGGTTGTCAGTAGACACAGCTTAGAAACCACTGCTCTAAAACATTCAAGCAGCTGAAGAAAAGATATGGTCCACTGTAATTTCTTCATTTCCAATTATTATAAACAATTTCCCCCTTGTTTGCAATTTTTAAAAAAGATTTTATTCATTTATTTGACAAAGAGATAGAGAGAGCACAAGTAGGCAGAGAGGTAGGCAGAGGGAGAGGGGAAGCAGGCTCCCCGCTGAGCAGAGAGCCCAACATGGGGCTCGATCCCAGGACCCTGAGATCATGACCTGAGCCAAAGGCAGCTGCTTAACCGACTGAGTCACCCAGGTGCCCCTGTTTCCAATTTTTAAGAACATTTCTTGAGGACAGCTACTTTCACCTCAGCCCATTAACGGAATAAAAGCATAGTGCCTTACATATCGCTAAGTATTTGAATTCATATTTCTTTTCATACTATTCAAAAATTCAAATTAGTATAAGATGTAATCCCATGACTAGTTATTAAAATCGGTTTTAAAAATATTTAATATGTGATAGCAAAAACTTTTTAAATTACCATTGCTTCATAACTGTAATTGCTCTAGTCCAAGTCCAAACACTAGCCAAAAGGCTCGTTATTAAGAAAACAAAAATCACTCCGAAGTCATTCTGAGATTTTATCTTCTCATGTAATGATTCTGTGGCTATATTTTTGGATTTAAAAAAAAAAGCTTGTTATGTAGTCTATGCATATTTTAAACCTTATTTGCTTGAAAGGCCAGGAAAAAAGGTCAAGTTTTGTCAAACTTAGAAAAATAATACAAAAGTTAAAAAAATGATTTTTTTTTCCCTAAAATAAGCTCATTTGTGCTTCCCAGGCTTTTCATCAACCTCCTTCTACAGAAACAGGTTTTTAAACTGACTTTTTAATAAATCCGTGCCTTCCGAAACCAACTCTGTGCCTTGCTTATAAAAGGCACCCCTGTTCTTCTATGTTCCTCACAGGCTGGACGGGCAGCACCAGGTGTGAAATGCGGCTCCAGAGCCCACTCAGCTTATCCGAGTCCATGCGGTTGAAGGAGCGGGGAGCGTCAGAGTTGGTAAACCTGGCCCAGAGTAAATCTCTCACTTTTTCCTCAGTTTCCTTTGGGCCAACACTTGCTTCTAATGTTTCCTCCTCCAGGAGAACAGTGAGCACCAGGGCCACATCTTTGAAGGCGGCATTCTCATGGTCACAATACTTGTAGAAGATCAAGGTAGAGCCCGCAGGAAGGGATTCGAAGTGGTGTACCACAGCGGCCTTGTGGCCATTCTCAAATCCCGAGCTTAGCTCCATGTCAACCAAGTGCTTGACCGTGTCACTGTCCTCCAAGGTTCTTCCAGCCCCATCGATCTCAATTGCGGAGACTTTCTGGGAGGAGGTGTAGGCATCCGCGACGAGGTGACTCAGGCACTTCAGGGTCTCTCTTCCTTCTTGAGCTGCTGTAAATATGATGGTGGCTGGCTCAGTGGGGTTCGAAGCATTGAGGTGCTTCTGGAGAAATTTACGTCCTCTCTGCCACAAGAAGGAACTCTGACCTGGGAATTTATCCTTCAATTGGCTAAACTGAGCCAAAAAGGCCTCCAAAGCTAGATTTTTGGGCGCTTGCTGGGCTGGAGAGGAATAGTAGCTATTAACAAAACTTAGCAAAACAACAGTAATAACCAGGAAGCCAAGAAAGATGGAGCCTGCCAGAGAATGGGAAAATAAAACACAAAATTAGAACATGGATCAGAAATAAAACCTGGGGTAGACTGAAATGTGTTAGAGATCCTGTCACATTTTACTAGTTGTGGTGAGTTTCTTTTGCCTATATCCTCTAAAGTTTGAGATATTAAGGTCTACCAAAAATACTTATTCTCTAACTTCTTAGATTTAATTATTTGAAGATACAATATTTTTGTTAAGTTTATATATTTGTTGCTATAACTAATGATGTGATTTGGAACTATCAGGATAGTCTTCTACCTTCTCGAAATACCTATTACCTACAATAATCCATTCTTTTCTTATGGGTCAAAATGTAAAAATGTGACTTGAGAAGTTAATAAATACTCTGTAATTAAAAAGCAGTTTTAGTTTCTTATTTATGAAGAGCCTTTCCCATTTTGTTAAGGATGGCAAAATATCTGCCAGGGCCTCTAGAGGAAAAATCCTTAAAATTCTATTGCTCTATTTCATTATTAGTTATTATCAAACATTTTTTAAAAACATTAAAATAAGCCACAGTAATAAGACACCAAAAAGAAACAAAAGTCTTCTAAATTGGTAAGGAAGAAGTAAAACTTTCAGTATTTGCAGATGACACAATACTCTATATAGAAAACCCTAAAAACACCACCAAGAAACTACTAGAACTCATAATTGAATTCTCAGTAAAGCTGCTGGATACAAAATCGATGTGCAGAAATCTGCTGCATTTGTATACACTAATAATGAAGCAGTAGAAAGAGAAATCAAGAACATAATCCCATTTACACACCAAAAATAGTAAGATACTTTGGAATAAACCTAACCAATGAGGTGAAAGACTTGTACTCTGAAAACTAAGGAACACTGATAAAAAAAATTGAAGGTGACACCAAGAAATGGGAAGACATTTCACACTCATGGACTGAAAGAACAAGTATTGTTAAAATGGCTAACTACCCACAACAATCTACAGATTTAATGCAATCCCTATCATAACATCAACGGTATTTTTCACAGAACTAGAATAATCCTAAAATATATATGCAACCACAAAAGGCCCTGAATAGCCAAAGCAATTTTGAAAAAGCAAAGCAAAGCTGGAGGTATTACAATTCCAGACTTCCAGGTATATTATGAAGTGGCAGTGATCAAGCGGTATGGTGCTGGCACAAAAACAGCCACACAGATCAGTGGAACAGAATGGAAAATCCAGATATAAACCCATGCTTGTATGGTCAATTGGTCTTTGACAAAGCAGGAAAGAAAATCCAATGGGGAAAAAGATGGTCTCTTCAACAAATGGTGATGGGACAAGTGGACAGCTACATGCAAAGGAATGAAACTAGGTCACTTTCTTACATCATACATAAAAACAAATTCAAAATGGATTAAAGACCTGAATGTGAGACCTGAAACCATAAAACCATAAAATCCTTGGGGCACCTGGGTGGCTCAGTGAGTTAAAGCAGAGCTCTGCCTTCGGGTCAGATCATGATTCTCAGGATCCTGGGATCGAGCCCTGAATCGGGCTCTCTGCTCAGTGGGGATTCTGCTTCCTCCTCTCTGCCTGCCTCTCTGCTCTCTGCCTACTTGTGATCTCAATCTCTCTGTCAAATAAATAAATTAAATCTTTAAAAAAAAAGCAAATTGTTCCCTAAAAAAAAAATCCTAGAAAAGAGCACAGGTAAGACCTCTGACATCAACTGTAGCCACATTTTTCTAGGTATGTCTCCTGCAGCAAAGGATATAAAAGCAAAAATAAACTATTAGGACTATAAAGCTTCTGCAGAGCAAAGGAAACAATCAACAAAACTAAAAGGCAACCTACCTAATGAGAGACGATATTTGCAAATGACATATCTGATAAAGGGTTAGTATCAAAAATTTATAAAAGGCTTACACAAATCAACACCCAAAAAACAAATAATCAAATTAAACAATGGGCACAAGAAATGAACAGACATTTCTCCAAAGACATCCAGATGGCCAACAGACACAGGAAAAGATGCTCAACATCATTCCTCATCAGAGAAATGTAAATCAAAAGTACAAATAGATACCACCTCACACCTGTCAGAATGGCTAAGCTCAACAACTTAAGAAACAACAGGTAAGGATGGTGAGGATATGGAGAAAGGGGAACCTTCTTACACTGTTGGTGGGAATGTAAGCTGGTCCAGCCACTCTGGAAACAGCATGCAGGGTCCTCAAAAGTTAAAAATGGAGCTACCTTACTATCTGGTAACTGTGCTACTGAGTATTTACACAAAAAATATAAAAACACAGGTGCCTGGGTGGCTCAGTGGGTTAAAGCCTCTGCCCTTGGCTTGGGTCATGATCTCAGGGTCCTGGGATGGAGCCCCACTTCGGGCTCTCTGCTCAGTGGGGAGCCTGCTTCTCCTTTTCCCTCTGCCTGCCTCTCTGCCTATTTGTGATCTCTCTCTGTCAGATAAATAAATAAAATCTAAAAAAAATACAAAAACACTAACTCAA
>CM052814.1:37256774-37369163 GCA_028533885.1 Nasua narica
GAATGTGAATCAACATGGCAATAAGACCAGTTTTTGTTCTCACCAAAACGCAAAAAATCCTTTTTATTCGTCTTTCTTATGGTATCCGGTGCATTCTCTTTGTTTTCTTCCAACTCTTGTGTTTCTTGCTGATGACTTTCAGTCTCTGGGGAGAAAAGGAATATTATTTTCAGAAAATACACTAATGGGGTATCATATACTTTAAACCGCTTACCAGAGAATTATTAGATTGAGAGGATTTCTATAGCTTGTAAAATTTAATTCAAAGCTAAATTTTTTCCAATCTTTTCCTTAAGGCTAACTATTACTTTTATTCTACTTAGTAAGAATAAAATGAAATGCTGTAAAATTCACGTAGGGTTACTGTCGCTACAGTCACTACTCATTGGCTCTTATATCATGGACAAAGAAATAAGCACCCTAATATTGCAGCCAAACCTATCTACAATGTGTCTCGAGAAAATGTACAAAATTAAAAAGGGATTTAAGAAGTGTTAGCTGCGGGCACCTGGCTGGCTCAGTTGGGAGAGCATGTAGCTCTTGATCTCAGGGTTGTGAGTTCAAGCCCTACATTGGGAGTAGTAGAGCTTACTTTAAATAAATAAATGACAGCTATTATAAATAAATAAAGCACACATAATAAAACACTTTTTAAAAAAAGAAGTGTTAGCTGAACACAAGACTCAATATCACAGGGCAATGGTACTCTAACTCCAGGGTTCAAGTCATGTGGCTTCTCAAAACCCAAGTATACAAAAACAGAGACTCTAAGTTTAGAGACAGGAGAGATTACTGTACAGTTACAAAACACCTTACAAAAGCAAGTCTGAACTTCTCAGTGAAGGAAGGATAAAAAGCAAGGAATACAAACTTAAGAAAATTTATGAATTACATAAAAATATAGGTGTGGGGCAAGATATCAGTCTTAAAATGTGTGGGTGAAAAGGAGGGCAGTATTTTGTAGTCCTCTAAGTCACTCTACAGCCGAGATGTGTGCTTACTGGAAAAATAATTCGAACAGTATACTCTCTTAACATAAAGAAATAAGACCATCTCCACGTACAAAGGGTCGTGTATTTAGTCAAAACACACCCCAAAAAAGATGACTTTAAAATATATCACAGAAGGGGCGCCTGGGTGGCGCAGTTGGTTAAGCGACTGCCTTCGGCTCAGGTCATGATCCCGGAGTCCCGGGATCGAGTCCCGCATCGGGCTCCCGGCTCCTTGGGGAGTCCGCTTCTCACTCTGACCTTCTCCCTTCTCATGCTCTCTCTCACTCTCTCTCTTTCCTAATAAATAAATAAATAAAATCTTTAAAAAAAAATATATCACAGAATACGAAAGGATCTTTACTGATCCCCTACTATAGCCCCACCTTACCTATCATGGCAGAAGGTCTAGGGATGTTAAGGGCTTTTCCCAAGGTCACATAAAGAGATGTGCCCAAGCTGAGATTAGAACAAGGTTTTTCATCTGCTAGGTCAGCTCATTCCACTATATTAAGTTGCTTCCCACACACAGCCTGCATTTTTAAGACAGTATTTTCTTCTTCTACTCAGTGAACCTGCATACTGGTGAAAATCTGATGGGAGATTAACAGTTCATACAAGTCACATTCATTCATTTATGTAACAACTATTCATAAAGTTGCTTCTTTGTGCCAGGTGCCACAGAAACACAATGAATGATAGAGACATAGTCCTTACCTTTACTGAAGTTACAAACTATTCTAATGATCAGTGAATGAAACATATTATTTGAGACCAGTCACTGATTTATAGTGAAACATGAATTTCCAGCCCTTAGTCAAGTCCCTGATGAACAGAATGTCTTATGTTTTATACCCCTTTGCACTTGGCCAATAGGCATTTTAGACTGAGCTCTTCTGTGTACTTATAAAATAGAAATCCATGCAATTCTAGACAGTGAGAGCTGGGAGAGACCAGCTTTTGGACAGCTCTTATCCAACTCTTTCATGCTACAAATAGGCTACTGGAGTACCAGGGAGTTAAGTGACTTGCCCAGGGTCACCCAAGTTAGCAAGTGATATGGCCACAACTAAAATTCATGTCTCTTTTGTGTTCCAGTTAAGGACTTAGCCATTGCAACTATTATCTTCATAAGAGAGGACAGGATGCTTACTCCCCTTAATATATAAGTGGGGAAAATCATGTAGAGAGAAATTAAACTGATCTGCTCAAAGTCCTATAAAATAGGACTAAGTTAAGGGCACTGGACCATTGATGCTGGTTTTTAAATATACCCATCTCTTGATTTATGTAGCACTTAGTTTCCAAAAAATAAAAGATTTAAAAAATGTTAAGTAAAAATGTGCTCCTAATAAATAAAAGCCAGAGGTGAAGTTTTAAAAAGTCAATCCCTTTTTTAAATTATACTACATTACTACAAACAGTAAGTAAATAAAATTAGTTTAAGGGCACCTGGCGGCTCAGTTGGTTAAGCGTCTGCCTTCAGGTCAGGTCATGACCCCAGGGTCCTGGGATCAAGTGCCACATCGGGCTCCCTGGTCAGCAGGGAGTCTGCTTTTCCCTCTGACCCTCCCTCCTCTCTCATGCTCTCTCTCCCCACCCGAAATAAATAAAATTTTTTTTAAAAGTTAAAAAAAAAAGTTTAAAAATGCAGTTTATGTGTTGGAAGCTACTTAAGTAGTGTAATGAGCTAGTCAAGGACATAAGAAACCTCACTCTAATCTCAGCTCAGTCATCTCTCTTTAACTGGCCTTGATCCTATGAAGAGAAGTTCTCTGAAAAGAAGAACTGACCTATGCTACCTATGCTGTGTCCTCAGTAACAGAGCAATACAAAACAGAAGTCCAATGGGCTTCCTCACCTGGTGCCAGCAGTCGCCTCCTCACGGTAGCCGGGCTCCCCGGGGCTGCAGGGGAGTGCTCAGGGCCCTGGGCATCCTGAGGGTCTGTGGCAGGTGACTCCAAAGAAACTCCAGGTCCGCTGCTCACCTCCTCAGGCAGGGTTGCACAGCCACTCCCTAAGAGTGCATCTTCCCTTCCTACCCTGTCACTTGGAGAACTGGCGGGTTCTGGTGGGTTCTGTTCTTCCTGAAAACTCTGGTTGTTCTCATGTTGTGTTTTATCCTTTGGATAGTTCCCACAATTTGTCCCATCTGGACTTTCTGATTGAGCATCTGTATCTGCACTTTCTATTGTTTCTACCTCTTGGTGGACTTTGTTAAGACCAGAGACAGGGTCTGGGGTCTGAGCTTCTTCAGTGGTACTCGCGAAGATTGTGGTCTCCTGTGCCTGAGGACTTATTGGTGGGTCATTTTCCGAATCCTTTTGAGAGGCTATTGAGATAAAAATTTATAATTTTTATTGAAAAAAATTTCCTTTTTTGTAGCTTAACAAGGTCCCTGATTAATAATAGTATAGATTTTGATGGTTTACAAGGCACTCTTCCTAAACATTATTTCTCTTGATTTCCACTCAAGGTGGTTAAGACAGAGTTACCAAGTGTTAATAAATCTAATAATACTCATGTAAAACTATTTTGAATGACAGAACCAATTCTTGGTTGTGTTAAATACATCCACTTCCCTAATGAAATAATGAATCTAGGCAATAATCGTGAATAGCAACTAAAACCACTATGCAAAAAGCTGATGAGAAATTTTATAATGAATGAACCAGACTGACAAAACTGCTGAACCAACTGATCAATCTTAACATCACAGAAAGAGGGAAAAAACAGACATCATTAACCTCCCGATTCAGTGCAATGGGAAGTACACTATACCACCTATGAAGTATTCTTGCCAAATGAATTGGTATCTGGTTAAGATTCTAGAGCTAATTACCAGTTTCCATGAAATACACGGATAAAAGAATATAGTAAATCATGCCTCATATAATCGGTAAAACCCAAAATGTGAGAAATTCAAAGGGACAAGGGACTTTGTTTCTTAAGTAACAGCAAGAAATAAAAATGGCAAGAAAAGAAAAAAAAAAAAGAGGGGTGACCTATTAAGAGAAACTTAAAAAGAAGAAATACGTCAACCAAATGCAATGTGTGACCACGCTGTTTAGATCTAGTGTTGAACACACTGCTGAGGAAATACTATGAGATAATCAGATAATCTGAATGCCAGATATTTGGGGATACTAAGGAGTACTGTTCATCTTTTAAGCATAATATATTGTGGTAATTTTTTTTAAAGATTTTGTTCATTTATTTGAGAGAGAAAGAGAAAGAGTGAGCATAAGCTGGGGGAATGGCAGGCAGAGAGAGAGGGAGAAGCAGACTCCCCGCTGAGCAGGGAGCCTGATGTGAGGCTTGATCCCAGGACCCTGGGACCGTGACCTGAGCCGAAGGCAGATGCTCAACTGACTGAGCTACCCAGGAGCCCCTATAATTTTTTTAAAGCATCCTTTTTAGAGATAAGAATCACATATTTATAACTAAAATTACATGATGTCTAGAATTTGCCTCAATTTAAAAAAAAAAAAAAAGGGAGCCTGGGTGGCTCAGTTGGTTGGGCAACTGCCTTCGGCTCAGGTCATGATCCCGGAGTCCCGGGATCGAGTCCCACATTGGGCTTCCAGCTCCATGGGGAGTCTGCTTCTCACTCTGACCTTCTCCCTTCTCATGCTCTCTCTCTTTCCTAATAAATAAATAAATAAAAATCTTTAAAAAAAATATGAGAGAAAGGAACAAGACTACAGATGAAATAATATGTTGACAGCAGATCAAGTCATTTGATGGGTACATGGGATTCATCTCATCTCCTTCTCCACTTTTATGTATGTCTAACATTTTCTATAATAAAGCTTAAAAAGAAAGCAACCTAAAAGATGTATCAATCAAATGTAGTGAGTAGCCCACTATAAAAAATAAATAAAAAATAAACACCAGCTGTGGAGAAAAAAAGATTAGGTAGGAAAAAAAAGATCTGAGACAAGTGGGGAAATGTGCATACTGATTAATTATGTTATGATATTAAGGAACAACTATTAAAGTATTTTTCAGGTGTGATACACTATTTTGGTTACTTTTTAAAAAAATCTATCTTTAAGAGACATAAAGTATGCACAAACAAAATGATATAATGCCTTGGATTTGCACTTAAATATTCTAAGGCAGGCAACAAGATCAGCATTATAAGGATGCCTGGGTGGCTCAGTTAGTTAGGCATCTGCCTTCGGCTCAGGTCATGATCCCGGGGTCCTGAGATCGAGTCGCGCATTGGGCTCCTTACTCAGCAGGGAGCCTGCTTCTCTCCCACCTGCTTGTGCTCACACGCAGGCTCCCTGACAAATTAATAAATAAAGTCTTAAAAGAAAATCAACATTATATAGCTTATGATTATAATTTAGATGTAGAAATTACTATATTGTATGCCTAAAACTAGTATTACACTGTATTTTAACTAACTGGAATTTAAATAAAAACTTAAAAAAAAAGGAATTAGATGTTGTGTATGTGGGAACTCATTATAGTACTCTACTTTTATATATTTTAAAACATCCTCAATAAAAGATTTAATATGCCCTCTTCTGAAATATCTACTTCATATTTTGCCTATTTTATATCTCCTACTTATAAATACAGGCAAGATAAAGAATTTAAATTTCATCTTTCCCTACAACTGAAGTAGACGGCACACCAGTTTTCTTGTTTTAAAAATAGAGCTCTAAAAATTAAGTCTACCGTCCCTACTGTATTTTTACAAGATTCTACAGGTTTCTACTACTAGAGTTTCTCAAACATTAATCTTCCTTATAATTCGGGCCTGATACTATGGTAGACTTCTAAATACAAAAGAATAAGAATAATCATAACAAACTAATCAAACTAATCTTTACTACTTCCAAACTTCAGGTTTCCATCATCTGAGATCCTCCCTTAGGATAGATCTAGATTCCTACAGCACAAACCTGGAAAACCAGTGCTGTACAGACTAATCTTACCCTCTGCAGGATCCCTAAGTCCTCTGTCGGCCATGTTTGTGTTCTAGCTCTTCAGACTTTGGGATACTTTTTGTTAGTGTCTGGTTTTTCTTGTGAAGATGTCTTGTTTTCTTCTTGTCCCGAGTCCCAACAGACTCATGCTTCCCGTGGACCCAGGAAACAAGGCATTTATACAGTGACTAAAATAAAATGAAAAAAATTAAATGACTTTTTATTCATACATGGAAGAAATGCCAATTTCAGCTTTATTTATTCAGTCTGTTTAGTTTGAGTAATAGTCCCTCTTTGAAACTTTTCTAGTGAAGAAGAAATGTTTTCTGGTTTTGGTGAGAATCTTCGAATCCTTGACTACAAATAGAAAAAAGCTTCAGATTATTAATTTTGCACGAATGCCATAATCTCCTAATACATTCCAGTGTGTTGGAAGGATAGTAAAAGCTAAATGACCAGAATCTTAAAGAGAATGTCTTTGAAAATGGAATAAAAAGTAATTCTAAGAGTACAAATTTAAGTCACTGCTCAGTTAATCATGGCAGATTTCCTTTATGTCTTCAATTTCTGTCCCATATAAATCTCTCAGTCTATCAGCGGCTTTCACTTATCATTACTAAGTAACAATGCATAGACCTACAAACTAAGGTAGCTACCTTGGTATCAGGAACAAGAAATACACATTTTGGAGTTTTATCAATGCCTTAAGAGGCTACAGTACTCTTTTTAGATCTCTTCAACGCCTTTCCATGTGGTGCTCAAAGAAGACTGATATATAAATTATGAACTCTTTACAAAAGGAATCAAAATCAGAGGCAATTTATAATCAATATATTCTATCATTTTATAGTTAAATCACATTTTTTGTGATTTAATAATACCTAAAATTACTTAACTTTCCTTATCTGTAAAATTGATTAAGGACTCATGAGAATTAAATACAAAAGTGTATGTGAAAGAAATTTGGAAAGGGTTACATTTTTGATGGCCTAGTTGAGAGGCTAGCCAGCTATGTCTTTTTCACAGCACTCTTCTGTAAAATTCAATTTTACAAGTTAAAAATTTTAATCCCAAATGCCTGGCATACTGCCTAGTGTAAAGTAGAACTCCCTATTTTAATTAAAAAGAATATGGATAAATAAATAAATGAATATATAGAGTGGTACTAATTATAAACTTGAAGGGGAGAGAGGAGTTTGAGACAGGCCTTCTTTCTTCTGGTGTAAACACTGAGGACCATGTCTCAGATTTGGAGAGTTCCTGGTCACCCTGTTACCTACTTTAATCTCCTGAGACTAGGCTTCCAGTTGTACTTTTCATTAGCATGATATGTTGCAATGAGTGTTTCTCTTCTATCCTAGGTTCATGATAGAAAATTTAAAAAAAAAAGAAAAAAAAGAAAAAAACAAGTCCCCAGTCTTTTTCAGATTTCTTAGAACACTTATTTTTTTCTGTTAGCCCAAACCAAGAAAACAATGGATAATACTTTCTTACGTACCAGTGACAAAAATTTTAGAACGTAAAGATGCTATTCATAATAACTATAAGGAATCTCATAATAAAAATTAAAAGATACCTGGTAATAAATCTAACAACAGCTATGCAAGAAATTTAGAGGGGAGTGAATTTTATGGTATGTAAATTACACCTGAATAAAGCTATAGTTAAAAAAAGAACTTTAGGAAGAAAAGCATAAAACTTTATTGAAGGAAATAAAAAAGACCTAAGTAGAGAAATACGTCATGTGGATAGACAGTAAGATTCTAAACCAGTGATGCAAATTCTTTCCAAATTAACCTATAAATCCATTGTAAATCGAAACAAAATTGCAAGACAATTTTTGGATTGTTTTATGTTTCTTAGAGAATGGCAGCTGACCCTAAAATTCACACAGAACAATAAAGGATTAAAAAGATGTAAGGTAAGAGAATTCTGAGGGAGGGGGGCTATCTTTGCCAGATATATCAAGACTTATTATAAACTTAGAGTAAATAAAAATGATAGGGCAATGGTACAAGAATGAAGAGAACATACAGAACAGAGAGCCAGGAAACAAATGCACACATGCATAAAGGAAACTAGCTAAGCGACAAGAGGGAAAGAATGGATTAATGGGTAGTTTGAGGACAAGTGACAATTTAAATGGGAAAAAAATGAGATTTCATCCTGTCACTTGACACAAAAATCAATTCCAGATCAAAGATCTAAGGGTAAAGAGAAAAATTTTGAATTTTTAGAAGAAAATATTGAGTATCTTTATAATCTCAAGGTTTTCTTAAACAAGATATGAAATACACAAATCATAAAGGGAAAATCTGACAAATATGATCAATTTTAAATGTTAATTTCTATACATATCATCAAAATCAAAGTTAAAACAAATTCACTGACTAGAAAAACATCAGCCACGCATATAATCAGCAGGGGGATTAATATCCAGGATACATAAAGACTCCTAAGAGACAGATAATTCTATGAAAAAGTAAGTGGACAAAACAGTTTAACAGTTTTAACAATTTGTTAAAATGAAAAGGAAACCTAACACTCTAGTGAATATTAGAAGAGAGGTCAAGGAAATGCAAAACAAATTAATGATGACATACAATAGTGTTTTACAACCATCGATTGGCAAAAATTGACAAGTCGGGCAATACCAGGTGTTGGTGAGGATTTGGATATACAGAGTTCTTAAATGCTACTGGCAATGGAGCAAACTGTTACCACAACTTTGGAGAGCAACATAGCAATATCTGGTAAAGTTAAGATGCGCATATTCTACAAATTGTCAATTGCACTTTTAGATATATGCCTTAGAGAAACTTTCCCTCAAGTGCCCACCGAAGTTTGTGGTAGCATTGCTTAAAATAAGAAAACCATCTAAATGTCCATTAATAAAGAAGTGGATTTTTAAAAAGTGTGGTATATTCTTCCAATGTAGTATTATATATGGCAATTAAAACAATGCATTATAGATCTTAAAAATTTGTAGAAGTACAGCATTATAATTTTTACATACAATTTAAAAAACAAATTTATGCTAGTGTTTCGAAAGAAGTGAACAAATGGCATAAATAAGAACCACTGATACAAACCACAACATGGATGTTATCTAAAAAGCGCAAGTGAAAGAAGTCATACAAAAAGGAGTATTATGCCAAATGATTCCATTTTACAAAGTTCCAGTATAGGTAAATCATGGTCGATGGTGACAGAAAATATATCAGTGGCTCCTGGGGAAAAGAGGACTGACTGGAAAGGGGCATGAGGAAATCTTTTGGGGTTAAGAAAGTACCTCGTATCTTTATTGAGGTGGTGGTTACATTTGTCATCAAACGTAAAATCTGTACATTTTGTTGCATGTAGAATACCCTCAATAAACTTTATTTCCAACAAACAGAACTGAATGCTTTTAGAAATGTATTGCCTGCTAACTAGAATGCAGCCAATAAACATTCTGCCAAAGGAACCATTGCAGATCTTTCTATAATCTTACAAATGCTCAGCCATATACCTTTGTGGTCACGAGGCACACATTCCTGCAGCCCATTTCATTCAGGCCCTTTGTAACATATCACTGTTCATAGCTGAAATGGTATTCCCTCAAGGCTACAAAGAAGAAGTGGTATAAACACGGAGGTTCTTGACACATCCTCACAAGAAGTCACAAGGTAGGGCAGCTGGGAGATCTTGAGGCCACTATTTCCAAAGCAGGTCACCTTTGGAGCAGTGTCCAATCCATACAAGGAAATGGAACCTCTGGACTGATTAATAGAAGTGAGGCAGAGCCTCATCCTGATGGAAAATGGGAATGTTGGAGATGTTCTGCAGCTGTAGGAAAAACCCTTCCATAATCATGTCCAAAAAAAGATCCCTTTGATGGTATCTTTTGCAAAAAGGAACTGATGAAAATCCATGTGCTTCATATGGCACAAAAGATATTTACTTTCAGCAAATCCCTTACAAGGTTAATTGTGAAATGTTGGTTTTCAGTGCCCCATACATGGAGGTTATGATTCATTTTGCCACTTAAGTAAAACACAGCCTCATCACTGGCAACTAACTACACTTCCCTGTGACCCTGAAATCTGCAGCAAAACTTGTATCATTTTACTTCATTTAACAGTCTCTACATCAGGGCTTTAAATAGGATAAAGCAATAAAGTTTCATTCTCCCTTTACAGAGAATGCATAGATGGTACACTGAGGGATGCCTTCCTTCATTTCCATATCCTGGAACTTCTCTAAATAGGGACACAAATTTGTCTCCCTACTTCCTCTGTTGATGTGATTGCCTTGTGTTCTTTTAAGATGTATCCTTTCTGTTCCGTCCACTGTACCGATGGTAATGCTTTGGCAACTTGGTATGTGGTCACTGACTGGCATACGGCCTGACCTCTGCACCGCAGCAATACAACCAAGTTTAGCGGACTCCAACATACAAAATGAAGTGGCATAAGGCTCTACACACTGGTGCACATTCCATCTTTATGCACAAATGTTACTGATGTTACCGAGTAATAACATTTTCAAAGTAGTCAATTCTCTTTTATTGCTCTGTACCATTGTTTAAATACATATAAAATAAAAAATTAAACACACGAACAGAAAGGCTACACATCAACTTCCGTTTGGTGCTTGCTTCTGCTGATGGAAGGACAGGAACAGGAGGAGGACAAGAATGGGTTCCAACTCTATTTGTCAAGTATCTTAAAAAAAACACCGAGGCAAATGTAGCAAAACATTAATATATTTTAGATCTGGGTACCTGGTGAATGTTATTTTCTGGACTTTTCTCTGGTTGATGTAGTTAATACTTTTTTAAAATGAGTAAAAAAATATATCAGCCTCTGTGAGGAAAAGACTCGAAAGGCAGGGCCTGTAATGCTAACTCTTTGAGCTCACAAGCAATAAATTTATGTTACAGAGGCACACTTCATCCACAGCTCCCACACATTTTGTCACAAGCAGTTAGGAGGAGACAGGACAAGAAAAAGCTGCCTCTGTAACATAAATCAGGGCTGGGAGAGCAGCAGGACTTCACCCAACCTCTACTCATCCTGAAAACCTCTGGTTCTACCATGGGGGCCAGGCAGGAGGGAGGGAAGGGATGGAGATCTAGAGGAGACCTGGGGAATAATGGGGAGGTACTAGGAAGCACTAGAATCTGCAACACTAAGCGATAATTTTTTCTAAGGATTTTATTTATTTATTTTAGAAAGAGGGAAAGCAAAAGGGAGCGTGAGCATAAATGGGGGAGGGGCACAGAGACAGAAACCCAATGTGGGGATCAATCTCACAACTCCAAGATCATGACCTCAGCCAAAACCAAGAGTCAGACGCTTAACCAACTGAGCCACCTCAAGCGCCCCTAAGTGGTATATTAAAGAAAAAAAAAAAGGAGAGAAAGAGAGAAGGAATCAGAACTTTAGCAGCTAAGAAGGACAAAAGAGAATCAGTCAATTCAAGATGGTAATTTAGATATAAATGTTATCATGACAAACGTATGGCAGTCAGGGCCCAATAAATAACATTATCTTTTTTCTATTTTTAAAGACTTTTATTTTTTTTAAAGATTTTATTTATTTGACAGAGAGAGACAGGGAGAACAGGAACACAAGCAGGGTGAGTAGGAGAGGGAGAAGCAGGCTTCCCGCTGAGCAGAGAGCCCCATATGGGCTCAGTCCCAGGACCCTGGGATCAGGACCCTGAGCCGAAGGCAGACGCTTAACAACTGAGCCCCCAGGCGCCTGCTTTTATTTTAGTGAATGGTGTCATTTTAGGTTCTAGGAATAAAAAGCAGATATCTTGGCCCTCAAACCATTTAAAATTCTGTAGAGACAATGTACAAAACATATACAACAAAAATAATACGTAATATTTATTGAGGGCCTTGTTTATGCCAAACGGCATCCAAAGCACTTTATGTATTAACTCATTTAATCTTCACAACAGTCTTATGATGTCTGGACCATTAATATTCTTACTATTTTACAGACAAGGAAACTAACACAGAGGTTAAGAACCGTACCCAAAAACACAACTAGTAAAGGCAGAGTCAGGATTGGAACACAATCTAACCGCGGGACCCAGGCTTTTAACCGTGACACTAAAGAAAACAAAAAAACAAAACAAAAAATGCCTATCGTAAACGTATACTATAAAGCGCGTGGTATCTAATTCTGAATTGTGACTCTAGCACCTATGATCTGGTTCAATCTACACAGAACCTTCAACTTTTCTCAACCTGCTTATTTTGTCTCAGGTGATATAGTAAATCACACCGCAATTACATCTACCACAATTATGACTGTAAATGAGCCTAAAGAATGTGACAAGGATTTGCTTGGGTTCACCCATCCCTGTAGACTTCTTAATCTTTATACCTAAGACCGTATGACTCAACTAGACTCAACCTCAGTACCTTCATTGGAAGGTATTGGTCCTTCATTGGAAGGGACTTAAGTTTTCAGTAATTCAGCATCAAGCTCTAACAATTGGCTTTAATCCCTGTTCTAAAGCTAAAACTCTACCTTATCCCTAGTTCTAACTTCTGCCTCATTCTCCTGTACCTTTTCTAGTCCTAAATACTTAATATGTGCCATATGGTTGGCATATATTGTCACATTCAAATCCCAGAGTAAGAGGTAGGTTATTACTGCACCACGTACATGGCAGATAAAGAAACTGGAAAGAGAGAGGTTAAAATGCCAAAAGTCATTTAATAGTACTAGAATTTGAAAACAAACACAGGTTAGCTGGCTGCAAGGCCATTATTTTTCCTATATAATAAGCAATTTTCAAGCTGTGTTCTCAGGATTCCATGGAGAATCCACGGCCATCAAGGAAGACTGAAGAAACATAAGGGGTATGGTTCATCTCACTCTTACGGATAAGTGTATCATGCTGATTGCCACACATTCTTTGGATTCCATGGAATCCCTTTATGCCTGCCTGCTTGCCTGGGCTTCTTTCTCCTTCTATCACTTAGAGATGAATCTTAACTCAGTTACCCCCAGCGCAAGATAGCCTCCTCTTTAGATTATTTCCTTCCTAGGCTACCCCCCAGCACGTGTCTCTGAACATACCACTCCGAAGTCTGCTATAAAATACTGGAAGTGTTTTAACAGTCATTTTAAAATGGCCACCAATGTAAGTAATAGTATCAACTCTGCCACAGTATGAAGATGATTAATATGGCTCACATCATCTAAAACAGTGGATAACTCTTCAGATCATTTCTTGTGAGACTTAATTTTAGGAATATATTTATACTTTATAATTCACTATTCGTAACTATGAATTGGAGCATTGTAGAATATTTTAAGCCAAGTCAAGTCATACTAAGAAGACCAAAGCTGAATAAGCTACAAAGTTCTCTAAATTTTCTTCTTTGCTCGATTTTATGAACTCTGCCACATTATGTTATTTCTGATAGCTGACCATGTAACAGGTTATGTGATAATATAATGTCTAAAGGTGAAGTATTCTTAATGTAATATTTAACATTTTTGATTCCTTTCTCCTGCCCTTATACCCACAAAGCTTATACCACACAGAACTACAGCAGTCCTGATTATTTTAATGAGAAAAATGTGACTGAGTTATTATCTGAAATATCCACAGTGACCTACCTGCAGTCCGACATGAAACCTCTTTATATGGCACCAGCAAAGTACAATAACTATCGATACCTTGCGGTATTACAAGTATTCAGTTCCCATCCTTTGAAGCCAGATAAGTGAACACGGTGGAGGTGCTACTGTTGTACTTCTTGAAGTATCCATAGAGCACTTGCGTAAGAATCTCCTGCACCACTACTTAGAAATGAAGATTCCTGGCTCTGTGAGCAACCTAAAGAATCAAAATTTCTCTTAGATCAAGAAATCTGCATGTTTTGACAAACTCATCCAGGTACTGATTTGGAAATCAGTAGTACAAGCCCATTTACTTTTTCTTAACTATTTACAGGAAAGACTGGTGAAAACAATCTTTGGTTAAAACATCTTGCTGATACTTAAAATTACACACATGTAGAGAGTTTGTCAGTAGATGTTTGAAAAAATGTAGGGACAAATAATACTGATCAAAAGCATTACCTTGAAGTAAATTTTCACTTTCTAGAAAGAGCTTCAGTACCGCAAAGGAGTTCTTAACCAAGGGTTAATGATAAACTAACTAGTCTTCACTCAATTTAGCAGTCCACACAGTTTATTCCGCAATAACAGGAGAGAACTTCCATTGCAACAGACATAAGGCAGATACAGGGTAGATCTCTGGGGTACATCCTTTATACAGATGAACAAGTAACTTTAGGTTTCACAACATGTGGCAGGCATGATTTGTTGCATACCAACAGCCATTCATTCCTCCCCTCTCCCTTCCTAAAAGAGCCATGATTTTATTAGGGGAGACTATGTGCCCTACCCACCCAGGCACTGTTAACCCATTCCCTTTGCCAGGTTTCCCAGGCTTGTGAACCAGTACCTTCTAATGAAATATAAGAAGAAATCTGTGAGGGACCTTTAAGACTTTTTTCCCAAATAAAAGACACAGACTTGAAAGGCAAAAGCTTTTGCTTCCTACTTCCAACCTTTGGTTGGGAATGAAATGTCTGGAATAGCAACAGCCACACTATACTCACCGAGGAAACAACTATGAGGACAAAAAGCCACCATGATAAGGATCCCAGTGGGGAAGAACAGAAAAGAGCCTGGGACCTTAGAACATTGTTGAGCTGCTACACAAGCAGTGGATTATCTAGGATCTTAAGTGGAATTTAAAAATTGTTCAGTGGCCTCTGAGATGTTTTCAACAGATTTTCTAAGTTTCTCCTATACTCTAGGTTCCATGATTCTCATCAACAAGTGAAGGCCAGAATGTGGTCAATGTCCAGCAAGACATTCTTAGTTCTCAGAAAGATGCTTCCTCTAGACTGTTCATAGTGTCTATGGAGTCAAGCTTGGTAACTCCTTCTCATAGGATAACACCTATCTCATAGTACAAGTACTTTTCCATTTCCAGGGGAGGATATTCTAAGTTCAGTCACCACAAAAACAGGATAGCCTTTGGTTATGTAGAGTCAATAAGTAAAGATAGTGGCATTTCTGTATGTGTATGTGTATCTTATGTAGGTGTTACCACTGGTTAATGTCTAAGAGGTGGAATTTAGAACAATGCAGTTTCTTATTAAAATATCTAGCTGTTTTACTGAATAATCTATAATCCAGCTGCAAAGATGCTTTCCCACAAAAGTTATCACTAAAGTATTATTATGGTACACACAGTACAGGGCATCTCCTCCAAGACTATCCTGTCATATATCCATAATAAGGCTGTGGAGTTTTTAGGATGGATAAGCTAATTCCAAAACATAGGGAACATAGATTAGACTGGTTCTAGATGAACAGTCTGGCTGGAATACTGATTAAATTCATGCTGAACAAAATATGTGTAGACGATGGGAGCAGATCCAACAATTGAAGCAGTTCCCCAAGGTAGCGACAGTTTAGAACAGATTTAGAAAGAAGTCATTTTCCCATTCTCCCTTGGGCTACTAGTACAAACTCTAGAGTCTCCATGATTTTGACTGCTTAAGAAGTTACTTGTTTTGGCCAAGTTTTTTGTTCAAGGTTTTGTCTGTTCTGGTCAAGATTAACTGCAACGCAGGGTTAAAGCCGGCTACTCTAGAGTCATGTATCCTTTTTCTAACCAATGGAGGACCCAGAAGAAACGGGTGGCAAGCTTTTTCAAAGGTCCATCTAGTAAGATTTTGGGGAGCCCATTCAAGTGGGAAAGACCAAGGAAGAACAAGGCTTCGATTAGCAGGATTATCAGGGTAACATTCAGGGCAATAATCAGCCCGGTTAATACGGTCTAAGAATACTTGGTAACATTCATTTTCAACAAGTTCAGTTTGGTACAACCAATGGCCTAGTTCTAAACTAGGGAACCACTGTTGTCCACAGTCCGGGCAATGTGAATTATCTGAGAACATCTGGGCCTAGAGCGGTAACACAGAAAGCAATGTAACAGTAAAAGGCAACAATAACAAAGAATGATACCCAAATAACCAGTCCTATTACAGGTCTGGTTTAGCAATTTCTCAGTCCAACCAATACTTGGCGACCAGAGTTAAATTTGGCTTGCACCTCCGTGCAATTCTTCAAGATTTCGTTGTCTATTTTTCACTCAATTGCAACTCAGTCTCTGAACTCAGGGACTGATCCGTCTATGTTATCAGTCACTCACTAGCAGCACAGATCTCAAAATAGCTCCTTCAAATCCCAGCTTCTCAAGAAAAGATGGGGCTCTAGTCTAAATTGGTTATTTTTTCTTGTGTGTTATCAGCTGGTGGTGTCATGCAGAGGCACCTGGCTTACTCTGCTTTGCTGGTAAGTTATGTCTGCTTGGTGAAAACAGAGGAGCTGACAGGTCCAATGGGTCTTTTGTGGGCGCTGGCACTTGCCGTTGTAATACACGTACCCAAGTCTTAAGGCCTTGGCACTTTACAGCGATGTAGGGGGTCAGGAAAACCTGGTGGAGTCCTCTTGAATGTGGATCCAATGAAGTCTTTCTTGGGAGGACCTTAATCAGGACCCAGTCACAGAGAAGTAGCTGATGCTGACTTGGTTGAAGCGTCTGGAAATGCTTCACATACCTGTAAATGATAAAACTTCAGACGACTCATATGGGCTTTGAGCTGCTCACAATATTATTAGAAACATGCATTCGGAAATCATTTGGGCCAGTCAAGGTGGATGAAAACTGTCTTGTGGGTGTCTTAATGTCAATTTCATAGGGGTTCACACCAATTTATTCATTGGAAGCTATGCTTATGCTTATTTTGGGCACTAGGAAGGGTTTTTTGGTTCACTTAGGATGCATACTAGATTGGGACACCTGGGTGGCTCAGTCGGTTAAGCGTCTGACTTCAGCTTAGGTCATGATCCCAGGGTTCTAGGATTGAGCCCCAGTTCGGGTTCCCTGCTCAGCGGGGAATCTGCTTCTTCTTCCCCCTGCTCATGTATGCATCCACGCTCTCTAAGTCTCTTTCTGTCAAATAAATAAATAAAACCTTTTACAAAATTTTTGCACTAGCTTAATATTTTTAGGATTGTCTTTCTTTTTTCTAAGTCCTTCTGCACTCGAGTAATCATAAAGTCTGTATAATCATATTTAATCTAGTAAAACTCTGAGATTTCTCATGTATTTTTCCTGTGAAATGGGTACCATATATGGTATTCCTGTAATGTGTGGGCTAACATTAACAATGGTGACAGCTTTTCTACAGCAGACTTTAATCCATCCAGGGAAATGCTTGCAAAATCATCAGTAAATATTCTTAATAGCTAACCCTAGGAAGTTGGGAGGAAATCCTTTTAAAGGCTGAAAAAGAAACCAAGAGGGGTATGTCTCATTACCCACATCTATCTTTATAGGTTTATGCACATTATATATTTAAGAAAGTAAGGTATAGTCTTGAGCAATAGTTCTGAGCAATTTTTGGAAAATATTTAGAAAATCGGTTGGAATTTGCAGATGCTATTATCATTTTTATACTCCTTCATAACACTGAATATAACAAGTAAAAAAAAGTGGGGTTCTAGGATGTATGAACAACTACATAGCCACCTACAGAGTGCTACATATCAGAGTATGACATATACCTTGCTTTTCTCCAGTGTTCTTTTTGTGAATTCTGAGGCTTGATCCTGTGAGAGCACGTAGAGACACTGGGGAAGGCGTGAGTGCTAAAACTGTATAAAGATTTGGCCTGAAAAGCAGAGCAGTGACAGCCTTAGTTGTGGTCAGGCAAAGCATTTTTCTTACAGACTATCAACAGTAGCAGTGATTCTCAGATTTTAAAACGGCAAGTTTAAAAGGCAACCAAAGAACCTCTGACAGTGCTGCAACACAGAGCTCCTATTTTAACGATAGCCCAGGAGGTGAGACAGTCAGTGAAGGTATCCTGAAGTATTTTTTGAAGTAACAATGTATGGGTGTTGGCTACCAACTCAGCTCCTCAGGCAAAGTTAACAGAAGGTATGGTAGGGTTCCTGACTCAATAACCTTTGTAGTGACAATACAGGGCATAACAGATTTCCCTGAGGGTCTACTGACAAGAGCCACCACAGTAAAAGTTTCAGTTGTTACACTGGGAAATCTTGCATGTTTAGTACATGGAACACATAGATGATGAATAAAACCCACACAACCATGGGGTTCAACATAAAAGTTAGCAGTAAAGTTATAAGTCTAACATTGAAAAGATAAAGAATTTTGGATTTTTAGAGAGAAAAGGGGATATGCAATTGATATCACAACAAGATACTATTTCACATCCACCAGACTGGCAAAAATTAACAAGGTTGACAATTGGGGTTGTATATACTCTAGGCAAAACCACCCCCAGGATTCCACATCTCCATTGGCAGTGTCAAGAGGGAGCCCTAAAGCTCCAAATACTCAGAATAAATCCACCCTTCCCCCCACTTTCATTTCTCCAACTTCAACAGTCAACAAAGCATTAGAGCTCCACGTACTCCTGAATCTAGAGAACTCAAGTGTCCCTTATGTTTCAGAAAAGACAGCACCTCCCCCAGTCCTCCAAACCACTATGGGCAAGTATCAAAAGGGGACCCCCAAAGCACTAAGTGCTCAGAATAAGATTACTTATTACCAGCCTCCTCACTCATTCTTAGCCTTACCACTAACAGACAAGTGAAGAGGGCCTCCTGAAAATGCTCCCAGCATGATTCTCAAACTCCACTCCCACCCCTACTCACAGCTTCACTACCCTTATGGCCAACCAATCTCATCATACCTGTATCTCTGTTTATACTGACCACTAAACGAATCCCAGGGCTTCCTGGTTGTACCTCATCCCCTTAATCTCTAATCCCCATATAGAGCCAAGAGCAGCCAAGATAATATCCCCTTCTCCTTGCTTTATATTTCCTATTTTGATATATTAAATATTTTAGCTATTTGTTTCCACAAAAATATAGACTCCTGGAAAATAGTGCTTTTGTCTTTATTTACTGTTGTACATGCCCAATAAACATAAAAAGAACAAAAATGTAATTTGAATCCTTATACCATAGAAGCATAAATTAGTACAACCACTTTTGGAATTAATTTGGCATTATCTAGTAAAGCTGAAGACATGTGCTTCCTATAACTCAGTAATTCCACTCAAGTATATACCCTAGAAAATTTGCACATTTGTGCTTAAACATGTGAATGAAAATATTCATGGTAGTATTGTGTGCAATAACAAAACAGCCAAAATGGCCATGAACACTAAAATGGATAAATAAATTGAGGCCAGGCATACCTCGTTTTATCTCACTTTCCTTTACTGTGCTTCTCAGATACTGCATTTTTAAAAATTGAAGGCTTCTGGCAACTCTGCATTAAGCACCATTTTTCCAACAGTATTTGCTTGTTTTGTGTCTCTGTGCTACATTTTGGAAATTCTCACAATATTTCAAACTTTGCCATTATTAATTGTATTTGCTATGGTAATGTATGATCAGTGATCTTTGATGTTACGACTGTTATTATTTTAGGGTGTCTGAGACCATACCCACAAAAGACCATGAACTTGATAAATGTTTTTTGTGTTCTGACTGCTCCACTGACTGACTCGCTGTTCCCCCATCTCTCTCCCTTCTCCTCGGGCCTTCAGTACTGAAATTAGACCAATTAACCACACTACAACGGGCCCTAAATGTTCAAGTCAGAGAAGGAGCTGCATGCCTCTCACTAGAAATGATTACACTTAGTGTGAAAGGCATGTCCAAAGCTGATAGGCTGAAAAACAAGACCTCTTGCACCAAACAGCTGAGTTGCGAATGTAAAGGAAAAATTCTTGAGGGAAATTAAAAGTGCTGCTCCAGTGAACACACAAATGATAACAAAGTGAAATAGCCTTCTTGCTGATACGGAGAAAGTTTAAATGGTTTGGAATGAAGATCAAACCAGCCACAACATTCCCTTAAGCCAAAACCTAATCCAGAGCAAAATCCTCACTCTCTTGAATTCTGTGCAGTTTGAGAGACCTGAGGAAGCAGAAGTCTGAAGCCAGCAGAGGTTGGTTCATCAGAAGCCATCTCCATTAACATAATAGTGCAAGGTGAGGCAGGAAGTGCAGATGGACAAGCTGCAGCAAGTCATCTGGAAGATCTAGCTAACTTACTTAATGAAGGTGGTTACACTAACAGCAGATTTGCAATGTAGATTAAAGCAGTATTGGAAAAAGATGCCGTCTGGGGCTTTCAGAGCTAGAGGAGAAATCAATGCCCGGCTTTAAAGGATAGGTGACTCTTGTTAGAAGCTAATGCAGCGGTGACTTTAAGTTGAAGCCATTGCTGACTGGCCGTTCCAAAAATCCTAAGGCCCTTAAGAATTATGCTAAATATACTCTGCCTGTGCTCTAGAAATGGAAAAACAAAGCCTGAATGACAGCACATCTGTTTACAACATAGTTTACTGAATATTTTAAACCCACTGTTGATACCTGCTGCTCAGAGATTTCTTTCAAAAAATTACTTCTTATTAACAATGCACCTGATCACCCGAGGGTCCTGATGGAGATGTACAATTCAATTAATGTTGCTTTTGTGCTTGCTAACACCATGTCCATTCTGCAGTCCATGACTCAAGGAGTAATTTAGACTTTAAAGTCTTATTATTTCAGAAATATGGCTATGGCTGCCATTAGAGAACGATTCCTTTCATGGATCTGGGCAACGCAAATTGAAAACTTTCTGGAAATGATTCACCATTTTAGCTGCCATTAAAACCATTCCGGATTCATGGGAAAAGGCCGAAATCAACATTAACAGGATTCTGGAAGAAACTGATTCCAATCCTTATAGACGACTGAGGGGTTCAAAGCTTCAACTGGAGGAAGTAACTACAAATGTGATGGAAATTGCAAGAGAACTAGAATTAGGAGTCAAACCTGAAGAGGTGAGTGAATTGCTATAATTTCATAATAAAACTTTAATGGATGAGGAATTGATTCTTACGAATGAGCAAAGAAAGTAGTTTCTTGAGATGAAATCTATGCTTGGTGAAGATGCTGTGAAGACTGTTGAAATGACAATAAAAAAATCAGAGTATTGCATAACTTCTGTTGATAAAGCAGTGGCAGAGTTTAAGAGGATTGACTCCAACTTTAAAAGTTCTACTGTGGGTAAAATGCTGTCAAACAGGATCACACGCTACACAGAAATCATTCATGAAAGGAAGGCTTAATTGACGCAGCAAACTTCACTGTTGTCTTATTTGAGGAAATTGCCACAGCCACCCCAACCCTCAGCAACCATCACCCTGGACAGGCAGCAGCCATCAACATCAAGTGAAGACCCTCCACCAGCAAAAAGATTATGACCCACTAAAAGCTCAAATAACGGTTAGCATTTTTTTAGCAATAAATTATTTTCTAATTAAGGTATATACATTTTAAAAAACCACAATGCTACTGCACAATTAATGTACTCTAGTATAAATAGAATTTTTACGTACTGAAAACCAAAAATTTGACTTGACTCCCTTTGAGATACTTGCTTTACTGCAGTGGTGAGGACAATAAAGCCTCATTATGGCTGTATGATGGAATACTGTACATACACAGAAGAAACTCAAGAATATTAAGCTAAAAAAATTAAAAGCAGAATACCCCATTCCACCCACCCACTCACACACTTATACAGGTTCCATTTACATTAAATTTCAATATATTATTTAGGCATATTCAATAAACTATAAAGGGAAGAAGGATAAGCAAAGGACAATCATTACCTTTGATGGGAGAGGAAAGGGGATAGGATTGGGGAGGGCATTAACTGAAAGCATTTCAAAGACAGTAATTTTGGGGGATGGGCAGATGGTGTTAACTCAATGATGGACATTAAAGAGGGCATGTGATACAATGAGCACTGGGTATTATATAAGACTGATGAATCACTAAACTCCACCTCTGAAACTAATAATACACTGTATGTTAGTTAATTGAATTTAAATTAAAAAAATTTTTTTAAAGATTTTTTTTTTTAACTCAGTGGTACGAGGTTCACTGTATCACAAGTCATAATGGCTTACACTCTCAATTCAATATGTTATAATTTTTTAAGAGTAGAGTGGAAATAGCAATGGGCTAGAAAAAGATTTAGCAAAACCAAAATTCTACATTGTGGACAAGAAGAGCAGCAGTAGTTACTTTGCCCCAAGGGTGACTAACTTATGGAGGATAAAAGAGCTTACAAGGATATAGATCCAGGCACCTGGGTGGCTTAGTTGGTTAAATGTCTGCCTTTGGCTCAGGTCACGATCCCAGAGACCTGGGATGGAGCCTGCTCCTTCTCCCTCTGCCCACCCCCTCCTTCTTGTCCTCTCTCCCTCCCTCTCTTAAATAAATACACATTTTTTTCTTAAAAAAAAAAGGAAGGATATAGATCTTCATTTTTCTCATAAAATTGTAAGTCAACTATTTCTTCATAGAAATAAAAGAAGCCTACCTAATGCTGGTATGGAAAAGAAAGCTTATCTAGGTATATTCCCATAAACATGCATCTGTGTGCAAGGATTTTATTTCACATGGTGCCTTTGTGCTAAATTAGAAAAAGGAACCCTTCCTCCAAGTAAGCTGTAGCCCAGAGAACCTCAGGGGCCCAGTTATTCCACAGTAATCCTTTGTCTGTGAGGTAATAATGCTCATTAACAATAACTAACACCAAGTACCACTACTTGTTCTAAACACTTTACATGTATTAACTCATGTAATCCTTACAATAATCAATTTTATAGTTAAGGAAACAGAGATTGAGCAACTTGCAAAGGTCAAAGTTCACTACATAGAATCAGTATCTGAATCCAGGCAGACGAGTTCTAGAACCTGTACTCTTAGCAACTAAAGATAGTACCTTTTTGAAGCAGCAACAGCACATTTGCAAACAGCCCTTCACAAGCTGTTTGCTACTTTTCAATGGTGTGTATATACTGAGGTGGGGGCGGAGAAAATTACCTACCACAATTTTCCACTTCCACACAAAAAGATCTAGGATAGGTTTAGGGAGTCCTGAATCCCCTGAAATTACATCAGAATTTTTTATGTACATCTGTGCTTTTTTTTCTGGAAAAAGAATACTTTTAGACTCCCCCCAAACCATTAGATTGTTAATGGTTCCTAATCATTTTACTACCAAATATAATTTTTATTCCAGCACACCCCTCCCTCAGATCTCATTTTGGAAGGATATCTAAACAACAAGAATTCTTCCAATAATTTCATTTTCTCATTTTTATTATTCAGACATCTGCCAATGTCAACCTGCCAATCAAAATTTCTAACAAAGAATATAATTATTGTTACTGCCCTGGTTTAGAAATTTTCAGTATTTTAAATTACAGATAAATATTCAGAATGCCTCTATCATAAAGTTGGAAAGATTTAGATATTCTGGATTTGTTTCCTTCCTCAACTCGTTGTTAGCTTATGTTAAAAGCAGTTGATTTAAAGTAAATATATGACCATTAGGCTTGTAGAAATGCTGAAAATACCTTGACAATCACCATTTCTCTAACGATTATTAAACACAGTTGTTTAAGTTACTGAAGAAACAAACCACATAGTTGGCTCAATGCCAAGTCCTATGGCTACATAGAGAAAAATTTTACAGCACTTCCGGATGTCCAGGGAATCCAGATTGAAAACAATACTTTGGGTAAAGGTTAAAACGCCTTCAGATGGATATTGGAAGACTGCACGTAGAGTTCATAGGAAATTCTGGAAGGCCCACAGAAGAAACAAGGTTTTTGAACCTTTTAACCAGCAACAGTGGGTAAAAACCAAAGTTTAGAGAGTTTCTCTACTGCACAAATGCAAAACAAAAGGAAAACACAAATCAGATTTTTTGTGTAAGAACTACAGTAAATTTTAGATTCTTCCTGAAACTCCAGAGAAAATTTAGAAAATAGCACTTTAACTGCAAAATGAAAATGCAACTCTAATCCACTGAAATTTGTATCTACTAATAATGGCAGCTTACTACACATTAAATATCTATCTTCTCTTGATATTCTGATTCCACTTCATTCTTTGCAATTTCCTGAATGGATGTTAGTAAGCAAGCTCAAATCTGCCTTGGACAGACAAAAATTCTCTTGTTCTTTTTATGGTAGGATAACGTAAGTCTCAGACTGAGTCGGGATTGGGATGACTTCACCAGGCAAACATATCCCTTAGAATTCAGCCTCCACAAACTCCTCATATAATATATAAAATCAGAAGACACATACACAGAAAAAATATAAGTGCTTTAAACCATGAGTCCCATTTTAATTATTTTCTTCCATGGAGTATTATATTCTAAGGTTAACCAATAATAAAAAATATCTCTTTTTTATATGACACAACTTCCCTGATAAGTTTCATACACAAAGTCAAACCATTCGAGTTTCATATTTTGTAAGTAATTTGGAATTTATAGGCAGGAGATTAAGGAGCATGGGGATAAACAGGAATTTTCTTTTTAAATTATCATAATCTAAAATAATTTTGTTAAAAATATATCATGAAAATAAATGCTCCTTAGAAAGTCTTCAGACTGTTTTGTGAGGAGCTATTTCTACTTTGGCAGTCTTGAAATCAGTGAGAGAAGACGTATGAATGACAATCTTCAGCACAACTTACCACATACACTGTTCCCTCTTATGAAGAACACATGAGCCAAACAAACAAAAAAACGATCCTGAGTTAGAAAACAGCTGCTGAATGTTCTCCTTTCACTTCAGGAACTGACAGACAAAACAGGTGTATGTGTGCACTGCTAACATTCCCTAAAAGGAAACAACTGCTTTAGATATTTATTCGTACATTTCAACTGACCTTGCCCTAATGGACCAAAAGTCATGGTTCAAATTCAAACACCAACAGTAAAACCTTTAAGGTTAAAACACAGCTTTCAACAGTGGACCCAGTGCCAAGTTCAGGTATTTCTATACGTATACCAGCTATTTGTGTCTGTGTTTAAAACTAAGTTTCTGGGCACCTGGGTGGCTCAGTGGGTTAAAGCCTCTGCCTTTGGCTCAGGTCATGGTCTCAGGGTCCTGGGATCGAGCCCCACACCAGGCTCTCTGCTCGGCAGGGAGCCTGCTTCCGCACCCCCCTTCTCTCTGCCTGCCTCTCTGCCTACTTGTGATCTCTCTCGGTCAAATTAATAAATAAAATATTTTAAAAATAAACAAAAAACTAAGTTTCCAAGTCTTGCCCACTCCTCTGGACCATATTTATTGTCACAATATGCCAGTATTATTCTCTCCTTCATAAAAAAATAAAATCCTAAATTAAAAAATCCAAGAAATTAACATTGGCACAAATCAGGTAGCTAAACTACAGACTGTTCAAATTTCACCAGTTTCTCCATTAATGTACTTTTTCTGTTCCAGATCCAATCTGGGATCTCATATTGCATTTAGTTGCTAAATCTCCTGAATCTCTAAACTGTGGGGTTTCTTAGTCTTTACAGTTTTTGTCTTTTGTGAACTTAGTCTTTGTGACCTTGACACTTCTGAAAAGTAATGGTCACTTATTTTGAGAATGAGCCTCAATTTGGGTGTGTATAATGTTTTCTCATGACATTTCTCATGCATTTTTGCAGGAGTAATACCACAGAAATGATGCTGTATCCTTCTAACTGCATTATATCACTGAGTTCATGATGTCCATGTCCTACTATTGGTGAAGTTAACTTCAATCATTGGGTTAATATGGTATCTCGAAGGCCAAGTTACTATTTTTCCTTTGCAGCTAATAATTATCTTGAGACAATTCTCTTAAGAATTCAAACCATTCAAATTATCCTGATTTTCCTCAAACTTCCAACCACTAGCATTAAAGTGGATTTTATCTGCAATAATTACTAGAGTGCTGTTTGCCTGATGATTTTCTACTTCCTGCTTTTCATTCATTCACTGGACTTCTTCAGTAAGAAAGAGTTGTCCCTTTTCTCCTTTGCTTATTCAACTATACCCATTCAACATGGATACTTTGTTCCATGCCTTAAAATTCAATACTACCATTATTCATTTTGTTGCTCAAATTGTTCCAACTTTGGCCATTAGAAGCTCCTTCAGGGGCGCCTGGGTGGCTCAGTCCTTAAGCCTCTGCCTTCGGCTCAGGTCATGATCCCATGAGCCGCGCATCAGGTTCCCTGCTCAGCAAGAAGCCTGCTTCTCCCTCTGCCACTCCCCCCGCTTGTATTCCTTCTCTCACTGTGGCTGTGGTTCTCTCTGTCAAATAAATAAAATCTTAATTAAAAAAAAAAAAAAAGGTCCTTCAGGTTGGTTCCTGTGTCCTTTCAACAAGCGTCTAAACTTTTTTGAGCATTTCCTTAATTTCAAGCACTACAAGATGTTCCCCTACTTTGGCCCTGGGATCAACTATGTCTCAAAAAAAAAAAAAAAAAAAATCTTTGGTCCTTTTAGCAAAAGATAGTGAAACCAAAGTTTCACTGTCAAACCAACAATATGGACAGCCACCACTCTCCAAATATTTGTTTCCTTACTAAACTCATTAGCTGGAAATCATTAGTGTCATCTTGGAGCATATCAGAAATGCAAATTCTTGGCTGACCTGAGACCTACTTTAACCAGAGTATTTGAGAGGCTGGTGCAGGCTATGTTTTAAGAGGTTTGCCAAATGATTCTAATGCTTCACTACAAAGCTGGAGAAACACTGCTTTGAAGTTTTCTTTCAGTGTAGACCCTATGTTTAATTAAAAAAAAAATTTACTCTTAGTAACTCATCTTGTACATAAACCCTACTTTTACTGACACAACTAGTAAAACTATAGGTGAATGCTTCACTTGTTCAGTCAACACTTCCCTATTCTTCACTATTTTCCTATAAAAAGTGTTTTAAAGTGGTTACAGTAATTACAGATACTGTTACAGTTTTATACAAAGAAGTTGTAAGTCAGCCTCCACGATTAATTCCTGCCTACATATACGACCTAACATCCATACACTGAAGCTGCAAAGATAAAGCCCTTGCAGCTCTGTACTCTAAAGTCAGACTGCCTGGGCCTGTTGGTGAACTCGTCCCCATGTCTTCTGTTTTCTTAACCACAAAAAGGAGTAATGCTACCTAGAAAGAAGAGGCCATTGAGGGTTAAAAAGATAATGTATCACATTTGCCACTATAAGGGCACAAAAGAAGCCCTCAAAAACTATTATTATTTGAACTTGGGCTAAAGGAAAAGTTCTATTTCTTCACTAGTATATCAGTATAAAGGCAGACCCAGAGAGCTCTATTTATATAAAACTCTCAGAAGTTAACAAACCAATCTTTTAAATTTCACTTTTTGCAAAAAGGGTATTACATGTACATTGTTTATACCTATGATCAAGGACTAAATGATCTGTTGAGATAGTGGAATTATAGGTGAATTTTCTTCCTTTCTGTTTTGATTATCAAACTTATGGACCAACTCATTTAGTGTTAGTAAAGAGGAAAGTAGCCCAATTAGTATTAACAGTTACCATCTATTGAGTCCTTAAACTATCCCATTTAATACTCCAAATAACCCTATGAATCTCCATTTTGCAGATGAGGAAAGGAGCTCAGAGCAGTACAGCAACCTGCCCAAGTCACAGTGCCAGAACAGGAATTGAAACTCAGCTCTGACTCCAAACAATACTCATGACCAATGTTTGGGACATCCTTGTTTATTCACAAAAAGCTTGGTTTGCTGTGCAAAATTTAAAAAGTGTAGTCACTATATGGACTTATGTCTTGTGGGACACAATAGTCATAAGATGTAAAATACTAATGAAATTTTAACACAAATTCCACATGCAAAATGAGAAAAAGAAAGCAGATAGTGTTTCTCTGAGCAAACTTCCCCTCAGGAAATCCAAGTGGGACTTCAGAAAAATGTGGATTTCCATGGCATACAGTTTAAAATAACTTCTTAGGGAAAAACAAATTACATAGAAGACACGATACATTATTAAAATACTCCAAAAGCCTCAAATATTATTAGCTAAATTTGTAAATTACTCTATTCATAAGTTACAGGAGCTCTCCGGCTAGTATTTTCTCTATGGTAATAAGGAAGATATGTGAAACAGAGCTTAAGTGAGTCACTCATGGTTATATGATGAACCAGCAGTAAAAGTGGTAATCAGGTTGTGGACTCTGCCTTCGACATAATAAAAATTACTGAGAAGAGGATCCCATTTAAAGTTTTCGTAGCACAAATGTCAGTTTTCAGACGTTGTAATCCACATAGGTGCTTCCAAGAACATTTTTAGTTCTTCTACCATGAAGTTCCTTTTTTCATTAAATGATTTTCCACTGGCCATGTATATGCTAATCATGTGCTTAAAAATAAAACTGGTAAGTATGGATAGCTTTTATGGCTCTAAATCTTTTCCCTGCCCCCCAACAGCCCCAATTGTTTAAAAAAAAAAATAGGGACAAGTAAAGGATTTCTCATACAGATCAAAAATAAAATGTTTTAAAACTCAGAGACAGGTAAAACTGAAACAAAAGCGGTATGTAGAATCAGATTAAGAAAACTCCTCTATGTAGAAAGTCTAACAAGCACTACTGATAGAACACTATACACTTTCTTGAAGGAAGGAAAAAGGGGTAAACTTTCACAACGGGTATGAAATGCATCTGAGTATATATACGTAACACGTAAACAAGATAATTGTAGGTTCTGACCAAAACTTCAAACTTAGCCTTTTTTAGCACCATTAAGGCTAAAAAAAGTTGGGGAACAGTACTATTTTATAAGGATAAAGATGACGAATAATGAGATCCTGTTAGGAACGCAGGTAGAGAGTAATCGTCGCCTGCACTGGCCCATTTCCCGTTTATATCTTGACTTAACAGGAATTCTGCTTCTCGTCTCAAAGTCCAAACCAAATATTTATTCCCACGTTAATTTGTTTAATGTTTATAATATTCGATTTCTCTTTTACTCCAAAACGAAAATATGCCCCCAAACTGCTCCGTTTAAGGCTTCTGCGGTACAGAGGTGGGGGTGGGGAGGGATTATTTCGGAAAAATCTTGCCAAAGAAGCTATCAGATCAAATATTAGCATATGGAAAAGTTGTATATACATTTTACTTACTTACAAATTCTAGCAGAGTCTTCAACTGTGAACTGTCAATGTCAGGGGAGCCCTTCGGGTGTTCTTTCTGTTCCACGACACCGGGCTGCACCCCTCCTCGGACGCGGCGGATCAGGACGTCTCCCAGTCCCTGTCCACGTGACACAATCTCCGTGGGGAGGGGAGGAGCCCGCGGAATGCTGGGACTGGTAGTCGGCCCGCCCCTCCTCCTTCTCAGGACGCACCCCCCTCCCCCCTCTCACCCCCGCCCACCCAAAGCCAGGGCGAGGGGCTCGGTGAGCACGCGCAACAGAACCGCCCGGGTCCAGTTCCCCTGCAATCCCACAGGAAGGCACGCATCTCTGCAAGACAACGACAAACTCCAGCCCTTATAAATTTACATGCTGGAACAACCCACGGAACTAACTCAGTGAGGGGCACTACGCAGTAATGGCAAGCACCAGTAAGACATGACTTGGAACCCGGCCTCGGCCTCAACTTTTACTAGGTGTGTGTCCTCAAACGAGTTGCTTAATCCAAACCTCAGTTTGCTTGTGTCAAATGGGGACAAGGCTCTTACATACATACTTCATAAGGTTATAGTGAGTAAACGTGCTAATTAATGAACATAACAGTCCCAACTAAATGACAGTAGTAAATGAATAAAAAATAGCTATTATTTTGATTAATTCTATAAATGTGAAGGTTGAGAGATGGCAACGAATTTACCCTAGAACATATGATCGGGCAGGGGCACTCAAAGTCTAAAATTCCTGTTCCTGACCAACACCAATTCAAAACAACACAGACGAATTCCCTTTTCCTTTCCTCATTTTTTCCTCGGAACATTTCTAACCAAGACATTATTTTAGTTTGATTTTTATCTGACTCCCATAGAATATAAATTCCAACGTAGGGATGGTTGTATTTGTCTATTTTTTTTTTAAGATTTTATTTATTTATTTGACACACAGAGATCACAAGCAGGGAGAATCAGGCATAGAGAGAGGAGGAAGCAGGCTCCCGCCGATCGGAAGGCCCAATGCGGGGCTCAGATCCCAGGACCCTGAGATCATGACCTGAGCGAAGGCAGAGGCTTAACCCACTGAGCCACCCAGGCGCCCCATATTTGTCTATTCTTTCACTGCTATATCCCCAGTACGTAGAGCAGTTTGTCTAGTACAGAGCAGAAGCTCAAATCTTTATTTGGTTAAGAGTCTTCATTGAAGTGATGATTTCCGATGCCTTTATCTTTCTTCCCTTATGCAGAAATCACAGGATTTGGGAACACTCCTAGATGCTGCAATTTCTAATTCAATAAAAAGTGGAAGAATATTGTATCCCATTCACTTCGTTTAACTTTTTAAAATTTCAGTATATTTCCAGCTAGACACTTCCGTTTGTATTAATGGTCCTTAAAATATTTTTCCTATTACTTGTGAGAACGGGGAATAAATTGAGTTAGCTACTATTTCTTTAGTTTACTTCAATATTTTAATCATCTTTAACTTGTAACAATGTTGTTTTTCTAAGGTTCTTTCCCTAGCTGACCAGAAATGTGATTATGTACAAAGAACTGATAGATGCTTTCTCAGTAAATAACTGCATTTCTGCCTTCCCTAAACAAAAAACTCATTTATAAAAATAACATTATTTTAAAAAAAATGTTTTCTTCAGAATAGCTGCTTTAGAAATCCAGTGTCAACAACACTAGATTTCTAGACCTAGGCATTAGAGCTAGGTATATAAATTGATGCTAGGTATATAAAATGAATATATAAGTCATTTAATCTGAATTATAATTTTTTGGGTATGTCTTTCCCCTAATAAGTGGCAAATTCCCTAAGGATAAAAAATACACATTAATTTAATCCATACATTCACCAAACATCTATTCTGTGGCAACACAGATATTTGATAAATACATGAATTAAATTCTTTGCTATAATCATTTTTCTTACCTGTCTTCTCTTATGATCCACTGAATTCCTCTATATATCTCACATTCCTGAAGTAACTGTCTAACCTCCAGATCTCATGCCCCATCTTGGTATTGGTGACCCAGCTAGTCCCTTACACTATTGGCTATGAATCTACTGCCTCTAATGTCACCTCTTACGGGCCAGCCTTATAGTTTGGAAAATATCTACAGGAGAAAATCGGGTTTGACAAGAGTTTAGCTTTACCTCACAGTTAGTGACGAAAGCTGGTATTTGTAAGGTTGCTAGGTGTGGGAGGCAGGTATGGCAGAGCTAAGAATACGTATTATTACCTAGACAAAAGAGGGACAATCCTAAGCAAATATATGTGTTATTGTTAAAGTTATCATACCTCTCATTTTAAGATTCCCTATTTGTTTCTTCGGAAAACCAAAGCCATTAGTTTCTTTCCTAAGCCTTTACAAGCATTTTGTATAACACAGTACTGATTATTCAATAATATAACGATCATCCTCTGATTGTTCCATAATATATAGAACCTCTAGTCCTTTCTTTAATATGTCCCCAAACCTAAGTTTAAAACCTAAGTTTAAAAGTCTGTATCTGAGTTCCTACATAGAAACTGTACTGGTAAAATGTTTTTATAGAGGTACTTAAGATGCATTAACGTTCATAATATGAACTTTGTATATTAATACTATAAAGCTTTATGTCCTTTAATAATTACATTGGGAAACTTTTATTATGTTAATAATGAGCAATAAGCACCTTATAGAGAAATCATTACTTAAATAAAAGCCAGGTATTACCAAGTATCAACCTGTTCAGCATTTTATCAGAGAAGAATTAAGTCCCACAAATTTTCCAAATACTGTATCATTTAATCCAAGCTGACAAAGGAGAATACACTTTAATTTTCCCTTAAAAGATTAAAAAAATAAGTAGCATCTCTTTTGTTACTCTTCCTCCAATTTCTCTGGCTATGCTGTATATTTATTCACGATTTTATTCATTCATTTGACACACAGAGAGAGATCACAAGTAGGCAGAGAGGCAGGCAGAGAGAGAGGAGGAAGCAGGCTCCCTGCTAAGCAGAGAGCCCCATGCGGGGGCTCAATCCCAGGACCCTGAGATCATGACCCCAGCCGAAGGCAGAGGCTTTAACCCACTGAGTCACCCAGGCATCCCTAAGTTGTATATTTAAACAAAACTAAACTAAGCTCCTGACAGGCAAAAACCTAGGTGACTCTAAAGCATGCAACCGCCTCTGAAGCTAAATTTATGAACTATTAGTAAAAACATAATACACCTGAAGATTTCATTAAATTGAAATTTTTGCCCAGTTAAACAAATGAGTCGCTGAAAAGCATTCAAAGGTAATTTAAAATACTTGAAATAAACATCTTCAAAGTTTTCAGAATCATTCATTGTAATTGGTGCTCAAAATCACAATTTCTTAAATCTACTTATTAAAATCAATTCTTGAAAGCCCTCCAAGAAGACAAGGGTGTATGTATAAGGTAACATTACTCTTTCTCCCAAATATTGACCTTCTCTATGTCTAAATTTGGCTAAATATCTGCAGATTATCTGCATCTGTAAACATGGTATAGAGAGGTGAAAAAACAAGTAACTCTTAACCACATTTTCTTACTGGGTAAACTAAACTCAGAAAACCCTAAGTCAAATTCAGTAGATCACATCATACCCAGAATCAAAATAAAAATGGATCACAAGATAAAATTATATTGCTCTTAAACAAAATATTTCTCTATGTCCACAACACAGCACTAATTAGGTTTCTGAACAGGGCTACTGGAATAGAGCTTTTATGCAAAAGTCAGAAAAAAGACTGCATAAATTCTGCAAATGGAAATCCACCCGAGTGCGTGCCTGTTGACACGATTTCGCACTCTCAACAGGTGACTTAACATTTAAAAGTCGCTGCCTGCATAAGAAGCTTAAAACTGAAAATTTTTCCAAGCAAAGATGGCACTTGTTAGACGTATCTTTAAACCATCACTCCTCCTAGAAACACTTGGAAAGGCATGGCTAAGGTAGGAGTCTATCAAAAAGGTTCCAGGAAAACTGCGCAACAGCCTGGGGGCAAGGACAGAAACTTCTACACCCGAGTTTCGCTCGACCCTTCCCGGAGACTCGGAACCTAGGCCGGGACCGGCGTCTCCTGCGTGCGGGTAACACTTGCCATGATCAGCTGGATTTAGGAAAGGCAATTTGCCCAGCCAGTTGTCCCTTTTCCGTCGTCCCCTCCCTCCCCCCTTCCCCCAAGGCCAAGGACGGCGACGTCGTCCTCCCTCTCCTCCTCTTTGGTGCCTTCAGCCAGGAGGCGGGAGTGACCCGCAACAGCTGACCCGGCATAGGCACTGCCTCTCCCACAGCCCTCAGGACACACCATGGGCCCAGAGGCGGGTTTGCAGCACAGCAGCGACGACGCAGGCGGCGGCCCCAGCGACTCTCAACTGCCTCCCTGACCACCGCGACCACCGCGACACCACGAGAAGTCGTAGCCACCAACGGCAGGAGAATCTAGGGACCCCTCCAAACCACCTTCGCGATCGACTCAAGCTACGTCAACAACTATGGCGGGCGACGGGCGGCGGGCGGAGCCGGGGAGGGAGGGATGGGGGATGTACGTCACACCCCGGGCCCCCCTACGGGAGGGAAGACGCCGGCTCGCCCCTCAAAATGGCGGCGGTAGTGACGCGCCTGCGTACGGAACTCCTTCGCCGTGGCGCCACGGCCGGCGGGAAGTGAGGTTTTCAGAAGAGCCGCCAGAAGTGTACGGCGACTTCGAGCCCCGGGTGGCCAAAGAAAAGTCCCCGGCGAGAAGACGAGTCCCGCTAGAAGAGTTCCGGCCTGATTCTGCGAAAGAGGAAGTGGGAGAAAGCGCCTACTACCTTCGGTCTCGGCAGCGGAGGCAGCCGCAACGCCAGGGAGCCGAGGAGATGAACACGCGAAGGACTACCCGCCAACAGCAGCAGCAGTCACAGCAGCCTCTGCTCCAGCCGTCTCCGGTTGCCACCAGGAGAGGGTTACGGGACTCTCATTCCCCTGAAGGTGAAGGCGCCCGAGGTAACAGTCTCAGCCGCGAGCCAGGGAGCGAGCGTAGCGCGCGGGCGCAAGCGGAGCGTGTGCGCGTGCCGGGAGGGCGTGCGTCCCCGCGCCGCTCATCCCCGCCCGGGCTCCAGTGGCTCCGCGGCGCGGATGGACGGGCGCCCCCACGCGGGGTCCGCCCCGACCAGAGGCGGGGAGGAGGCGACGGCGGGAGGGTTGGAAAGACAGCCGGGCGGAGCGACCTGAGCGGGGAGCTGTCCGCATCCTTGGGCATCGACCTAGGGGTCACAGACCTGCCTCTTTCTGCAGGCCTTGACGGGGGGACGACGTGGTGGGTGGCTGGCCGGACAGCGAAACACTTCAGGCTCGGTTTCACTTCGGTTCCCTCTGTCCTGCGGATGTTGCTACCAAAGCCACTTCCATTTCCTCTACTCTCAGAGGCCAGAAGTCCCTAGCTGAGAGTTATGGTTCTGATGTAACCTTCCAGTCCTTTTCCACCGCCACCCAGGTCGGGGGAGAGCGAGGGGAAATTTGGTCAGTGGGCGTTTCGAGGGATAGCATAGTTGGTGAATCGACTGGAGACCCCACCCAAATACTTACATCCCACCAGATGGGATAAGGCAGTTATCCTGAACTTGAAGATCCCTAATGCCTGGTAAATTTGAGCTCTTTCTCAAGTATTGTGGTCTCTGCAAAAATTCACGTTGGGGGCCCTCGGTGTAATCTCATTGGTTAAGTAGCTCGACAAAACGAGATTCTTAATTAGTTTTCCTCTAAATGGGCCGAAAGGATGTTGGCAAAGTGAGTGTATGGTTTTAGGTAAGTTATAGGTGAAGCAACTCCCTTTGGCCATCCTCTCCCACCCACCACCTCTTCCCCCATCCAACACTGAGTCACAGGTGAAGTTTCATGTTAGCCCCAGGTAAGGCACCTATGAGCTAAAATTCAGGGGGTTTGAATCACAATGGATTACATAGTTAGTGGTAGCCCATTGCTAGATACGAAGAGGAAGTGGATTTTCAGCTCAGAGCGGAGTAATAGGCAACGCTTATATACCTGTGACACATGAAGTGCTGACACATTTGAAGATGCGTTGATTTGGAAAACTTTGTGTTAAAGAGATGTAAGCTGCTATTTGGTGTAGCTACTCAAGACAGTTTAACCCCCTTAGTTTTATCTCTCTTTCAAGATTAGAAACTTCCTGAAGACAAAGATCCCATCATCTTTGAAGTTAATTTTATCCCCTTTGGTATCTGAAGATCGCCTTGCACATGGCAGGCCCTAAATGTTACATTGTATTGATTCTGCCACAGAGCCTCCTGCACTTGTATAAGCTAACTTTTTTTTTCAACACATAAAGGATTTATTTCTATTTTAGAAAATCTATGAGGATCTAAACATTCTTCACACTTCTGCTTTCTTCCACATCATTTCTGAAACGCTGGCCCATCTTTAAATTTCTTGAATTAATATAATTCTATTGTAAAGCATCAGAGCTGAATAGTTTATTTTTATATTGCCTTAAGAGTAGTTATACCCAAATTCTTAAGTTTTGGTAGATCTAATTACATATTTCTAAAGAAATGAATTACTTGCATTTCTGCTTACATATTGCTGTTAAGGTGCTTATATATTGCTGTTAAGGTGCATAATCTCTACCCATGTCATATGTTCTGAATATTGACAAATGCCATTGACAAATGTCTGTTCTTTAGAGGATGAACCATCTTCACAAACTATTTTAAGCCAAACAGTCCCAAAGGAAACAATCCAGAGAACACAAGAAACTCCAGGTAAGAAAAATGATCTTGTTTTTTGCCTTATCTTCCAACTTTTTTTTGTATACATTATAGCCTGGTTCATCAAGGGTCCCAAATCATAACTTACTCAGAGGTTCAGTGAATCTTCTCTATAGATTGTTTATTGGATTAAACCATATAGGCATATGTGAGGAAAAGATGGGATAGATACTAATTACCAGCCACCTTGTGTATGGTCATTCATTCACATAACTCTTCAGGGTAGATGTACGCATTTTATAGGTGAGGGACTGGAGCTCAGAGAAGCTAAGACTCTTCCCTACAATTACGTGATGTATGATGAAACCAAAATTCATACTCAGGTTTGTCTTCTGCAGAGCCTTTTCATTTTCCCCAAGTATCTCATTGTCACTGTCCTCTGTAATAATTAGCTACTCAGTAAAGTTCATTAAGTGTGGTGTGCATGAATATGTCACACTGCTTTCCATTTAAAATGGATTAACCGGGGGATGCCTGCCTGGCTTAGTCAGTAAAGCATGGGACTCTTGATCTGAAGATTGTGAATTTAAGCTCCATGTTGGGCATGGTGCCTACTTAAAAAAAAATAAAATAAACAAAACAAAACAGATTAAGTAGTCTGGATAGTAAAATCATGATATGATATGGTCAATGTTTCATCAAATATAAAATTCATCAGTTGTAAGATTCACATCATTGTTTTATATACCACCTAGAAGGAAGAAATGCTGCCAGTTAAACTCTAATATGCCATGGATGGTATGATGCATCCCAATTTCAGATATATTAAAGTGTAAGAATATTTGTGTCTTAATATCAATGTAACATAGAAGTGAATTACATTGATAGTCTACTTTTAAAAAACTAAACTATTTTAAAAAGCGGGAGAAAGGATTTAGCTCAGTTATTAATGTTTAGTATCCTTTGGTTTTTAGTTCTATTTATTTTCAGTTTGCTTTTTTTGTTATCAGGAAAGTCCTACAACCGTAAATGATGGTAACTATGAAACTGACCATTCCTGACTTTTTTTTTAAACTCATATCTTGACTTGTTTCCTTATCGATTGCTTCTGATAAGATTATGCTTTAGGGTGCCTGGGTGGCTCAGTCATTTGAGCGTCAGACTCTTGATTTTAGCTCAGGTCATGATCTCAGGGTCTTGGGATTGAGCCCCACATCAGGCTCACCACTCAGCGTGAAGTGTGCTTGAGACTCTCTCCCTCTTCCTCTACTCCCCCTCCTGTGCACACACACACTTTCTCTCTCTCTCAAATAAATAAATCTTAAAAAAAAATTATGGTTTATAATTTATTCTGGTCTCAATTTAGAATAAGGTTCAAGTTTAGTTCCAAATAAACATACCATTTATATTTAATGCTTATGTTGCTGTGTTAAGATTATAAACTCTCTTAGGAAAATGCTTTGAGGAGCACCTAGGTGGCTCAGTCAGTTAAGCATCTGACTCTTGATTTCAGCTTGGGTCATGATCTCTTGGGTGGTGAGATCAAGCCCCATATAGGGCTTCCTGCTCAGCAAAGAGTCTACTTTAAGATTTGCTCCCTCTGTCCCTTACCTCATTTGCATGCATACGCGCACGCTGTCCCTCTCTCTCGCTCTCTCTCATATATAGATAAATCTTAAAAAAAAGAGAGACTAAAGACCTAAACCAAGAGGCCACCTTCTAAAGCAGCCTAATAAAGACAACTACATCATTTGTCATCCTGTTTTTGTAAGTCATGGTAGACATTGATTATATTAGTTTAGAACAGGTATACAGTTTGAACTCTTCTTATTGTTCAAAGTTACAGCATTGAATTATTTTCACTTTAAAATAGCCGTTGGGTTGTTCATTCAGGTCAGTCCATGTATACTTATATAACTGTTCTGTGATCAGATTCATTCTTTGCTGGAAATCATGAAACTAAAATGTTACAATGTGAAATTATATTAGGAGAATATCATTTATTTTTCTTGCAGTTAAATAGATATTTTTGTTCTAACAGTTGTGGTTTCTAGCTAAATAATCATAGATAATTATTTTTTAATGCCTATTATTTTGTCACAAACATTTGATTCTTTGGCTGCTGAACATTTGATTCTTTGAAGCATTCATTCATTCTTCAGATATTTATTGAGCACCTATTTTATGGCACTCCCCATGGTAGATGCTAGGGGTGCAGTGGTGAGCAAAAGCAGTCAGGACAAAGATTGCTACAGAAGAAGGATACTTGCTGTTTTATTATCCAATACCTCTCTTTGGTACTCTTTCTCCTTTAAGTATCTTATATAAGGCTGTGTATATCACAGAACATAGAGAAAATGGTTTTTAAAAGATGGAACTGAAATAGCAATTGATGTCTATAGATTAAGTTGAGCTTTAGGCTTTAACTAAACCTGAAAAGGCTGGGAATGCAGAAGAGGAAGAGGAAAGTTGTAATGAAGGGTTGATGAACATGTACAAGATTTATTTTTAAAGCTATTTCTTTAAGTTCTAAATACCTGATGTGTAAAGTGCTAGGAACTAAGGTAGATATTTCATAAAATCTTAAAGCTAGAAGATTTAGGGAAGTCATCTACTCAGTTTCTATCAATGCAGGTTGTCAGCATCCATGCGTATAGTGCCTGATCATTTTCACTGAAATGGAAATCATTCCCTATCTGTTCTGTTTTGGAAACTACAAAAATAATTTAAGTAATTAACTAAAAGCTACTTTGTTGTAACTTTCTCTTGTTGATCTTAGTTCTGCCTTTTTTGAGCTACCTAAAATCAGTTTAATCACTTTTCTACATCTCTGTATTTAAGATGCATTGAAGCATGCTCAGTAAGTATTTTTTGAACAAGTTGCTGACCCTTCAGAACTTCTCTTCTAGGGCTGCCTGGGTGGCTCAGTGGGTTAAAGCCTCTGCCTTCGGCTCAGGTCATGATCTCAGGGTCCTGGGATCGAGCCCTCCATCAGGCTCTCTGCTCAGCAGGAAGCCTGCTTTTCCCTCTCTTTCTGCCTGCCTCTCTGCCTACTTGTGATCTCTTTCTCTCTGTTAAATAAATAAAATCTTAAAAAAAAAAAAAAAAGAACTTCTAGATACGTGAAAGGGGAAATTGGGTTAAGTCAGTTTTGTAAAAACAATTATAGACAGTTTGTATAATGGAGGGGACCAGTGATAGCCAATTCAGAATGTTTTTCACAATTATACAGAGCCAAACAGAATGTTTTTTATAGAGACAAAGGAAATAAACATAATATAATCCAAATTTAGATATATATTGGACTTTAGATTACGTTGTTCGGAACTCTTTGATAAAACACACCTTGGTTTGCTAGGTTAACATTTTATATGATGGCATTGGCGTCCCCATTAATCCTATGCCATTGAACCATAGACAGTTTGAAACAAACCCTGGCTAATGTTAATATTTTCTTTAAATTAGAGTTTGCATTTCTTGAGTACACACAAGATTAAATAGTTAGAGGGACTATATTAACTCTAAGGACGTTAACCCCAAAATTAAAATAAGCCAGGAATAATCCATAACGAGGCTAAGCCCCAAATGGAATAAATAATTGAGTTGATGCTTCAGTGCAAAATTTGGTTCTTAATTGGGAATATTAGAAGAGTTTCATTTGGTATTCTTTTCCTTTTATATAACTGTGGTCTGCTTAGAAATACTGCATATTTTTTTGTCATGTTCATACATTTTTTATGGCAGGAAACTTGTCTATAGTTCACTATTATAGTCCCATGCTTAACATAATGAAAGGCTCAGAGAAACCTTTGTTGAATAGATGATTGTATAATAAATTTAGTATGTTTGACATTTCATATGTTTTTAAATGTTTTCTCTTCCTATATTAGTGGTGAGTGAAGATCCTATAATTGGCCTGTGTAGACCTCCTCTAAGAAGTCCAAGAACTGGTAAGAGATTGTTTTGTCTGTTGGTTTACCAGTTTTATAATACAGTTTTATTTTTAAATAGGTTAGTACATGTATTCATATGGTTCAAAATTTTAAAGTTATTAAAATTTAGGATGAAAAGTCTGCCTGCCCTCTCTGCCCTTTACCTACCAGTCTCCTCATCAGAGGCAACCAGTGTTTTCAGTTTCTTTGGTATTTTTTAGAGCTATAGTATGGAGAAACAAGGAAATTCGTGTATAAATGATATTTTCCTCCCTTCTTAACACAAATTTTAGCCCAGTAAACACTCTTTTCTGCACCTTCCTATTGTCTGTTTTTATTTTTACTTAACATAGTAACACATCTTTCCATTTACATATATAAAGGGCTTCCTCATTCATTTTAAGAGGTTGTTCTTATATGTTGCTATGATTCTTTTTGTTAGCATGATGATTTTAAATTAGGATCAGGGCCTGTTTATTATTCCCAGCATAATGCTACTAAAAAAATCAAGACTGAAGCTTTATAGCTCAGGGCTATAAAATTTTTCTGCTTCATTTATATTTCTTTTTGACTAAGACCTCTAAAAAAATGTTGCCCTAAAGTTGATTGCATAACTACGAAAGAAAACTAGTAAAGTCATTCCAAGCAGTCTACTTCTGCTTCATTTTCAGAGTTTATTAGCCCATAAGGGTGCTTTATCATGAGAACTAAAAAAGAACCTTATTTATCTTCACATTAGGTTTCTATTCCTCAGTCCATTTCTTTAAGAAAAAGTTAGGATTTTTTTTTTTTTGATGGATAACTGTTAGTTTAAGTATTATAATGATTAAGATCTGTTAAGGTTTTGATGATGAACCTGTGGTAAAGAACCACATGATGCATTTCCTTTTAAGCTCTAATCATTTTCTTGCTATCTCTCTTGCAGATTCGGCATACAAAACAAATGGAAATACTAAAATGAGTGAATTAGGTTGGTTTATCTCTAATTTCTATAGGTTCTTTTTGAGAGTTTTGATTATCAGAACACAGGAATATATACATTTAGTCATGGGCTTGAAAATACTTGTTCATTATTTCAGCTTGTGGGACACTGCCCCTATGGCCATGATCTTTCTTAATAGCCCTGGTTTTTATTCTATCTGAAATTACATATTTTGTCAAATTATTTAAATTCATACATGAATATGTAATAACAAATACATTTTAATTTTTATTAGACTTTGTTAAATTCACACTCCTGGGAGAAAAGGGGATATCAACTTTCACATTCACATTTTTTCTTGATTTAGAAAGTAAATTCGAGATGTTTTTCACAGTAAGTTCAGTGTCCTTTGCCATGTGTGTTGACCTGGTTTAAATGCTTTCCAGTGTTTGCTTTGGTCTAGAACATGAGATACCAAGAGTGAACCTACATTGATTGTGGTTAGACTAAGTTTTAAGTTACAGTATTTTTCTAAATTTAGAGATGGGTCAAAGGGAAGGAGGAAGCCTTGCTTTTTTTTTTTTTTTTTTTTTTTAAGAGCTAGTTGCAACTTCTTTGAAATTCATCTTTCACTTAAGTTCAGGCTGATTTCTTGGAGACTTCAGGAATTAGGATCTGGGTACTGAAGAGTTACAGTATGCAACTCATTATGTGCACTCATACCCACCAGAGTTTCTCAAGTGCTTTATTTAAAAACCTAAAAAAAATTTTTTTTTATGTTATAGTCTCTTAATTGGAAGAGAAATTGGAGCTGAAATAATTCAGCACTTTTACTTTCTATTGTAGATTTAAAAATTATTTTTATAAATACTTTATAATAAGAACTTTTAGAAAACTGATTTCCAGTTTAAAGAAAAATTTCTACAGAATAGAGAATGGCATCCTCCAATTCTTTTTTATAGTAATGTTAGTACCTCTTAGAGTATTAAAAGTAGCTATTCATGGAGCATGAATATTATTAATATCCCCGAACTGTTTTTTACACTCTCCTTCCTCCTACCCCATTCTGACCCTTTCCTCAAAAGCATGGTTGGCATTGAATAATCTTTAAGTTACCACTCTTAAAGGTGTCTGTATGGGGAGTCGGCCTCTGAGTAAAATCTGATGTGCAATCCTGTTTTTTGTACAATCTGTGAGCTAAGAAAAGAGACCTCATGTGGTTGGCAGAGTCTCAAATATTTATTATTTGGCCCTTTATGGAGTTTACCACTCCCTGGTTTATATCAGTGGCAGGAATAAAGACCACACACCCAAAGTGACATTTGTTTGTTTTAAGAGTAAATTGAGAGAGTTACATACTTGCCTGGATATAGATTTATTGTAGCACTCCATTATCAGCCTCTATGGACAGCACAAGAAGACAGGAGACAACGGCTCCTGTGTTCTATCTAGTCTTCTCCTTGAGAAAGCACGAGAGTCTCATTTATGAAATCTTCTTGGCTTTCTCCTTAGACAAAGCACAAAATAAGAGAAGTTTTATTTCCTTGAATATCCTTCACTTCTCACACCAACACATTCAGTAAGTCTCTAGGAATAGAAACTCTGTAGTACAAATATACCTGGAACTTTGTATTTTCCTTAAAAACTATAGCCAAGCAAAAGAAAGTGATACAGGTCCTAGGACTTCCAAAAGTACCTTTCTCTAATTGGTTGAGATTATTGGAAAAGTAGTACCTCCTTAACAGCTCCTTTAATTATTGCCATTTGTCTACTAAATGCCACAGCTTTTAAATTTTTTTTCCTCTTGGACCTGCTTTATTTGGAATCAGGGTAGGGAGGGCACTAGACCTGCTGGGCCCCCAGCAGTGCTCATACTGGGCTGATCTGCCAGTCGACTCTGGAGCCCACTGTGCCACTCAAGGTAGTGTACTGCTCCACGCTGTGTCTGTAGTACCACAGGCAGCCCATGTTGCCCAGTAACAGGGAGTTAATGACCTTAGCTCCTTTGGCAATAATTGGTTGAGGGCAACCCCCTTGGTCTTGGCCGTGAACATGGCCTTCTTGGAGATCTTGTGGTCCTGGTGGAATGCATCCCTTTGCAGACCAGGTAGTAGGTGAGGTCAATGGCCAGAATGTCCAGGCTAAAACCTGTATCATGTTCTCACAGTGGATCTAGGGGACACAGTGATGGGGATCCTGGGTGGTGAAGCTGCCAGCCCCGGCCCAAGCTCTACCCCCGTCAGCCAGGATGTCCCCAGCTATGGGCAGATGTACTCTGACCCAGTCTATTCTCTCTGTTTTGCCACAGCTTTATAATATTTTAACTTTTTTTTTTAATTAAGGGTATTACTGCTCCAAATAAGAGTTTAATTTCTCAAAGCTTCTGTGTAAGCATAGTGAAGAATAATACCTCTTATAAAAAAAATAAGTTTTAACCTTCTACATGAAGAAGCCAAGGAGTTCAAAAAAGAGGAAGATGAATACAAAAGAGGGAAATGAAATTAAAACTTTCCTATAGTCCTAGATGCTGCTGATTCATCATCAGATTGTCTTTAAATATTTATATATTCTTTGCAGCTTAGGTTAAAAAGATGAAAACAGAAGGTTTAAAACGTTGCATGAAACCTAATTATTAAGCACTAATTTCACACTATTTTCTGAGTTCAGTAATGTTGTCATGGTATGAGAAATATCAACGAAAGCCTTAACTTAAAAGTTTTTATTCCATAATATAAAAATCTATTCATTTATTAAACAAACATTTATTTTTAATAATCTTCTCTATATATATCAGTGACTGATCTAAATGCTAGAACCATAAAGAGCCATGGCATTTTTTTTTCTCTAGCTCTTACACTCATGTTCTAATGGAAAAGAAAAACATGTTCAAAAAATTATTGTAATTTTGTAAATGTTAAAATGGTGGTGTGTGTATGTGATAGCCTGGAGGAGAGGTGTGCTACTCTGCAGGAGAGGTTGGGAAGGTTTCATGGAGGAAATGGCATTTGACCTGAATTTTGAAGGATGAGTAGCAAGCAGAGTGGGGAAAGAGATTTGCAGGTACTTGTAAATGTCTTGTAATAGACGTATATGTTTATCTTCAGAGTCTGTGCAATATGAGAAATTAAACTCTTGCATTAGAAGCAACAGTCTCTGATTAGCTGTAACTCTGAGATATGTTAAATAACTTTTAGGATGACTCTCTAATAGTAGACTTGGAATTCTTGACCTTCATTTACTAAAATGAAAACCATGTTAAGCCCTGCATTGGGCTCCCTGCTCAATGGGAAGCCTGCTTCTCCCTCTCCCACTCCCCATGCTTATGTTCCCTCTCTCATTGTGTCTGTCTCTGTCAAATGAATGAATAGAATCTTAAAAAAATGAAGTTAGGGAAACTCAGTTTAAAAAAAATTATAAATGTAGGCAAGGTAAATAGGGTAGACGGATCCAGTGATGGTTATTGTCAAATGAAATGTATATGATTTATTATTATTTAGAGCATCTAATTTATGACATATCATTGGATTATCCATAAGGCACAAGAATATTAGTGATATTATCAAGATAACCTTATTTAACACGTTACTGTTCATGTCTTGAATACTATTGATAAATATTATTCGAAACAAAATTCTATAGAAAGGACTTTTAAAGACTAGAATCAAAGTTTTAGAAGTGTTCAAAAATAGATAAAATCCATGATATATTGAATACTTCAAATATAATGATATAAAAAACGGGAACTCCCTTATATAAATTGGTTAAAAATAATTCTTAAATTATCCCCCAGGCTAATTAGACAATACATACATAAACAAAACAAAGGAATTGAACTTTAGGCAACCTGTATATGAGGGATTGATTATTAGGTGAATTGGTTATGAAGAAATTGACCTGGAGTTTAAAAAGTACACGGAAATAAATTAGAATCGAAAAGGGGAGGATAACTGCACTATACATTTTTTTTTTTTAACTGGTAGCTCAATGAAGGAATATACAGATTCTAAAATCATTTCAGCCTTAAATTTTACTATACCAAATAATTTTTAAATTACATAAAGCATAATGCCCTAATATAAATGCTACTTTAACAAAGCTGCTTTGTAAATGAGTTACACTTAGAAGTCGTTGGAACCTCAGAAGAGTTCGGCACTCTGTCTTGTCTTTGGCGTTAATTTATTTAAAAAATTGAGAGATTTCTGGTTTCCCTCCCTTCCACATGTAAGAAGCTTCGGAATCACCATGCCAACGACAAACACAACTGGAAAATCAAAAGCTCTTTTTGGATCTGTGAGAAAGGAGAGAACACAAGGCAAACTCCTGCCTGCCAGAGTAGAAGGACAAATACAGGGTATCATGGCTTCCCAAGAGCAAAGACTCAAAAGTGGAGACCTCTGCAGGAAGCAGTTCTGGGGTGGAAAAACTTGAGCTATAACTGATGAATTGTAGGAGGCTCCATGTGAAGTCTGAGAGTGAAAAATGCCAAGGGGACTCAGTCATCATGGAGCCCCCACTGTACTGTGAGATTTATCTCCATAAGCTCGAACAAATCCCCATAGTAAATATCAGAGAAAAATCCTCTCATGCTTTGCCAGGGAGAGGGGAGAAAGGAATCATTTTGAAATATGTCCAAGCACTCTGTTCTTAACAAAGCCTGCCTTCAGGGAAATCTGGTTAACCAGAGCCTGACCTACTGGAGTATTATCAGTGCCCAGCTGAGGGGAAGGAAAATACCATACTCCAGGCCACTCTAGACAATCTGTCCCACCTAAAGAGAAAAAAAAAACATTGAGAATCACTTGTGAAGTTCACAGTTCAGAGCATAAACTCACTGAAAGACTAAAAATTATGGGACTGTGGAGCCCTTTCCCTCCCCCCAGACCTCATCACCGCATTACTAAAGGCCTGTTTGCAGCAGTTCCTTTTACCCAGTACATCATGTTCAACCATGAGGACAAAATATTGAGATTAAGATTTGATATCAAGACATACCTGAAGGTGGGGTGCCTGATTTCAGCTCAGGTCGTAATCTTGGGGTTGTGATATCAAACCCTGCGTCAGGCCCTGCACTGGGCATGGAACCTGCTTAAGATTCTCTTTCTCCCTCTTCCTCTGCCCCTCACACTTGTGTGTGTACACATTTGTTCTCTCTCTCTCAAAAAAAAATAAAGGAAAAAGACATTCCAAAGGGCAAAAAACAATTTGAAGAGACCACCAACATCAGAACCAGATATGGCAGGACTGTTGGATTATAAGACCAGAAATTTATTGCTGGTTGATATTGCTAGAGAGTCTAACAGGTAGAGTAGACAGCATGCACAAACAGATGGACAATATAAACAAACAGAAATCCTAAGAATCAGAAAGAATTGCTAGAGATAAACACTCTAATAGAAATGAAGACATACAATAAAATCTTTAAAAAAAAAAAAAAAGGGCGCCTGGGTGGCTCAGTTGGTTGAGCGACTGCCTTCGGCTCAGGTCATGATCCCGGAGTCCCGGGATCGAGTCCCATATCGGACTCCCGGCTCTGCAGGAAGTCTGCTTCTCCCTCTGACCTTCTCCCCTCTCATTCTCAGTCTCTCTCTCTCTAATAAATAAATAAAATCTTTAAAAAAAAAAAAAAGAAATGAAGACATACTAGATTGAATAAGGCTGAGGAAAAACAGTTCTGTGCTAGAGGGCATACCGATAGAATACTCAAATAAATGATAATGTGATGTGTTAGATGTGTTAACTAATGTGGTCATGGTAATGCAATATATAATTGTACTAAGTCATATGTTGTGTACAGACTTATTTACAAATGTTTATGTGTTTATTTACAAACTTAGAGTGCTCGCTTCGGCAGCACATATGTTTACAAACTTACAGTGTTTATGTGTCAGTTATATCTTAATTTTAAAAACTAGAGTTATCAACCAAAAAGCAGAAGTAACAAGGACTGAAAAAAACAACACCCAAGGACTACATAGCTATAAAATGTGTAACACACATAATAGGAGTGGCAAAAGAAGAAAAAAGGGACACAAGAAATACTTGAGACAATAATGATTAAGAAGTTCTCCAAGTTAATGTCAGACACCAAATCACAAATTCAGGAAGCTCAGAGAAGACCAAGGAGAATAAATGCCAGAAGGAAAAAAGAAAAGAAAGGGAGAAAGAGAGAAAAAGAGGAAGGGAGGGAGGAAAGGAAGGAAGGAAGGAAGGAAAAGAAAAAGAAAGAAATATACCTGGGTATTTATCATTTTCAAACTACAGAAAATCAAAGACAAAAGCTGAAAGAAGCTAGAAGAAAACACCTGACCTATAAAGGAACAAAGATAAGAATTACATCCAGATTTTCTTCAGAAACCATACAAGCAAGGAGAGAGTGGAGTGAATGATTTTAAGTGTTGAGAGAAAAAAAACGACCAAGCTAGTACCTTGCAAAATTACCATTCAAAGGTAAAGCCTTTAGCCAGGCTAACCAAGGAAAAAAGAAAGAAGAAAAGAGATAAAACTAAGAAAAAATGACACAAATACTATAGATAGAAGCAGAGAAAATGCTTCCCAACTCATCCTGTGAGGCCAGTTTTCCCCTAATACCAAACCCAGACAAATACAAGAAAACAAAACTACAGATCAGTATCTCATGAACATAGATGCAACAATCTTCCACAAAATATTAGCAAAATAAATCCAAAATAAAAAAAGAATTAGGGGCACCTGGCCGGCCCAAGTCAGTAGAGCATGTGACTCGATCTGGGGGTTGTGAGTTCGAGCTCCACATTGGGTGTAGAGATTACTTACAAAAGATACACTACAACCAAGTAGGATTTGTCCCAGGTATGCAAGGCTCGTTCAACATCTGAAAGTCTATCACGTCAACACACTAAAAAAATCACATGATCATATTGATAGGTGTAAAAAAAGCATATGACAGAATCCAACACCATTCATGATAAAAACTCTCAGTAAACCAGGAATAGAGGGGATCGTTCTCAACTTCATATCACTACAAAAAATCTTACAGCTAACATCACAATGGTGAGAAACTGAAAGCTTTTGTATTAGTATGAGTGCTAAAAAGAAATAACCTATCAAACCATGAAAAGACATAAAGGAACCTGAATGCGTATTTAGGCAGAGATGGCCCTGCTCACCATTCCTTACCAACGTTGTGCTGGAAGTTCTAGCAAATGTAGTAAGACAAAAGGAAACAAAAGGTATACAGGCTGGGAAGAAAGAAAACTGTCTTTGTTCAATACTAATATAATCATCAATGTAAAATATCTAAAAGAATGGACAAAAACAGGGTCTAATAAGCAATTATTGCAAGGTTAATATACCAAAGCCAATCACTTCTACATACCAGCAATGAACAAGAGAAATTTGAAATTAAAAACAATACAATTTACAATAGCATGCCTTCCCCAAACGAGAAACTTAGGTATAAATCTAAGATTTCTACACGATCTATATGAGAAAATTATAAATCTGATGAATAAAATAGAATTTCCTAAAAAAAAATGGAGATATTCCACATTCATGAATAGGAAGACTCAATGTTGTCAAGATATCGCTTCTTTTCAACTTAATCTATAGATTCAGTGTATTTGCAATGAAAATCCCAACAACTTATCTGAAGTTAGAAACCTCTGCTCTGCAAAAGACAATGACGAGAGAATAAGAACACAAGGCACAGACTGAGAGCAAATACTTAAAAATGACAGATCTAGTAAAGGATAATTATCCAAAATATGCAAAGAATTCTTAGCACTCAACAATAAGAAAACAACCTGACTGAAAAATGAGGCAAAGTCCTAACAGATAACTTAAGGACAGATACACAGATGGCAAATAAGCATATGAAAAGATGTTCTACATTATATGTCCTCAAGGAAATGCAGTTTAAAACAAGATACCACTACATATCTCTAGAATAGCCAAAATCCAGAAAACTGGCAGCACCGAATGCTAACAAGAATGTGGAACAAGAGGAACTCATTCATTGTTAGTGGGGATATAAAATGGTACATACACTTTGAAGACAGTTGGATGGTTTCTTAAAAAACTAACCACATTCTTACTATATGATCCAGCAATTACATTCCTTGATATTTACCCAAAGGAGTTTAAAACTTAATGTTTACACAAAATCCTGCACACACATTTATGGCAGCTTTATTCATAATTGCCAAAACTCGGAAGTAACTGACATGTCTTTCAGTAGGTGAATGGATAAATAAACTGGCACATCCAGGCAATGCAGTATTATTCAGTGCTAAAAAGAAATGAGCTATCAAGCCATGAAAAGATATGCAAGAACCTATATGATTTTCTGGAAAAGGCAACACTACTGAGACAGTAAAGAGATTAGTGGTCGGCAGGGATTTTGTGGTGGTGGTGGTGGTGGTGGTGGTGGTAGGGGAAGGATGAATAGGATGGAGCATGGAGGGTTTTTTTAGGGCATGAGAATACTCTGTAATACCATAATGATAGATACATGTCATTATACATTTGTCTAAACCCACAGAATGTGCAACACCAAGAGTGCACTGTAATGCAAATTAGGGTCTTGGGTGATTATGATGTGTAAATGTAGATCCATTGATGGCACCACTTTTAACAAATAAACCACTCTAATGGGGGATGTTGATAATGGAGGAGGCTATGCGTGTGTGGGTCAGGGACCATATAGGAAATCTACCTACCTTCCCCTCAATTTTACTGTGAATCTTAAACTGCTCTTTAAAAGAAAAGAATTAATTTAAAAAGTAATTACCATTGCTGACTATATGCCCTTATAAACAAGACTGATGCAGTGGTAGATGGGTCTTTGACTAGAAATCAGAAGAGCCTGTGTTTAAGTCCTTTTTTCATCATCTGTTCTGACACCCTTAGAAAAGTCACTTAAAATCTATGAGCATTACCTAGGAGAGTATTCCCTTACCACCTTGTGAGAATCAGATAGCAGACATGAAGGTTTTTTAGAAAACTAACCAGCAGCATGCAAATATCAAGGGCTTAACTATTATGAAGATAAAGACTTAAGACATAACCATTGATTCTTAAGAAAACGTCTTTTGTTTCCATGCTGTGGGGTTAGTTATATGAATAAACTGCTATACAAAAGACAAATACAGTAATAGTTACATGCTTAGAAAACTCTAAAAAGGGAATGAGACCTTTTTATATGAATGGAAATATTCATGAAAAGATTTTAAGAGAATAGCAATAAGGCAAGTTTGACTTTCCAGTTTTCTGCTTGAAAAAGAAAGTTAAAAAGACAGTCCCTAAAGATCCTAGGTAGTGGAATATAATATACCAGATTCTAGCTTTTTAAGAATAACATAGTATCATGTGCAGTTACAGTTAGTTATACCAAAAATATTGGCAAATATATTTCACGTATTGATTTACACTTGCCACTACTATAGTAAGAATAGTTTGACCAGTGTTATATTAATATAATTAAACTGATCTGAACAGAAGATTCCCAAATTCACCATATAATTTGTTGGCACTTGCCTTTCACAGTAGTTTTCCCTTTTGGAAAGCAAATACGGGTTAAAATCGTTAGAGGGAGAAGCTGAAAAGAAACAGATTTCAGCTTTGTGCGCAGTTCATTCATGCTACTTCCAAATGATCACTCCGCAATATTTTAGCCCAGTTATGCGATGCCACATTTGGGTTTATTTCCCTTTAATAAAAATATTTCAGAATAGCCCATGTAAAAATACTACATTTAAAATTTGTTTGATACATTTTTCCCATTTATCTTTGTCCTGATTCTCTGGCTCTGAGAAATATTGGTGTTCATGAACTTGCTGGAACTAGACAGAGTTTCTTTCCCTCTTTCTTCATTTTTGGCTTTATCAGTGCAGTAAAGAACTGGTTTGTCAGTTCTACCAGGATGATGGGTTTCTTATAAGAGTAGGGAATCTGGCAAATAGGAGAATGAGAATACGGTTAACTTATATAGGGACTGGAATATTTGTCCACAGAGAATTTAATGTTTTCTGCAATAGGTTACATTTTAGAGTACAAATGGACATGGCGGCTGAAGGAAAAATAAACTTTCTGATTCTAGTTTGTGTTAGACTTATTTCTGACATAACCTAGAGGGAAATAATATATATATATATATTTATGATTGAATAAAAAAAAACTTAGTTGGTCTGTCTTTATGTTCACTTTCCTAAATTATATACTTTTGCTTATTCCTGAGCTTTAGTTTTTGATATTACATATGACATGTCTGCTTTTCTTTTTTAGAAGCCACCAGTGTCCAACAGAAGGTCAATTTTTCTGAAGGAGGTATTTTCTTTTAAAATATTCTAAATCTTTTTTCCCCCATTAGCATGAGGTGCAGTTTTGATAGTACTTAAGAGAGAGTAGAAAATAGTCTGTATTTCTTCAGAAAAAAGTCCATGCTTATCTGAACTCATAATTGGGCAGGTAAAATAGGATAGAGTGAGGGAGGATAGTCTTTATACGTATTTTAAGCATCTTTTGTCTGAGTTAATAATTTTAAGCAAAGTTAAAAAAGATTCTGGCACACGCTGACCTTTGACTATGGTATTAAAATAATCATTTTTCCAAAATCAGTCTGTGAATAGCACAAGAAAATTTATTCCATTTTAGAACCCATGTAATCTAAGGTTACCTGCATACTGAGATGTTTGTATATGGGTGTATTCATACATCCCCCTTTCAGAAACACAGATGGACATAATGTAAACATATGTGTGTCTATACTAATCTTGTCTGAATTTACACACTGACTATATATAGTTCCCCCATAACGTAGAACTTTTCCACTATTTAATGCTCATTTGTTTACTCTTTGACTCTATAGTAAAGCCTCAGAATATAATCTCATAGATAGTACTCTGAATATTTGTTTGAGATACAATTATGTGCCTTAGAGAACATTCATGAGCTCAATTTTAGCTTATATGAAAATTTGTGATCAGGGGCGCCTGGGTGGCTCAGTTGGTTAAGCATCTGCCTTTGGCTGAGGTCATGACCTGAGTTGAAGTCCTGGGATCCTGGGATCCCAGGGATCCTGAAGTCCTAGAGTCCTGGGATCGAGCCCTGCATCAGCCTCCTTGCCCAGCGGGGATCCTGTTTCTCTCTCTGCCCCTCTCCGCTGCCCATGCTCTCTCTCTGCCTGAAATAAATAAATAAAATATTTAAAAAAGAAAAGAAAATTTGTGATCCAGAATAGTAAGCATAATAAATAACAATTCTATATCTGGTAATTTGAGAGGTCTCATCTTAATGTTGAATTACTTGTTTTTTAATCTAGATCATTAATGCATTGAATAAAGACTTTACTAGTGTATTATTTACTTCTTTTTAGGAGAAACTGAACAAGATGATCAAGACAGCTCTGACAGTGATATTACTACTGTTAAGGTCAGATCCGGGGATTCTCTTGATTCTGGAGGTAACATTGCTTTATATACATATGACTTTATCTTAGGAGCTATCTTTTTAGTTAAAATATAAAGGTATTTGTGAGTTTACTTTTTTAAAAAAAATACTTCAAAGTATTTTATAAAACTACTTATTAAAAAGTTGTGTACTTTTTAGTATTTATTAAAATTACTGATTTTGTGTGTGTATCTAATTAGTAATGTAATGCCATGTAACATCTAAATAAATAAGTCACTTTTTAGCCTACTTTGATATTAATGGAATATAAGATATTTTTTGTGCTCAAAAAAAGAGTTATATGTAGTTTTTAAAAAACATAGAGAGGGATGCCTGGGGTGGCTTAGTCAGTTAAGCATCTGACTTCAACTTTGGTCATGATCCCAAGGTCCTGGAATTGAGCCCCGTGTCAGGTTCCCCTTTTAGCAGGGAGTCTGCTTGTCCCTCTCCCTCCTCTTGCATACTCCTCGCTCGCTCTCCCTCTCAAATAAATAAAATCTTTAAAAAAAATTTTTTAAATGTTACAGAGAAACTGATCTCATTGGCATTGGTATTCATTACACCATCAGGAATGTTAGTTAGCTTTTAGGGAGTTTGAATATACCTCGGTAATTGCTTTTGTCTCTGGATTGTTCAAATTCACACTGGGTCAATAATAACAGTTTGTGATTGTTCATGTGAATTTGTGTTTTAGTAATGGGAAGAATTGACTGAAGAGAAAAAAATACCAATTGAATCTTAAGAGTTTGCTGAACCAATTTGTAAACTCTCCAAATAATGAATAGTTTTATGTTTTATTCTATGAAAGAGTAATTCTCCACTTTCCCCTCACCACCTTTTGAGAATTTCCGTAATTCCTGTTTTACTTCATCATTCCATTTTAAAAATAAGCTCATACGCTGGTTTATGGGCATTTGGTATTCTCTCTATATTTCCCACCCTTCCTCATTTTCCCCCATTCTTTCTTGATACAGAAATCCCAAAGGAGATATGCACCATTCTAGCATAGTGTTTAAGAACATGGGCTCTGGAGCCTGAATCCCTGGGTTCCACTCCTCCACTACTAGGTTGGTGCCCTCAGGCCATTGTTTAACGTCTCTGTTCCTCAGTTTCCTCATCTGGGTTGTTAAGAGGTTAAATTAAGTCACATGTGCAAGCATCTAGAAAGTACCTATCACATAGTAAACACTTAAATTCAGTGTTGTTATTAGTTTTAGTATATGTATACACAAAGCTCTAAAAATTAGAGACTGATTAAGTCATTCATATAGCCAATAATTTGATGGCATTGCTACTAGCATATAGCTCTTAGAAAGTACATAAACAACAGGCTCTGTGATCCCTTTAGAATTCTAATAAATTCTTAATGAAGTACATACCCGCATTTGGAAGAAAACTCTAGCTAAAGAACAAAAAGGGGAGCATATTAAGAAGAATACATATCTTCCTAGATTATTTTCTGGGCTAATTATCACTGAAGAGGTACTAGAAGAAACAAATGAGCAAAGGGGAAAAAGAGAGAGAGGCAAACAAAGAAACAGACTCTTAACTATAGAGGACAACCCACCACCAGAGGGGATGTGGGTGGGGCGATGGGTTAAACAGGTGGTAGGGATTAAGGAGTGCACTTGCTATGATGAGCACTAGGGAGCGTATGGAAGTGTTATGTAACTTAATTGTACATCTGAAACTAGTATTATACCATATGTTAACTAACTGGAATTTAAATAAAAACAAAACAAAAAAGATCCATTGTGCAGGAAGAAAATACTAGAATTTCATGTATATTTATATTTCATCCATTTAAACTATTTTTATTTCATAATAAATGCAACGTGTTAGTTAATATATTAATTCAGTAATATATATACATGTTTTAGAGATTGATGCTCAAATTTTTTTAATAATAGGATATGGTAAGAAAATATTTAGCTACTACCTTGAATATGTCAAATGCTCCTGCTTCCAAGATAACAATCTGATTGCTTTTGAACAGGTTTAGTTATGAGTCCCATTTTCATATGAAAACAAGTTTTTAAAGAAGAGTAGACTGGGGCGCCTGGGTGGCTCAGTGGGTTAAAGCCTCTGCCTTCGGCTCGGGTCATGGTCCCGGGGTCGTGGGATTGAGCCCCACGTTGGGCTCTCCACTCAGTGGGGAGCCTGCTTCCCCTTCTCTCTCTGCCTGCTTGTGATCTCTTTCTGTCAAATAAATAAATAAAATCTTTTTAAAAAAATAAAGAAAGAAAGAAGAGTAGACTAAAAAAATAATGTATTGGCCACTTACAAGAAAAATTTGAGGCAAAATGGGTATTAATAATTTCAAGAAGATCCATTATAAATTTTAAATGTTCCCAACTCAGCTTTTATTATCTCCCTTACCTCATGCCATGTTCTATATCTTACATTTTTTTCTTTAGGAGGTGGTTAAGAAAGACATAATTGGTTAATATTTTAGATACAACATGAAAAAAAGTTTCTTTAGAAACTTTTTAAAAATAAATTGTGCCCAGTGTTGAAATACCTGGGGTTTTACTGAATATCTTTGCTCCTTTGATTACTCATTGTTCTCTTATAAAATATACATTAAAAAAAATAAAAATAAAAAAATTTTAAAAAAATAAATTAAAAAATAAATAAAAATTAAAAAATATACAGTTAAAAGTATAATATACTTTATCGTGTACTATATTTATTTTTGTTGTTGTTGTTTTAGATCAAACCACCAGATCATCATCTCAATATCCAGAATCATTTTGGAAGTCATCACAAGGTAAATAAAATTATGTCTTCAGCTCTTAAAAGTCTACCTGTGTGTGTGGTCAAACGCTGTTTTTATTTTTGAAGATCCTCTTTTCCAATTTAACATGCAGTGTTCAAAAAGAGGTCTAGTGAATGCTAAAAAACTCATTCAGCATCTTGAATTTGCTTCAGTTCTGTACTTAAGCTTGAATTTTATTTTAAAAAACAAGAATCTTCATTCAACAAAGACTTGTTGAATGTCCTTGCTTCCCATATAAATTTGTTGACTGTTTTTTGCTTCCCATATAAATTTGTTGACTGTTTTTAGTTTAATTTGACTAATGTAGTTTGAGTCTACTTATGTGGACATATTCTAATAAGGATATAAAGTTATATATGTAGTATGATTTGAGCTCTATTGCAAAATTTTGGAAGGTTGAATAAGTAATAAACCAAAGTATAATAAAAAGTTAATGATAAGCTAGGTGGTAGATATATAAAAATCTTACAGCCTCACTTACAATCTTGAAATTTTCACAATATGTTGAGAAAATGTAACAAAAGAAAAGATTATAAAGTAATACACTAAAATGCTAATAACAATGATTTGTTCAGGATGGTAGAATAATTGGTGACATTTTTCTTTTCCTTCTGTATTTTGCAGATTATATACAATGGATATATATTTCTTAGGTTAAGCAGAAATGATGGTTTTTTCTTTTCCATTTTTAAATCAAGTCCCAGAATTGAGTTAATTATTAATCAACCTAAAATATCCTTGTATATAAAATCTTCAAGGACTTTTTTTTTCTTTCCACATCATCTTTTTTTAAATACAAGACTGTATTTATTAAGATTTTATTTCTTTATTTGTCACAGAAGGCAAAGCAGTCTCCCTGCTGAACAAGGAGCTGGATGTGGAACTCGATCCCAGGAACCTGGGATCATGACCAGAGCCATAGGCAGACACTTAACTGACTGAGCCACCCTGCTGTCTCAAGAGACTGTTTTTAGAGAAAAAGTCTTTAGAAATCTGTTTTGTAATCACTGCGTTCATAAAATTCCACTTTATTTGACTTTTTAAATATTTAGTATTTGGAAGGTTCTGGGTGTGAAGTTAAAACTGCAGTAAAACAGAAGCCACTGAGACATGAAAATAAATCATTTGTGGAAAATTACTTGCTGAATCATCTTATATCTTTGCCCTTTGTTATTATACATCTTTGATTTTTGGAAGCTCTTAAAAGTATCTCCGTATATAAATCATGCTACCTGCATACAGTGAATATGTTTTAGTTATGAAAAATGAGTACTTAATATACTAAGAAATAGGTGATCGAGATATATATCCTTAAATCTAAGATGCCATTATTTCATGTTTCCCTGAGAAAGATAAACAAACCATCCAGTCAAATTATGACATATCCTTGATTATAAGATACAGATCTAAGTCAGAAGTGTTTTTTAAAAAGTATTTCTTGAGGTGCCTGGGTGGCTCAGTCCGTTAAAGGTCTGATCTTGGTTTCGGCTCAGGTCATGATCTCAGGGTTGTGGGAATGAGCCCTGTGTTGGGCTGTGCACTCAGTGCAGAGTTTGAGATTCTTTCCCTCTCCTACTCTTCTTCCCCTTCTGCCCTCCCGCCTCCTACGCCGCTCCCTCCCTGCTCCCTCACATGCACACACACTCTCTCAAATAAATAAATCTTAAAAAAAAAAAAAGTACTTCTTAAAATCAGTGAAAGACATTTTAAAAAGCATTTGTCTACTTTTTTTAAAAAAAGTATTTTGTTGGTATAGACTGAAAACAAATATGAAAGAGTATTCATGTCTTACTCACTATGGTATCCCTGCACATAATAGGCACTTAATAAATATTTCTGAATTTTTAAGTTGTGCATTTCTTTTTTTAAAAAAAAATTTTTTTAAGATTTTATTTATTTATTTGACAGAGAGAGAGATCACAAGTAGACAGAGCGGCAGGCAGAGAGAGAGGGGGAAGCAGGCTCCCCGCTGAGCAGCGAGCCTGATGTGGGGCTCGATCCCAGGACCCTGGGATCATGACCTGAGCCGAAGGCAGAGGCTTTAAACCACTGAGCCACCCAGGTGCCCCTAAGTTGTACATTTCTAAAATGTTTTATTTCTTTTATAGTTAGCATATATTGCGTTTCTATGCAGAAAAAAAATTGAAAAATTTACTGTGACACTTGTATCAATGTGTAGAAATAACTCATTTCTTTAGGGCAGATTTAGAAATTTATTTTGTTGTAATTGTTCAAAATATCATTTCTAATTGTCCCATTATATTATTTTACAGTTGTCCTTAGATACCATCCCAAAACAAAAAATAGCATCTTTCTCTTCATAACTACTTTGCAATACCCGCAACATTGCTTACATAGTATATATTAACATATATGGACTATCTGGGTTTATATCTCAGCCCTACTACTTCTAGATATGTAATCTTGGGCAAATTATCAGTTTCAATGTCCTGATTTGTAATTAGGAATAATGGTATCAACAAGCATAAAGTGTGAGAATTAAGTGAAATTATACTTCATACATGCATTCAGTACATGCAGCCATTATTTTGATGGTATTGATCCTAAAGTTAACTTACTATTATTTAATTCTTGAATACTTTGAAATTTAGAAAAGGGAAAAAAAGGATATATCACATGTTTGGGACTGATGAAAGAAAGGTTTGATTTTTGTGGGGATTTTTTTTGGTTTGTAGTATCCACATTATACAAGTAAAATGTCTACGCAGTATCTTCACTGTTCTTATTTCCATGTATTGTATGACTGACCTTATTTTTGTTCTCTGTTTTAGGTCGAGATTTCATAACTCTTGCTAAGCATTCTTCTGTGCTAAGTATGTGGTTGGTTGTCTGTTCTTTTATCAGTCAAGTAATTTTGACTTTGTCAAATTTAGATTTGACCTGGTTTTAAGTAATTTTATCCTCTTTACCTTTTAATCCCACCGCATGGTGGTCCTAAATGTGTAATTACTCTGTGATGTGGAAATGTGTTTAGGACTACTTTACCTGCAGTAACTTATTTACAAGAATAAATGGTGAACTTTTTTATTCTTAAGTAATACTGAAATCAAGTTCAAGTATTATTGAATTCAGTCATTCTCAGACCAGAACAAAGGACTTGTATATAGTTTTGTCTATTAGGTGATTATATATTTATTTGCTGCCTGTTTTGCTGTAAGTAGTGGTTCATCCTTCATGGTATGATCCTTTAACATTATCTTTTACTTCTGAACCTGTTACTTTTGTTGTTTTCCTCCCAAAATTTGTTTTGCCTTTCTGATAAATTTACCTTGTAAATTTGTATGGTCTACATTTTCAAAATATGTGAAATGATATCTTGATATATGTATTTGCTTCAGGCTCGGGATATCAAAAAACACCTCAGGAATGGTTTGAACAAACCGCAAGAATAAGGGCTAGGATGCAAAGTAAGTTGATAAATCTCTACCTATTATTGAAGTGATTTTAAGTTTATGTGCTGTCTTTATTATTCAACATGCAAAAATATTTAGTTCTTCAGATAGGCATTTAGATTGTGACTTCACTAATAAAGAAGAGCTATGATTACTGGTTATTTCCATCTGCTTGAAGGAGCAGACGATGGTGTGGATGTAAAGTGTAAGCAGTGGTGTGCGAAAGCCAGTGGACGATGGGTGCAGACTCCACAACTTGTCAGTTCTGTCTAGCAGCAGTCCAGTCCATATGCGATCATGAAATTCTACTCTCTTGACAGTACCTGGTTTTTATTTGTAGCGGATTCAGTTTACTTTTGTATAAATAACCACTTAGAGCAACTCTGCCTGCCCATTATATTAAGTAATAAAGATTGAAACCTACAAATAGTATATTCATGTTTAGGTTTAGGGTGGATTAAATGTCACAGAATTTGAGAAATACCACAGATAGACGTGATGAAATAATCATGCTTTGAATTCAGTGTCTTTCATAATTTCTGTGGCTGTGTCCACATTAAATCTTGACTGTATTAAAAAGAACTAAGTTACCCTTAACTTTTTAACTTTTTAACTAAGTTTACCCTTAACCCTTAAATACCCTTACCTTTAACTATATATACACTTCTTTATTTATCTAACCACAATAAATCTCAAGGTCATTAGGTACGCCCTTATTTTTATTTAGATAATATAAAAATTCCCATCACATATCTCTTGCTCAAGAAATAACTAATTGTGGGGCGGGGTACCTGGATGACTCAGTCGGTAGAGCATGTGACTCCTAATCTCGGGGTTGTGGGTTCAAACCCCACACTGAATATAGAGATTACTTAAAAATAAAGTCTTAAAAAAAACAAAAGGAAAGATGAACTGTAATAGGACAAAATTACCTTGTGGTAAACAAACCTCTGTGCCTTTCCATCAGCAAAGTAGTGATGGTCATAATTCATTCTTTCCCACCAGTGAAGTTTTATTCCTCTTGTGAGTTCTTCCACTGTCTAAAATTGAAAAAACATTGTCCTTGCTTTATTGTCGGCTGTCATTCCATATTATATGTACCTTGCTATCAGAAAACCATTTCTTGGGGCACCTGGGTGGCTCAGTCGTTAAGCGTCTGCCTTCAGCTCAGGTCATGATCCCAGGAGCCCCTCATCAGGATCCCTGCTCGGCGGGAAGCCTACTTTCCCTCTCCCACTCCCCCTGCTTGTGTTTCTGCTCTCTCTTGCTGTCTCTCTCTCTGTCAAATAAATAAATAAAATCTTAAAAAAAAAGAAAACAAAAAACCATTTCTTCTTACAATTTTCTCTTTCTGACCTATTATAATAAGAAAGGCAAATATTAATTATTTAGCTTACTAGGATTATGTTTATAACAAGTATCAAAAATTAAAACTTAGGGAGTGCCTGAGTGGCTCAGTTGGTTAAGTATCTGACTCTTGGGCGCCTCGGTGGCTCAGTTGGTTGAGCAACTGCCTTCGGCTCAGGTCGTGATCCCTGGGTTCCGGGATCGAGTCCCACATCGGGCTCCCTGCTCCACGGGAAGTTTGCTTCTTCCTCTAACCTTCTCTCCTCTCATGCTCTCTCTCACGTTCTCTGTCTCTCAAATAAATAAAATCTGTAAAAAAAAAAAAAAAGTATCTGACACTTGACTTCGGCCCAGGTCATGATCTCAGGGTTGTGAAATCGAGCCCCACATCAGGCTCTGTGTTGGATGTGGAGCCTGCTTAAGATTCTCTCCTCTCCCTCTGCTCCTCACTGCTGCCCCTGCTCTTTCTCTTGCTCTTTCTCTAAAAAAAAAAATTAAAACCTACTTTATAGATCTGAGAAATATATTCTTAGAAGTAAAAATGGTTGAGTTTAAGTATATACACTATATAAATCTGGGAGATTTGTTATGTTAGTTCTTAACCATATATTCTGGTAATTTATAGCAGATACATTCCTTCTGAGTAAGTGGAGTGTAGTACACGTTGTTACCAAAAAATGTTTGTATAATTTTTATTTCCTCTGATAAGATACTGTGCAAGTGCAATGCAGAAGGGAAAATAATTATATTAAAGATCTGATTGGAATGTAGAAATAGATCTTTTTAGTTGCTAAAGTGATACCTAAGTCTTAGTACTTTATCTGTTTGCATCCCTACTTTATCTTAACTTAGTGCATTTATTATGTCTTAAATAACTGTACACTGATTAATAGCTGTCTACTGTATATAGTTTTGAGAGTTATATAGAGATTATATACCAGAAGTTTGCACAGTAAGGTGCAGATAACAGAATTTTTTACACCCTTAACCACATGAGGACTTTAAGATAAGAACACTGAACACGAAGAAAATGTTTTCCATAAAAGTGGAAGACTGCAGTGATTGTCATACAGCCTTACAGATGCCTTTTCAATCCAAAATCATTTTAAAAAATTGTTTGCTTATGGGACGCCTGGGTGGCTCAGTTGGTTGAGCAACTGCCTTTGGCTCAGGTCATGATCCCGGCGTCTTGGGATCGAGTTCCGCATCGGGCTCCTTGCTCCGCGGGGAGCCTGCTCCTCTCTCTGCCTCTGCCTGCCTCTCTGCCTGCTTGTGTTCTCGCTCTGTTAAATGAATAAATAAAATCTTTAAAAAAAAAATTGTTTGCTTAGCATTCTGAATTTCATATTTCATTAAGTTTACATTTTTGCCTGCTTTAGTGCTAAAAAAAATTAATTTTTAGATTTAGGTTTTCAAGTACCTGGGATTTTAGATCCTTATTGTCATCTCATGTTCCCGCCACTTCCCTGGGCAGACAGGTCGCAGTTTGGGTTTCTGTCTGTGTCCTAACCTTTTGGGGAAGATGGTACCACTATCTTTATTTTTCTATTTCCCAGATGATAAAACGGTGAGAATAAGGAAGAGTTTCTATGGAGGGGTCAGACCTCTGAATCAGTGCTTTATCAGTATACATGCTTTGGAACCTATCTCTAAAAGTAGTGCAGAGACATGAAAGAGAGTTTGGAGTTAGAGCTCCAGTCCCAACTCTTCTACTTACTAATTGAGTGATCTTGGTAAAGCTCTTTAACCTTTGTGAACCTCAATTTTCTTTCCTTTAAAGTAGAGATTTTTTAAGTCTAAATAACAAATGAATAATTACTAGTATTTATTGTTAACAATATATTGTGTAATAATCAATAACAACTATGAAAGAGTCATGCCCTCTGCTCTTGACTTTATTATAGAGTGATTGTTACTGTACTCTTCAAACTGGAAAATCTTGAACTTTATCTTTTGTGTGTATATTTTTAAGGAATTTCTGTCACTATTTCTAATAATTTAGAAATAATATTTAGAAATTAATTTCTAATAATTTAGAAATTAATTTCTAATAATATTTTTTAATAAGAGGGATGGAGGTTATCTTAGAGAATGCTCTGCCTGAGCAGTAGATACCTTGCTACGTTTGCTTATGTCCTATGTATTTTATATTATATGTTATATAATAACTGTTCTTTAGCTATCCTTCATCATTAAAATCATCATAGACGAGAACTTAACAATTTTCATACATTATCTCATTTGAACTTTGCAATCATGGAGTAAGATATTCAAGATAAACATTATCTTGATGGATTTTTTTTTTCTAAGACGGTTGTATTATGTTTCATATGCTCTTTCACTGTAGGTTCCTTTACTTGCCATCCTCATATAATAACTCCTTTAGTCATTTTTCTTAAGTACAATTGCATGCATTTAATGTATACAACTCAATATGCTTGGAGATAAGTATACATCTGGGAAGCCATGACCATCTGGGAAACTATGCCATAAGCATATCACCTCCAAAAGTTTCCTCCTACCCTCTTTATTTATTATTACGTGCGTGTGTGATAAGAGCACTTAACATAAGATCTACCCTCTTGGCAATTTTAAATATACAGTACAGTATTGTTAACTATAGGTGCTCTGCTTTATAGTAGATTTCTAGGACTTACTCATCTTGTATAACTGAAACTTTATACCCTTTAATACCTCCTCATTTTCCCCTGCCCCCAGCAACCACCATTCTATTCTCTCTGCTTCTGTGAATTTGACTATTGTAGATTCTTCATAAAATGAATTGTCTGCCAGAACCTACAACTCTGTTGTTTTATATGATGCAAAACATTGTAGATTTTGTATGTATTATTAATACTATTAAAAATTAGAAGATAATGTGAAAAAGAAATTTATATTTATTTACAGGTATAATGATTCATAAATTGATAATGAAGAAGCAGATGTATGATTGTTTTATGGTAGCCTGGTGTAATTGATTGCTTCCTAGTAGACTAACCTATATACTAATAAATGGATCATTATAAAATTTCTATCGTATACAGTATTAGTCATATTCATAATATAGTGTTGGAAACATCATTGCTTTTTAAAAAACATGTACCTGTGATGGTAGGCCAATAGGCAGTTTCTCCATTTACTAGGGGGAGAGGTATACAGTATCCTATTTCCTTGAAAGCAAAGTTATGAAACAGTAAGAAAACTGACATTATGAATTTTATATGAAGTATCACTCCTCTTATGCCTATATAAGGATAGGCTATCCTCTTCCATACAAGTCTTGCACACAGTGTTCTACATGGTGAGTACTTAGGAGAAGATGATGACACAGAAACATCTCCTACAGATCTTGCCATACAGATTTTCACACCAGGACACTCATACACATAAAACAGATAAGCTCATTGACTGTACAGCATGATGGTTATTTACTGTTCATTAGGTGGAAGTGCATCATCATAAAGGACTTCAACCTCATCTTCTTTGTATTGAGTAGGCTGAGGAGGAAGAGGAAGGGTTGGTCCTGCTGTTTGAAGGGTAGCAGAGGCTGAAAAGGTGGAGAATGTAGGAGAGGCAGGCACGTTCCAAAATACATAGTTTCTGTCTGACTTTTTTGCCTTCTCATGTCTGAAAAAATGTGTCCGTATGGCACCAACTTTCTTCCACCATTTCCTTTAGTTTCAGTGCCTCTATCATAAAAAGGTCCATGATGTAAAAGAAGTCGAAGGCAGTCTTGAATAATTGGAAGCCTTCTGCCAGATTATCTAATGTCACTTTGTTTTCTGGCACTTCTTGGTCTTCTGCCTTCTTCCTCAGAGCAGGAGCACTCATCTCCATCAAGTCATCTTTTAATTGCTCTGGTGTGTCTATTTGTTCTTGAGTGTCTCTAAGATCCATATCTTTGTTTTTAATTCCGGTATAATTAACATACAGTGTAATATTGGTTTCACATTTACTGTATAGTGACTCAGCAGTTACACAGAGCTTATCACAGTAAATGTACTCTTAATCCTCTTCACCCATCTTCCCACCCACCTCCCCTCTGGTAACTATCAGTTTGTTCTCTATGTTTAAGAGTCTGGTTTTTTGTTTATCCTTTTTTCTTTGTTTACTTTCTTTGTTAAATTCCACATATGAGTGAAGTCATATGATAGTTGTTTTTCTCTGATTTATTTATTTCACTTAGCATTACACCCTCTAGATTCATCCATTTTTTAAAAAGATTTTATTTATTTATTTGACAGAGAGAGACACAGTGAAAGAGGGAATACAAGCAGGGGGGGTGGGAGAGGGAGAAGCAGGCTTCCCGCCAAGCAGGGAGCCCGATGTAGGGCTCAATCCCAGGATCCAGGGATCATGACCTGAACCAAAAGCAGACGCTAATGACTGAGCCACCAAGGCGCCCCTAGATTCATCCATGTTGTGCAAATGGCAAGATTTCATTCTTTCTTATACACACACACACACACACACACACACATCTTCCTTATCCATTCATCTATCAATGGACAGTTAGATTGCTTCCATAACTTGACTATTGTAAATAATGCTGCAATAAACATAAGGGTGCATGTGTCTTTTCAAATTAGTGTTTTCATATTATTTGGGCAAATACTCTAGTGGAATTATTGGATCATAGGGTAGTTCTATTTTTAATTTTTGGAGGAAACTCCATACTGCTTTCCATAGTGGCTGCACCAGTTTGATTCCCATCATCGGTACAATGAGGATTATTTTTTCTCCACATCTGTGCCAACACTTGCTGCTTGTGTTTTGATTTTCACCATTCTAACAGGTCTGAGGTGATATTTCATTGTGGTTTTGATTTGCATTTTCCTAATGATGAATGATACTGAGAATCTTTTCATGTGTCTGTTTGCCATTTGTGTGTCTTCTTTGTAGAAATACCTAGTTCCTGTCTTGTGCCAATTTTTAATTGGATTATTTGTTTTTGTATGTGTTGAGTTGTAGTTCTTTCTCTATTTGGGTACTGATCCTTTATCAAATATGTCATTTACAGATATTTTCTCCTATTATGTAGGTTGTCTTTTAGTTTTGTTGATGATTTCCTTTGCTGTGCACAAGTTTTTTATTTTGGTGGAGTCCCAGTAATTTATTTTTGCTTTTGTTTCCTTTGCCTCAGGAGGCCTATCTAGAAAAAATGTTGCTGCGGCCGATGTCAGAGACATTATCGCCTGTGTTCTTTTTTAGGATTTTTATGATTTAAGCTCTTACATTTAGGTCCTTAATTCATTTGAGTTTATTTTTGTAGATGGTTTAAGAAAGGGGTCCAGTTTTTTTCTTTTGCATGTAGCTGTCCAGTTTTCCCAACAGTATTTGTTGAAAAGACTGTCTTTTTCCCATTGCATATGCTTTCCTCCTTTGTCGAAGATTGACTATATAATCACGAGTTTATTTCTGGGCTTTTTATTCTGTTCCATTGATCTTTATGTATGTTTTTGTGTCAATACCATACTGTTTTGATTACTACAGCTTTTTAGTATAGCTTGAAGTGCAGGATCCATATCTTGAAACTCTTCACTCCCTACCTTGGTCATATTTATGATCTCTTTCATGATTTCCTTGACTGGCTGTATTGTAAACCCTGTGAGGTCTTACACATCTAGACACAGTTTTCTCCAGCAGGAATTTATTGTTTTGGGCTTGATGCCTTTTATGTAACACCTATGGCATTATTAGAGTATATACTACTGTTAATTTTATGCAGTTATTATTTAATACTGCATCCTTACGTTCGTATGCCTTTCTTTCAGCCGCAAATGGCACCATGTACACTCTGTGTGCATAAATCCTGATAAATTTTAACTTCTGTCGTTTATGTGTGTTTTATGATAGCAAATGATAGAATAGTATCTACATATATTTTATGCGTTCGTGAAATATCTAACTTTTCCTTAATATTTGAAAATACTTCTAGGCTATGCAATTCGACTGTTTTTTTCAGATTGTTGCAAATCTTCAAAAAATTTTCCAATGTATTTATTTTTAAAAATCAACATATAAGGACGCCTGGGTGGCTCAGTCGGTTGAGCCGCTGCCTTCAGCTCAGGTCGTGATCCCAGGGTCCTGGGATCGAATCCTGTGTTGGGCTCCCTGCTCGGCAGGGATCCTGTTTCTCCCTCTGCCTGCCGCTCCCCCTGCTTGTGCTTACTTTCTCTCTATCTCTGACAAATAAATAATAAAAATCTTTAAAAAAATTAAAAAAATTAAAAACCAACATATAGGGGCACCTGGGTGGCTCAGTTTGTTGACCGTCTGCCTTCGGCTCAGGTCATGATCCCAGGGTCCTGAGATCAAGCCCGCATCGGCTCCCTCCTCCACAGGAAGCCTGCTTCTCCCTCTCCTGCTCCCCCTGCTTGTGCTCCCTCTCTCACTGTGTCTCTTTCTGTGAAATAAATAAAAAAAATCTTTAAAAAACAAAAAACAAAAAACTCCAGGCAAATGATAGATGGCAGTATTGGTAAATGTAGGTCATACAAATTAGTAACAGCCTCTTCACCTTCTGAACCCTGTCCTTCCATTTCTTCTTTCTTTTATGTTAAAATCTGTGGTCATGCAAAGAAGGATGGAAGGGGAAAGTAAAGAGTTGGGATAGTTTTTGTTTGCTAAAATAATGGTAGAAATAGAGATTTGGTGGTGTCATGATAAAATTATTTTTAAAATCTGTGGTGTAACCACAACCCTAAATAATACTGACTTGTCTATTAATAGAAATGGTAAAAAGTTTTTAATATAATTTAAAAAAATATTACTCATTTTTGAAGTGATCCGAGGCACCAGAGTAAATATTTGTATCAGTCTGAGGTAGAGAATAGGATTAACATTGTATTTTAGCTTAAAACCCCTTATCCAGGTAGCTCAGTAATCCATAATCCATATTTTGTCTTTTTTTCCCTCTTATAGCATCATCACCAGGCAAGAGCTCAGTATATGGCAGTTTTTCAGATGGTATAACATGTTTTCTTTTCTTTTAGCTGTGCTTATTTTCTTTGTTCTCTTAACTTTGTGCCATAAGTTTCACTACTTCCATTAAATAATTTGGGTCAAATACTCTAAGGCTTTCTCACAAAACAAATGTATTTTATGCTTTATACTAGACCCCATGGCATGCTGTGAATAATTATGAAAGAAATAACTCTTGAGTCTCAAGGAGCTGTCAGTGTAACGGGCGCTTAAATCTTCCACTTTTTCTTCTATTTCTGGCTGATTTCTGCCTTATATTCTCTTGGTGAAATTTGTATTTTCTTTCTCTGTTGGAATTACTTAAATTATGAACCCATAAATTGATAGTCTTTATTATTCCTATCATTAGATGACAGCATTCAGAAATCAGAACTTGGGAACCGGTCTCCTTCAACCTCTAGCCACCGTAAGTTTGTCTATTCAGTTTTTATTGATGAGTTTCTAAAATTGGCCATTCATAATTGTTTTAAATTTTTTTGACAGCAAAAAAACAATGCTATTTGAAGAATTGTATTTTAAGCACTTAAGAGGAAAAAGTATATATTTATTAGCAGTGAAATTCTTTAAGGACAGACTATATGAAACAACATCTGGTTTTCCCCTTCACTTAATTAGCCATACGACCAAAAGTAAAAGCAGAACTACTAATACCAATAACCAGGTGAACCTTGCTGTGTCAAAAGAAAGATGGGATATAGCATGATGTAATAAGATTACCATGGGTTTTAGAGTCCCCAGACCTGTATTTGATTAGATTGGACCACTTACCCTTCTATCACAGCCTTGGAGCAAGTTTCTTTAATTCTCTAAGCCTATTTATTATCCTGAAGAGTACTAAAAAAATAATTTCACAGTGACTCTCACTTTGGTCTCAGTACCACTTTCCACTAGCAAAATTAGTATCTTTAAAGAAGTTTTTTAATGTAATATAAGCTATACCTATACATATTTACCTAGAAATTAAAGTTGAAAAATTTTTTAAATATCTACTTATTTTTAAATAATTTAGTAAGAATCGTGATAGATTGCCTATATTTTCTAATCTCTTTAATGTCTGGCTTAATAAAATAGAGCTAGATTCTCATATCTGCTTCTGTATTCAGTCTATTACAATATATTGTTTTCTGCAGTATATAGAAAAACCCAGCTTTATACAGATAATGTAGATTTTTTTAATAGTCTAAAGATAACTTGGGATAATCTCTTTTGATACTGTCCAAAACTCAAGTAGTTACTTAACATGCAAGATCTGAAACCAAATTAATGAAACTTTTTGTGTTCTATTACATTAAAATTGGTCTTTCTTGCACTTTGGATAGAGTATCATGCACTGATCATTTGGAAAATACTGTTTCACTAAGTTATGTAGATCTTCCAAATGCTGACACATTTCTAATACAGTATAAAAAGATCACATTTGTTAATGTCACCACCAATCTTGAGAGAAAAAGTCTTTAAGGATTCAGGAGCTGTCAAGTTTATAGTGGCAGATACAGTATTTCTACAATCCTAATTTTCACTTTAAACCGTGAATTTTCTAATGGGCAGCAAATAATGTCAGTTTTTCCTAGAAACAACAGACTCACTGTGTCCATTTTCAAGAAAATGTCTGACAAATACCCAAGTCTAACCGTAGTTTGTCCCTTGTTCTTAAAAGTACTAGTTCAGCTCAACTCAGTTGCACAGAATTCTTTTCCCTGAGAAAACTGTACTATCCCAGGTATCAGAAGTGCTTTAAGTATATTTCCCAGTTCTTCACATATTTTATTGAGATTTATACTCAAGGGTTGAATTTTAATATGATAAATAATTTTAACTGCTTTATGAAGCAGTTTCACTGATAACCTTAAATGCATGGCTGTGAATACAGAAACTACATTAGCACTGCTCTGTGATCTACGCTAAGGTATCATTTGTTTTTCCCACCATGGCTTTGCACCATCCATGCAAATGTCAACATGGCGGGAAAAGTCAGATAACATCTTAGTGTTATGAGACTAACTGTAACCTCAGGGACCCTCTTGGAAGGATCTAGAGGATACCCAGCAATTACACTTTGAGAGCCATTACTCTAAAAGGTTCATAGTACAAATAGGTGTAAAAGTATTGTTGCTATCCTATTTATATGAAGTGGTATATGAGAAAGTGCTTATAAACTGAAAAGCACTAGATAAATGTAAATTGATACTATTATTGCCAATAATAATTAGGAATGAATTGCATACTCAATTTTACTGGTATTAACTTGCATTCCACAAAAGGTGGGCATCAGTGAAATTAAAGGGACAGCTAGCTATTATAAAATATGGAAGGCTTTCACTTATAGTGCATCCTTTTTTAATCCCTTACATACTTCAGAAATATTCCATGTCTGGATAATAAGCTATATGAATTTTGGGTGTCTAAAATGTAAAACTATGTTATCTAGTGACTTTTATTATTGTTTGCCTCCCAAATACTAGCAGTAGTAATAATAGTTTTGCCTTAAAAATTATATTATTTCCAAAAAAAAATGATATCATTTCCGACTTGCTTATGCCATTTCATATCTTTGAATTCTGCTTTTTCTCTTAAGGCTTTTAATCATTTTGACATTGAAGAGACACATGCATACTTACACACCTAAAACCTATGGGTGTGAGATTTTCTTAAATACATGTGATGAACATTTCTTTAAGAAAGTAAATTACTAGCTCCATTCTTTAAATTCCTTCCTCTTTTATCTAATGTTTGTGAAGATTAATACTGATTTTAAAACTTACTTGTCCTTGAATCTAAGAAAATGGTATTTGAATCTTTTTTTTTTTTTTTTTGGTCCTGAGCAGAAGTGACTGGACAACCCAAAAGTGCATCTTTTATCAAGCTGTGGTGGTTGGTACCTGCTCTGATAGTTTTTTTGGCTGTTGGTTTTTTGGTCACTCGTAGTCCTGAGGTGGAAACCACTGCTGTTCAAGAGTTCCAGAACCAGATGAAACAACTTATGAATAAGTATCAAGGTCAGGATGAGAAGCTGTGGAAAAGGAGCCTTACATTCCTGGAGAAACATCTCAACAGCTCCCATCCCCGGCCTCAGCCTGCTATCTTACTGCTCACTGCTGCTCGGGATGCTGAAGAAGCACTCAGGTGTCTGAGTGAACAAATTGCCGATGCCTACTCTTCTTTCCGGAGTGTCCGTGCCATCCGGATTGATGGGGCAGGCAAAGCTACTCAGGACAGTGATATCGTCAAACAGGAGGTAGACTGGGAACTGAGCAATGGATTCCAGAATGGCCAGAATGCTGCCGTGGTCCACCGCTTTGAGTCACTGCCTGCAGGCTCTACTTTGATCTTCTATAAATATTGTGACCATGAAAATGCAGCCTTCAAAGACGTAGCCTTAGTCCTGACAGTCTTGTTGGAGGAAGAGACACTGGGAACCAGTCTAGGCCTAAAGGAAATTGAAGAAAAAGTGAGAGATTTCCTCAAAGTCAAGTTCACCAACTCTAATACGCCCAACTCCTACAAACATATGGACCCAGACAAATTGAGTGGGCTCTGGAGCCGTATTTCTCACTTGGTCCTGCCTGTCCAACCTGAAAATGCCCTGAAAAGTGGTATCTGCTTATAAAGTGTGACAGAAGACAAAATCATGTCTCAAGTTCTGAGAATTTTTCAGACTGTCTAGCCAGAGACAGGATTCAGAGCTCTTTTTGAAAGAACTGGTTTCTTTTTAAAGGAAGTTAAGTTCTTATGTAAACATGGAACATCTAAATCATTTATTCAACCTAATTATCTGTTACTTGAGAGAATCATTTCTCTGTTTCCATTGAGATCTATGTTAATGATCTTTGAGGACTATAAATTATATGTGGCCCCATAGAGGATCTGTTTAGGTTCGGGGTTGAAACATTATTGCTGTGGTATGACCAGACCAGGTTGGGAGGGATTGGGCTCCTTTCTATGAATCCTCTCAATTTTTTAAGTTAGATTTTTCAGAGTTTGCTATTAGTAAGGCAGCTCTCTAAATGCAACTGTGGGTTTTCCCATTTTCTCTTTTACGTCATTAGGTGCTCATTCCTTAGCTTCCCCTTGTAGGAACAAGAGTAATGAAAGGTCATCTGAGTATGTTTTTGGACTTTTTTTTTTTTCTTTGTTTTTGGAGGGCGGGAGGAGACAAGGGAAAAGAGAAATTGTGGAATGAGGAAGGAAAGGGGGAAAAATCTTCAAGATGAAATTTAAAACAAGCCTCTGAGACTTAGGTCACTCAGACATAGCCATACGAACCCCATTCTCAGTGAATTCTGTTGGGGTTTATTTTTCACACGTCCTTTTTTTCCTTTAAGAAATTTTTGGTCCTCCCAAGGATTTTGAAGCATGTGTATTATAAGGTTTAGCATATTTGTTCATTTGACTCTGAAGGGTGTGGTCAATTCAGAGCAGTTCATTTTGGACATATCCTGAAGCCTTTATTTTGAATTCAGAAATACAGTTGCAGGAATTGGTAAACCATTGGTCAGCCAGCTTTCCTGGACTGTCGAAGAAAGATTTGATTTTCTGCGTGCAGTCCTAAGTCCTTTAATGACACTCTTATGACAAACGTAAAGATTTACTATGCACATGATAAATTTTATTAAGAGTGCCTCAAGCCAAAAAGAAGGTGAACTTGACCATATGTGAAGAATGTTGAAATGTCCTATTGCGCATTCCTGTACTACTGTTGCATTTCAGGCGTCACTTTGCTTCTGTAACTGAGCTTTCTCAAAATCTGTCGACTGCTTTGTTTTTCTTAAAATCTTAAGATTCTGGATCCACCATGGTTTTGTTTAGTTTTTCACTGTCTACAAACCTTTAAATGAAAATACTGTTTTTAGAATACTAGAGGCAGTCACTGACTTAAACATTTACCTTTTGAGGATCCCATGCCTGGTAGTGGGGTGTGGTCCGGTTTCTTCGAGCTAGGACAACCAGTATTCATAAATTTATACCCTTTATTGAAATTTGTTCCTGTCAGAAGTCAGGCCATCTGATTTATAGAGGATTCTAAAATAAGAGTTTTTGAAAATGCTTGTTTTATACACATATATTATATGGAGAAACAAATGTTTTTATTAAATGTTTCACTGACCAAAATAATTTTAAAGAAATTAATGTTACTTATATCTTTCAGGAAAAATAATTGTAGCAACTGATCTGTAAATGACTTTAGAAAGCTATTTTAGTAATTTAAATAAATTTACTTTCTTGGTTTGTACTCTATGTTTTGTAAACTTAATGATTCATAAACCTTTTGGCTTTTTGTCAGTTAATCCTAGAGTTTTCTTTACACTTGAACAATTTTAGTAACTTCTGCTAACAGAACAAAGGCCAAAGAACTGGAGCCATTCACAAGTGTATTGGTTAAAAATATAATCGCCATGGTTTTCTGTTTTGTGCAGATATTTGAATTACCGCTATGTTGGAATTAATTTAGGTTTTCCTGACTTGGCAAAAGTATCTACAGCAGAGTTTCTGAAATTTTTTCTTCTCACCTTGCTAAAAAGCCTTTTTAGATATTGTTTTTTCTAATTGTCTACCCCCTGGATATTCTAATACCACACATATACTATATATCTGTTTATGGACTATATATATTTTTGTCCTTTATACGTAAGAAAAGTAAGATTTTTTTGCCCTCCAAGAACCAGTATTTGTCCCCACTGAGAATGCAAGCTCAAGAACATCTGTATTTAATTTATGTATGTATGTATGTATGTATGTATTTATCTATTCATTAAGTAGACTCCATGCCCAGCATGGAGCCCAATGTCAGGCTTGAACTTACAACCCTGAGATCAAGACCTGAGCTGAGATCAAGAGTCACACACCACCCAGACATCCCAAGAACATCTGTATTTTCGATGCTGCCTAAAACATTCTATTTTCTTTTTATGTTATTACCCTTTTGGAAGGGAAAATTTAATAAGTCATCAGCTTGAAAATAGGAGCCAGGGTTTCTAGAAATTAGGCACATTGTAACTTTGGGTGGTAACACTGGCCCAAGGAAAACCACAACACAGTACTGGTGTTAGAGATTTCTAGAAACTTAACTTGCTTCCCTTCCTTTAATGACTTTATTATCTTTAGGGAATTTTTCTAGACCTCCAATTCTCGAAACAAAGGTAGGAAGTAAACTTGATTTTTATTCTATGAAGAGAACTGTAATTTGTTTGCATAGTTCATGCCATTAGTTAATGCCTAAAGATACAAAAATCCAGTTTACCTTTGATCTTAGTTCTTTGGAAAGTGGCCTTTATGTTGGTAATGTAAGGAAGCATTTCTAGTGAATGGATAATGGACTGCTACATTGTCTCTATCAAGGTCCTAGAGGGAAATCTTACAGTATGAGGATTCTACTGGCATTAGCCACCGTGGAAAATGTGAGTCCTGAGTTGGAAAACAAGCCAAGAAGGTTGCCATTGACTAAAAGGAAACTTGTACCTTGAATATCTTTCTCTCTTTGGCCTGGATTCAGAGACATCTTGGTGTGTTTGCAGGCTCTTAAGGATTGTCACCTGAGCATAAATAAGGCAGAAACTCTTCACCATTTACATATTGCCCATTCTTAGACATGTCTGGAATATTTCCTCCTCTCTTGCCGTCTCCCTTTCCCCAATTTTATGTTTTGTTAATTCTTATTTGTTAGTTCTTTAGGACTCAGTTTAGGCAGAACTTCACTGAAACCTTCACTAATTTCCTTCCTCCAATACTGATTTAGGTACCTCTTTTTTATGCTCTCATTTACCGTATATTACCCCTGACACAGCACTTAGCCCACTCTGCACTACCATATGCCCCTTGAGAGCAAGAGTATCATCAATACACGCACAGTGGTAACCACAGACTGCTCAGATATTTCTTGAAAAAAATTGCACACCCTACCTACTTAGCTGAAATAGGTAAGTTGCATCTTAGTACTTCACCTGCTTTTTTCTGTTATTCCTGAGCCTTTTTCTAAAGCTATAGAACTACTTCACGGGGTACCTGGGTGGCTCAGTGGGTTTAGTGTCTGCCTTCAGCTCAGGTCATGGTCCCAGAGTCCTGGGATAGAGCCTGGCATAAGGCTTCCTGCTCAGCTTTCAGGAGCTTGCTGTTCCCCCTGCTTATGCTCTCTCTCTCTCTCTCTCTCTCTCAAATAAAATCTTAAAAAAAAAAAAAAAAAAAAAAAGCTAAAGCTATATAATTACTTCTGCCTCAATTCGGTAGTGCTATGAGTAATCTAAGGAAGAGGACTGATGCCATGGGATACTGGTTCTTTTCTGGTGGAAGCAAGGATTATTAGTGAGGGGTCCCCAAGGGGACGGTGAATGGTAAGAAACAAAACTGGGAGGCCATGAGGTCTTTATGCTGAGATCTGAAATTTGTGTTTCCTTTAATAAAGTGTTCCTTACATCTTCTCATATTGCTTAAGAGGGTAGTATAGTCCAAATAAGAGATGGCTATAGGTGTGAAGAGAATAGGATAAGAAAAAATATTGAGGTAGAAATGACAAGGTGTGGTTAATTGAATATTAGAGAAAATACCTCATAGAGGACTTTTCAAAGTGCTATACTACTAAAAATACCTCTTCATTCAATTTATCCCCTATATCCTCTTTCCCCCAAATACTGAGTACACAGTGGTAAACTAAACTCTTCTTTCTGCCTGTCTTTGTTGACTTTTAGCAGTTTGAAGTAGAGATAGACACGTATTTAGTCAGGAATTGTTTGATTGTAAAATACCCTGTCTAACCAGAAGAGGAGGGGTGGAGTCGGTGTTGTAAGAATGCGTTTCAGCCTCCGAGACCAGAGACTAGGAATGAGAGGACTGTTCATGAACAGCTCAGCCGCCATCCTCTCTTCCTCTCTACTTTTGGCTTGCTTCACCTTAGTAACCTCGCCTTCATGACTTAACTACATCAAGAGGGTGAACTTGATTGGCCCAATCCAGTGTATGGATGATCCCTGAAAAGAATATATAATGAAACCTAGCTGCCTAGGTCACTCCTTTAACAGAGACCATGAGGTGGGAATGGGGAATGGTATTCTCCTGAAGTCAGGCCAACAAGTGAGCAGATCGGGTTAAGGGACAACTAAAAACATCTTCAAATCTATAAAGACCTTTATATGACATGATGCTGGTTATTTCATTTTCACTTTAAAAAATGAAATAAAAGATGATGGAAACACTATTCAAATTTTAAAATCTGGGTCTTGATCATGGCTCTGTCTAGATAAATTTGACCCAAGCAAGTCCTTTATGTGGCTCTGCTACAAATGTGTTCTGATTTCTCCCCATTGCTTCTGCATTTTTTATGCTGAAAAAAGAACAGCTATCAAAACTTCAGGTACTGTCTTAATATATAATGACTATTATTAATTTGTTATAAGTCCCTCAAAAGAACACTGAGCTTTCTTTAATTTTCAGACTATGTCTTGGGCAAGTGCAGTGGTGGGAGTCTGTACCTGATTTAAATTTGATTTTTTAAGTTTCTCCCCTCCACCCCAACTTTAGAGAGTGCCATTCTTAGGCTAAACTTGAGGATCTTCTCCATGCTATGCAGCCCTTTACAGAGCACATTCATTCAGTAGTTATTCTTGATGGACAATCTTTTAAAAATCTCTCAATCTCTCATAGTTTAAGTGGACTTCCTCTCATTTCATCTACCATATAGATGGAAAAGATCTACATGAAAGTCTTCATATTTGAATATATATTAAGTAGTCTGTCACCCTTTCCTATTTTTTGTCAGCTACTTACTAAGTGTTTATTAAAGCTCTAAACGCTGTTTCAAGCACTTCACATGTACTAACAGGTTCAAGTCTCATGATAGCTCTACGAGGTAGTACTGTTATCCCAATTTAATAGACAGGAAGCTGAAGCACAGAAAGGTAAAGTGACACTCAAGAATACCCAAGAAAAAAGTGGTGAAGCAGAAATTCGAATTTAGACAATCTAGAATTTAGGCAGTCTGGCTTTAAAACATCTATTGTCAACCCCTAGGTACATAGTCTCTAGAACTCCCAAATACGGTATTTGCCCCCTATCTATTCAGACTCTATATAGGTTGGAGTATTTTTCCATTTTGAAGGTTCTTATTTGTGGCTCTCCTTTAAACCCCTGTCTTTCTTTCCTCCTTGCCCAGCTTTGTGGAATCCAATATTGCCCACACTAGGAGTCTGGAGAATTTTGAGTAGGGTGAAACAGTCATCAGCAGTTCTACCTGGTGAATCATACTTGCTTACGCCAGCATCCCGCTTCTGGAACTCAAGGCCTGCAGTGTGGACTCACAGTTGATCCTTTTTGAAATATCTATATGTAACCTAGGTGTTAGCGGTCCCTACATAACACACAGCCTCTGTGTTTGTCCTCACAGTCTTGATGCCAAATGGCACCTCATTGAATTGCTGAGAAAGAGTCTATTTGCATCAGAGACATTGGTAATTGCACAGAAACAGAAGGGAAAATTTGACTAAAAGCGCATGCCCCCTACAGTCTGAAGTCTGGAGTCTGACTGCCAGATTCCAAATCCCAACTCTACACCTTCCTCACTCAACTGACATTGGCAAATTACTTAACTTCTCTCTGACTCAATTTTCTCATCTCTAAAATGGGGAAAATAATGTAAATACTCTCTTACGGTGTTGTTATGAAGATCAAGTCAGTTATCTATGCAGAGCACTTAGAAAGTGCCCAGAACACTAAAGGGTACAATGTTAACCATTTTTGTTCACATAAATTCTTACTATTAATTCTCTTCTCCTCTGTGTGACATCAACTGGGTGGCTTCTATTTCCACCTTCCTAAGCGACCCTTATTATGCAGAGTACTTGGCTTTCTCCTAGCTTACACTCCCATTACAAACCCCAACCCATCACGGTTCATTAAAAGTCTCCTAGTTAACCAGAATCCACCCTCTCGAAAAACCTGCAGAATTACAAAGAATGAGAAAGCTTCCCGTCACACATAGAGACCTCTTTCTCCCATCTTTTCATGGCTTATTCAGCTTCACTATCCCACTTTTATCCTTAAAAACCTCACTTTCATTCAAGCGATTGTGATTGGTTGAGATTCTTTTCCAAGTGCAGCACAGAGTATCCTGTGTTGTAAAGAATGTACCAGTTAGATCCCCTTCAAGGAAGACTCTGTTGCACCCAGCTCTGGGCATGCAGTGAACAGCCTTCACTAACAGCCACTTCATGGATTACTTCAGCTGCACGGAATCATTTTGCCCAACGTCATGCCAGATTAGGGGGAGAGTGGTATGCATCCAATGACTGATAAAGGGAATCAGCTTCTCAGCCCAACACAGTGCAATTTGGATGGACCATTTTCACTCCGGAATTTTTGCCATGGAGTTAGCTGAGGCTATGGGGCCTGTATTATAATGTGATGCCCCCCTCAACCCCATCCTGCTTCCTTCACCTCCTCTCCATAGGTGTTCACACCAAGGGCATTCCCTAGTAAACATACAGCACACTAAATTCTGTCTGAGTCTGCTTCTCAGAGCTCCCAACCTGTGCCACACTTTAAACTTTGTGTATAAATGGAGCAAATGATAGCTAATGTTTTTTGAGCACTTGTGCCTAGCACCATGATGGCACCATACATATGGTATCTCATTTAATTTTCATAGTCTTTTGAAGTACATAGTATTACTATCTCCTTGTTATAGATGAGAAAACAAAGACACAAAGTTGTACTTTGGAGATAAAATTTGAACTCAGACCATCTGACTCCAGAACATATATTCTTAACCATCATTCTACATCCTATCCCATCATAATATCTACTTTTTAAAAAAAAATTTATTTTTAAGTAACCTCTACACCCAATGTAGAGCTCAAAACTGCAACCCTGAGATCAAGACTGACTGAGCCAGCCAGGTGCCCCCATAATATCCACTTTTTAACTGAATGGTTAAAGCATATCTTATAAACCGTAAGTACATAATGAGTATAATTTAGGGAAATGTAGTGCCTGACTTACAGAATCACTTTTTGTTATCTGGTGAAATTTACACCTCTCTAGAGAGATAAAAACTGGCAAAAAGGTTTGAAGCTCTTTTAGAAAGAATACCTTTCTAATAACAAAAGCAGGCTGCGGTTATAATTTCCTAACTTGAATGTACATGGAACTAGATATTTAAAATCTCTTCCAATGCCAATGCTATAAAATTGGCAAAGGTTCTAATAACTGAAAATACCATAAAGCCCAAAGTATTTTGCTCGATGGCTCCTCTGAAAGAGTCTCGGGCAGTTCATTCTCTGTCCATTGCTCAACGGTTGATACAAACTGGTTGTGTAGTGTAATACTCTCTGTTTGAAATAGAACATCTTCGTGGGCAGGTTCCAATGAAATCTTTCTCTTTCGAAATAGTCCCAAAGAATTAGATCTTCTGTCATTAACTGGCAGGGCCCAAAGACCAAAGATTTGGTCCTTTGAAATATCTATATTAGCCTTGGATACACAAGACACAGACAGACACAGAGGAAAGGAAGTGTTTTCTGTTCAGGAAATGCAGTCAACTTTCTATCTCTGACTTCACCTCTAAGTACTAATTGTTATCGAGTCAGCAGCTTTACTTTTTGAGTCATGTGATTATTCTTGAAGTAACTATTTGACCTTTGCCATTTTTCCCCAAGGAGATCAATGTATATTAGATGATTGGACTGTAGGTTAAGCTCAGATTTAGTTCTAAGCAAGTAATCTTTTGCCTTTATATCATGTTATCTCATTCCTCTAGGAAAGTGGCACTAACATCAAAATTTACAGCAGTCTCAACATCTGCCTTAAATCTTTCACGAAATGTTCAGAGAGGAATATAAATATATGTGTGCATCCTAAAAATTACATTTTAATATGAAATAAAATATAAATAACACAAACAAGTGGGATGGTTGGATAAGGTCAATATAATTCACATAGCTATAATTGTCTCCCATAATTAGAAGGTTGTTCAAGTGCTCTATATTTGTTTGAAATCTTAAATATAATCATATGAGTTGAAACAAACAAACAAAAATGCAAAAAACCCCAAACCAAACAAATTAAAGCATGGTCTCATGGTTTTTTCAAAGCATCAGCTCTCCTCAAAACAATACAAACAGCACGATGAAGTCAAAATATGTAAAGAGTATAAACAGAAATGTTTAAAGCCAGAAAGCAGCTGAACAGGAAAAGTTTGGGATTAAGGTGCTGGGATAATCAGCAAGCCTGGTAAAGTCCATTTTCCAGACAGTATGAGGTCATGCTTAAGATAGCAAAATACTTGTGGCGCCTTTCATCTGAGGTTCTCTCCAAGTACTTTGCTGACATTATCTAATAGCAAATATTATTACCCCCATTTTATAGGTGGAGAAACTAAGATACCAAGAGATTAAATAACTTACTTAAGCATGTACAATGAGTTGGTGATGGAACCAGAAATTTATTTCAGGAATCTAATCTACTTTTCTGTTCATATCACTAGGTCAGCTTTCCAGATCCAAAAGACATTTATTGGTGTAAATGTGTATTAAACGTACTTTTAAAACTGATATTATCTTCCGTAAACAATTAAATGAAAATGCTTTTGTTGGAAGTCATGGTGCTTTTCTATGGAGATATTTAAGAGATGATTCAAAAATAAATTATCCCTGATTAAAAAAATATCCACATTATGTTTAGGTTATTTAGTAGAACCTATGTTAGGTTTCTAATATAGAACCATACCATATAGAAATTATGTCAGTTAGTATCCAATGTCCTAATGGTTATTCTGTGTGTATGTGTGTCCTACATTATTTTTGGTGAGGTGGGCATTAACAGGAAAAGTTTAGGAGTTATTCTATACTTTCTACTCCCGCTCAACTCAGAACTGTCCCTGAAAATTCTGTAATTTCTATGGGAACAAATTATGAGGGGACAGGATGGTTCTTGTTTGTTGTCTTTTCAAGAATGTTACTTTGACTTTAGTACTAATCTCTAATCTCCTTTGAATTTTTTTTAAATAGTCTAATTCATGAACACAAACTTTTCAGTGCAGGTGGGCGCTACTACTTCCGACAAAAATCACAAAAACAGGGGTGCCTGGGTGGCTCAGTTGGTTAAGCGACTGACTCCTGTTTTTTTTTTTAAGATCTTATTTATTTATTTGGCAGAGAGAGGGAGATCACAAGTAGGCAGAGAGGCAGGCAGAGAGAGAGGGGGAAGCAGGCTCCCTGCTGAGCAGACAGCCCAATGCGGGGCTTGATCCCAGCACCCTCAGACCGTGACCTGAGCTGAAGGCAGAGGCTTTAACCCACTGAGAGACACCCAGGAGCCCCTGACTCTTGGTTTTGGCTCAAGTCATGATCTCAGGATTGTGAGATAGAGGCCCATGTCGGTCTGAGCATGGAGTCTCCCTCTCCCTGGGCCCCTCCCACCTGTGCTCTCTCTCCCTCTAAAATAAAATTTTTAAAAAATCACAAATACAAAATAAATAAATAATCACAAATATAAATCGTTATATTTATATGTACTAATATCAAATGCTTGTGCTAGAAGTAAACTAATCACGGGACAAAAATAAAATTTGGTAATATTAACTTCATGTGAACTCTAATTATATTTCACAATGAGGAATTAATAAATTTCTCCTTCATTTTGATGAGCTCAGGATTAAGGTTACTGATGGGAGATCAGACTTTTAGGGCAGAGAGCTGCATTTAAACATCCACAGATACACACATCCTTTCTTTTATCACTTGTGTGGGACAGTTAGAAGGTTACCAGAGAGTTGGGGAAAGAGAGGAATTGTGAAGCCAGCAAACAAAACTATTTCTCCCTTAGTCACTCTTATCTTCCTGGTTTGGCCAACACACAGAAATCCACAGCCCAGTGGTTTTTTGTTGTTGTTGTTGTTTTGTTTGTTTTCTTTTTTTTGTCAGAGAGAGAGAGAGAGAGCACAAGAACACGAGTAGGGGGAGCTGAGGCAGAAGGAGAAGCAGGCTCCCCGCTGGGCAAGAGCCCGATGTGGGACTAGATCCCAGGACCCCAGCATCATGACCTAAGCCAAAGGCAGACGCTCAACCAACCGACTGAGCCACCCAGGCATCACTTCCAGTGTTCTTTCTAAAAAGGCTCCAACTTCTTAAAGCAGCCACACTGTGTAGTGAACAGGGATACCTTCTGGACTCAGAAAATGGAGGTTTCACACATAGTTCTGCCACTCTTCAGCCTGTGACCAAAGTAAGCCACATCATGGCTCCCAGCTTCAGCTTCCTCATCCCTGAGAGAGGGACTGTGGTGATACTCCACAGGTTTTGGTGAGAATTAGGCAAGACAATGTGTGTGAATAACTGCGGTTACTAAATGTTGTACAAGAGTTATTTATATTTATATATGCTCTATAAAATTAGTTATATAAAATGCATATGTTTTAGTTATAAGCACTAATAGGTATAAAATAATTATCAGCCTGTGTTAGAACTGCATGTATGTTTGCACAAATTTTTCCATTCATGCTTAATCTATGCAATCACTTGTATTTCCAAAACCAGCTCTCTCTTCCCCACCGCTCTTATTCCTGCCTGTCAGTTTTTCTGTCTGGCAGCTCCAGCTGCTTTTGCCCCCTTGTAACATTTTGTTCAGGCAGTAGGATTTGTAACCAAATGCTCACATGTTCTTATTTCTTGTTTCAACAGGTGGGGAGCACCCAATCCAGGGATTCCAGGAGGGTTTTTTACTGGCTGATAAACCCCATTAAAACCTGTGGGTCTTCTTCCACATTGGGCACCCAGCTGCCTTTTTCTATTTTTGGAAGGGCCATAGAAAATCTCCTGTCAAGAGTTTAAAACTTTCCACAGCCTGTAAATAGAGTGGTTCACCCCTTGCAAAATATAACCTGGGTTGGTTACACGTAACCTTCTTCTGACTTATATTCTTCAGCACTTTTTTTTTTAATTGCAGCTGTCTTGCTCTGCAATGTTCCACTGCATATTTCATTTGTATTATTGGTCCATGAAACAGCATTGAAACAGAAAGATACTCTAAAAGGAGACAGTCTTCTCTTTAAGAGTGGTCTGAGAAAAAGGGGTTGCCTTTGTACAGTAAAGGGATTACCATGCCTGTTAGCTAAGCTATTTAAAAGAAATGCCAACAGGGAAAATACTAAAATCTTTTTAGTATTAGGCACTCAACATTAAGTGAGACTAATCTTTGAAGGTGCATGGAGATCAAAATAGGAAAATAGAATTTTTAAAGCTTAAAAAATTTCAAAATCACCCATTTCAGAAATACTCTTGTTCTTAACAAGCATAAAACTTAATTTGGGGAAAATGGGAAAGACTTGGGACTTAGATTTAGACATATTGGTTGTTTCATTCACAAATCTTGTTGAGGAATCCTAAGAAGATGAAAGCAAATCATAGTAACAAAATGATCAAAAGTCAGCCTCACTTAATCCAGACCCACTCCCCAACCCAGAGTCTATTATTTTTATGACTATTATATACTCGTATGTAAATATGTATATATGTGTACATATATATACATATATATACTGAGAAAATATGTCTAGAATTATTTTTTTTAAGATTTTATTTATTTATTTGACAGACAGATATCACAAGTAAGCAGAGAGGCAGGCAGAGAGAGAGGAGGAAGCAGACTCCCTGCTGAGCAGAGAGCCTGATGCGGGGCTTGATCCCAGGACCCTGAGATCATGACCTGAGCCGAAGGCAGAGGCTTTAACACACTGAGTCACCCTCGTGCCCCTAGAATTATTTTGATTTTTATTTACATAAAAGTTAGACTGCAGACATCGTTTAAGCAAGTTGCTTTTTTACACTCAACAACACTTTTATTAAAAAATGTTTTGGGGGATGTGCCATTGTTTCCAATGTCTCACAATTACTACAATAAATTAATCTATGATTTAAATCCTCTATATTAAAAAAATCAGCCTCAGATTTGTTCTAAATTCTAGTTTGCTTTTGACCTTATCAGAAATGGAAAAAGGAAGAACCTCACTAACCCCATTGCTTGGCTCTATTCCAACAGCATTTCGGTGCTCATTGTAAGGGAGGGATTAACCATCAAAAGTGGAGTGTGGATTTGAAGCAATTTTCCGGATAATCAATCCCCAAAAGCTACTTTGAACTGAACAACCAGATATTTAAAGAGTACACTTTGTTCTTTCTTAAATTTTTACCTAGTTCTCTTAGTCTACTTCATTGGTAGAATGAATTTATCCATCCATCCATTCCGTGAGTTTTTCACTAACTGTTAGAACTAATAAAGTAGAACTAAAGGCACAGCATTCAGTTAAACAGGTTTTATTTATTTATATTATCTTTAAATTTTTTTTAAAGATTTTTTTTTTTTTATTAGAGAGAGAGAGAGAGACTGAGAATGAGAGGGGAGAAGGTCAGAGGGAGAAGCAGACTTCCCGCAGAGGCGGGAGTCCGATATGGGACTCGATCCCGGGACTCCGGGATCATGACCTGAGCCGAAGGCAGTCGCTTAACCAACTGAGCCACCCAGGCGCCCTATTTTTAAATTTTTTTTAATTCCATAGTGTTAAATTAGATTCAGGTGTACAATGTCGTTGTTGAACAATATATAGTTGGTGTACAATATAGTTATTCAATGCTCACATCAAAATAAGTGTGCTCTTAAGTCCCTTCACTTATTTCACTCAACCTCCGTCCACGTCCCCTCTGGTAACCACCAGTTTGTTCTCTATAGCTGAGTCATGTGTTTTGTTTTTAATTTTTTTTTAAAGATTTTATTTATTTATTTTAACAGAGAGAGAACACAAGCAGGCAGAGAGGCAGGCAGAGGCAGAGAGAGGAGCAGGCTCCCTGCCGAGCAAGGAGCCCGATGCGGGACTCAATCCCAAGGCGCCGGGATCATGACCCGAGCCGAAGGCAGCTGCCCAACCAACTGAGCCACCCAGGCGTCCCTTTTGTTTTTAATTTTAAAGAGAGAGAGAGAGAGAGCAAGATAGCAAGTGCGCAAGCACAAGCAGGGGGATGGGCAGAGGGAGAATCCCAAGCAGACTCCTCAGTGAGTACAGAATCCAGTGCAGGCTGTATCCCAGGACCCTGAGATCATGACCCCAGCTGAAATCAAGATTGGGATGCTTAACCAACTGAGCCACCCAGGCACCCTAGTCTGGGTTTTTAAAGCAAGTTTGTTTTATTTGTGATCCTGAAGAAGGGATGTGCCCTTTGTGAAGGACAAAGGGCACATCCTTTGTGAAGGATGTTTATCTTTTTCATGTTAACTTGACACAATACAGGATGTACTTCTTAAATCCTAGCTACCTTTACCAACCAGTATGAATGAATAACTCAAGAACAGGGTGGGAGAAAGTATAAATCTTACTGATGATTTAACTGTCTCTCCTACAGTCCCATTACATCTTCAAGCCATATCCTATACCTCAAGAGAAATATACATACCCTAAAATCAGAATCCCTACTAACATTATTAGGTCCATCCAGGTTAAATTCCTTGTTCTAGAATCACAGGACAAGTCAGTGTGAGTAAAGGGTTTGGAATCAGATCTAGGTTGGACCAACAATGGCCTGCTACTCAATATGAAAGTTTCAAGCCCTTATAAACCCCGAGGTGTTCTATCACAAGGATTTCATTCTCAACACCTGGTTTGTGCAAAATCAATTATTAATTGTATTTATAGATTATTTCAAGTGTTGGTTTTTTGTTTTTTGAGACAGAGAAAGAATGGGTGCATGCAGGAATGGGAGAGAGGCAGAGAGAAAAGGAATCTTCTTCTTATTTATTTATTTATTTATTTTGTGAGGAGAGAGAATCTTAAGTAGACTCCCCACTCAGCACAGAGCCCAAGTGAGGCTCGATCTCAGAACCCTGAGCCAAAATCGAGTCAGATGCTTAACCAACTCAGTCACCCCTGGAGTAAAATTTTAAGATCTTTTTTAATATTAGAAAATAAATTCCCAGGCCATCTAATATAAGTTTGTGCTTACTTAGGCTTGTTTGCTATGAAATTCATTGAAAATCTCTCTAATCTCTTTCTTAAGAATGGTGTCTTGACTTTCAAGCCAGATAAGGATAAACCTTTCACCTAGGAGTAAAGCAGAACCAATTTGTTTTAATATTTACTTAGGAGGTTGTAAGTAAAGTAAGTGGAGTAAAGGGCTCTGTTGTAATTTTACTAGACCTCATTTTGTTGGGATTTTTTTTTCTTCTAAGCTGTGGCATTTTGCAATGGTCAGGTAACTTTTTACACTGAAGAAGAATGAGATCCTGAGCCACAAATGAGTTCAAATCCCAAGTTCCTCTTTTTCAGTGAGTTAGACAAACACTACTTGCTGCCTTATTGATATATTTTATCTGTGACTATGAATGACTGGATCCCCAAAGAACTTTCAGGTACATTCCACGTTACATATTTCTGTCAGCAATAGGCTTCATCACGTGCCCTCCTGCAGAATCTCAAAATCTCAGGGCAATCCTGCTGAGATGAGTCATGGTCTCAGGACAGACTGAACGGCATCAAGCATGAGAAACATATGTCGTTAAGCATAGACTTATACCTACAGGTTTGTCCAGTAAAATATGGACTCTGCTGAGATGGTCCAGTGTGTTCTTTTTTTTTTTTGAAAGATTTTATTTATTTATTTGACAGAGAGAGAGAGATCACAAGTTGGCAGAGAGGCAGGCAGAGAGAGAGGGGGGAAGCAGGCTCCCTGCTGAGCAGAGAGCCCGATGCCGGGCTCGATGCATAGCTCGATCCCAGGACCCTGAGACCATGACTTCAGCTGAAGGCAGAGGCTTTAACCCACTGAGCCGCCCAGGCGCCCCAGGTCCAGTGTGTTCTTAAGACAGGCAAATTGTTGCTATGTTTTTCATTTAGGGCTGTAAGGCTGAAACCAGTGGGCCAAAGCCCACTGCAAACCCTGTAATAATATCATACCTAGTTCTTAGCTGACATTTAGTCTGCACTGGTTTGGTTGTTTTTTGTTTTAAGATTTTATTTATTTATTTGACAGAGAGAGAGAGAGAGAGAGATCACAAATAGGCAGAGAGGCAGGCAGAGAGAGGAGGGGGAAGAAGGCTCCCTGCAGAGCAGAGAGCCCGATTCGATTCGGGGCTTGATGCCAAGACCCTGACATCATGACCCAAGATTTAATTTTTTTTAACCTAGACTAGCCTAACATGGAGCTTGAACTTACAACCCTGAGATCAAGAATCGCATGCTCCACTCACTGAACCAGCCAGGTGCCCCAGTTTTTTTTTTTTTTTTTTTTTATCACTGAGCTTTTCTGAGCTATTGCTTCTGGTCTTCAATTATTTCTGCATTTGCTAAGTTTTTTTTTATTCAATGTTCCAAAGGTGGACTATGTCGCTTTACTGCTTTTTATTTATTATTATTTTTATTATTATTTTGGTGGTGGTATTGTTATTTACTTCCTTACTTATTTAATTTCAAACCCAGTATAGTTAACATAGTGTTATATTAGTTTCAGGGGTACAGTATAGTGATTCAACAATTCTATACATTACTCAGTGCTCATCATGATAAATGTACTCTCCATTCCCTTCACCTATTTCACCCATTCCCCCCATCCACCTCCCCTCTGGTAACCATCTGTTTGCTCTCTATAGCTGAGGGTTTGTGTTTTTGGTTTGTCTCTCTGTTTTTCTCCTTTGTTCATTTGTTTTGTTTCTTAAATTCCACATATGAGTGAAATCATATGATATTTGTCTTTCTCTGACTTGTTTCACTTAGCACTAAACTCTAGATCCATCCACGTTGCTGCAAATGACAAGATTTCATTCTTTTTTATGGCTGAATAATGCTGCATTGCATGTACACCACATCTTATCCATTTATCTACCAGGACATATGAACACAGGCTGCTTCCATATTTTGGCTACTGTATGTAATTCTGCAATAAACTTATGGGTGCATATGTCTTTTCAAATTAGTTTTTTGTATTCTTTGAGTAAATATCCAGAAGTAGACTTACTAGATCACATGATCATTCTATTTTTCATTTGATACTCTTCCACAGGGGTAGTACCAGTTTCCTTAGGGCTTTTAAATCTCCTCCTCCTGGGGCGCCTGGGTGGCTCAGTGCTTAAAGCCTGTGCCTTCAGCTCGGGTCATGATCTTGGGGTCCTGGGATCGAGCCCCACATTGGGCTCTCTGCTCGGCGGGGAGCCTGCTTCCCCCTCTCTCTCTGCCTGCCTCTTTGCCTACTTGTGATTTCTCTCTCTCTCTGTCAAATAAATAAATAAAATATTAAAAAAAAAATAAATCTCCTCCTCCTTCTCTCCCTTTCCCCATTTCTGACCGTTCCAGTCTTGCCTGTGGAATGTTACTGATGCTGCTGTGACTGCCCCCCCACCCCCCGCAGCTGGTCACTCCCAATGTCCCTTCATCTTCTGCCCTAGGCAAATACTCTTCTTTCTCTGGGTTCCACTCACCCTGGCAGGCCACCATTCTAGGAGGATTCCTTCAGTTTTAACAACAACTACTACTACTACTTCTCCTCCTCCTTCTTCTTTTTCTTCTTCATCCTCCTCCTCCTCCTTCTTCTGCTTAAGAAGAAGAAGAAGGAGAAGAAGAAGAAGAAGGAGAAGAAGAAGAAGGAGGAGGAGGAGGAGGAGGAGGAGGATGAGGAGAATACCTACCTAGGAAAACACCTAATCTTTATTTTAAAATACTTATTTTTAAATGGTTAGTATTTTCACACGGTTCAAATTTCTTAAAGTATTAAAGAGTACAACTGATAAATCTCCCTCTTACTCCCGGTCATCAATATCCTTCCACACAGACAGCCAATGTTAGCAATGTCTTCTGCATCCATGTAGAGATAGCTTATACATGTACAAACAAATATTATGTATCTCTTTACCTTTTCTTAACTCAAACAGTAGGGTACTATTTACATAGGTTCTGACTTCAGGTTCAGTTATCTGATTCCTCCTTTGGAGCAGGAATACTTAACTTGGTGGGTACCTTTCTCTACTTGGCTGCTGAGGTTCCTATACCTTTTTCAGCCTGAATCCAGCTTCTGGTTCCTCTGGCTTCCAGATTCTGGTGCACCCATCAAGCTTTACATGTCACCTCAAAGCCTTCTCATTAGTTTGAGGTAAAGAAGCACTACCTCTGCACCCCTCAGCCTATTCTCCCCAAAAATCTTCCCTCCAAATCGTGTAAATCTACAATCTCTCAAGCCTTTCATATCACTGACCAGTCTGAAGGGTCTTGAGAGAGGGGCCAAGAATTGCATAACTGGTGTTGGGGTACTTCTTTGCAAATTTGCCACCTGGACGCCTGTCTCATAATTTATGTGCTGCTATCAGTTTGTCTTAGGACCTCACTCAAAAATTGCAGTTTAGGGGCACCTGGGTGACTCAGTTGTTAAGCATCTGCCTTCGGCTCAAGTCATGGTCCCGGAGTCCCGGGATAGAGCCCCACATCGGGCTCCCGGCTCTGTGAGCCTGCTTCTCCCTCTCCCTCAGCCTCCTGCTCCCCCTGCTGTGCTCTCTCTCTCTCTGTCAAATAAATAAAATCTTTTTAAAAAATTGCAATATTCATTACAGTCAAATATGGTTAAACGCTTCAAGAGCTAATGTGTGGGGTATAAACAAAAAGAGTAATGGCATGTCAAAAAGGAGAGAAGTGGCTGTGTTTGAGGTATATGGGAGGCAAAGGAGAGACAGGGATCAGCACAAGATATGAGAGGTGGAAATTGTGTATAGGCTGATATGAGGATAACCTTGCTCTCCACACAGTGACAGGAACTTTTGGTGTTTTCTCTGTTACCCAGGAAGCAACATGGCGGTGGAGAAGTATAAATAGGCTTTAGAGTAAGGGATACCTCAAATCTTATATTTGCCTTTTACTGATAGTATAATATTGGGCAAATTGCTTAGCTTTTCACAAACCATTTCCTCTTTAAAAAAATATAATACTTAATAAGGTGGTTGTATAAATTCAGCGAAATAACATGAAAAGCAGCTATCCCACTGCTTTACATAGAATGGATGGGGAAAACAACTAAATAACTCTTTCCTTATGTTGTTTTTCTTGCTACTGCTTGCACCATTGGGATACTCACATTTCCTGTTCTTCCCTCCAGCACAGCTTCCTAGAGACACAGTACACATTTTACATATGTGCAGGATTTTTGTACATCCACTTAACGTCCTACTCAGGCACAGCTAAAGGCCCTGCAAAGAGGAGCAGTTATTGCCTCCTGCTTCTACTGATGAGATCTACTCAATAAGCAGTTATCGAGCACCTAAAATGTCCTAGTTACTGACCTAGGCCCTATTGGAGTACAGAGAGACAAAAGGTCTTCAAGATACTTAAAGATGAGAAACAGTCTCTGGATAAACAGCTGTAACAGTCTCTAGATAAACAACTATTATAGGAATTCAGAAGGTGGAGGGAAGTGATGGGCAGAGAGCTTGTGTTAAGTGAGCACCTGGCGGAAGGTGGCATTGTTTGCAGTAGACAGGTCATTTAAGCCAAGTCCCACAAGATAGAATTCACCATGCGGAGACTGGGGAAAGAGGATAAAGATATTAGAAGATATGCTGATCACAGAGCCTCTCAAAGCACCGTTCTATCGATGCTTATACCTAACGGGAGGAAACTCCGTTTTACTTGCTCTGGAGTCTTTAGCCATTAGACTGCATGCTGAACACCACTCTAACTCTCGCGAATAAAACCGCCACAGTGACAGCAGTGGGTAACTGCAGCAGCCGCAGAGCTGCAATTACTCTGAAACTGACTGGGATAAAGATTTACTTGGACAACTGGTGAAACATCGTAAACTCTGAGAAGCAGCAATTTCGACTTCTGAGTTCACCCTGGTCAAACCCCCACCTTGTTTTTTTTTTTTTTGGTTTTGTTTTTGTTTTTTTTGGCTGGGTACGAATTGCGCAGCCAGAAGGCCCAATTAGCGTCCGAAGAAAGAGGGCGGATGGCGGGGGAGGTCTCCGCTGCGGATCTACTCTGGCTCCTCCCGAGTCCTGCGAGGCACACAGTCGCCACACTAAATATGGCGCTCTCGAGTGTCCTTTCTTCGTTCAGGCTCGCTCTCAGCTTTTTAGCCACATTCAACATGGTGCTTACCGAAGGTTGTATTCCTGTGGAACCGTCTGGGGACAGTTCTCGCGAGGTTTGCCTGGGCCCCGACTGCTCCCGCCCTGCCTCGCGCGGCCGCCACTGCCACTGCCGCCGGCGCCGCTCCTCCTCCGTGTCAGTTGTTGGGCTGTAATGGCGACTGGGCCGCCGCTGCCGAAGTGACTCCCGGGCGGGGGAGCGGGGCCGGACCTGCGCCAGAGGGAACTGCAGAGAGCCGCAGCTCAGGGGAGGCTTGCTGTGGGGGAGGGGAGGCAGCCTTTCCGCCTCTCCTTCCTTCTCTGCAGCCCGGCGGATCCCGGGAGCCGGTGCGAGGCGGGCACCCGGTGCGTCCCCGGAGCGGGGAGGCCAGGCCCGGCAGCCCTGGGGCCGGTCGGGGCGGCATCGCTGCACCCTCCGCCAGGCCCCGCGGGATGCACCGTGGGAGCCGAGGGCGGAGGCGACACTCTCAGGTGAGCCGCGGACGCTCGCTTAGCCTCTGCTGCCTCTGTCCGCGGTCCCGGATCCCCGGTGGCGGCTAGAGAGGCGGGGTGGGGCGCCGGGAGCCCTGGCCCTGCTTGCTGTCCCCCTCGGGGAACCTCCGTGGGTCCTGAGCCTTTGCGGGGAGGGCAATCCTGAGACCTGGATTTCAGGTCCCACCGGTGTCTGCCGAAGACGGATTTCCTTCCTTACCTGCCAGTGCTCTCCCCGCTCCCCGCCCCTCCTCTCGTCTGCGAAAGGTTAAGATACCTCTCGCCTTTGGTCTCCGGAGAAGTGCTCCTTCTTCACTTGCGAATCAGGCATATTTTAGGAAATTCCGGGCAACTGGCTCCAGTGGCAAGGATGACTGGTTTCTGTTCCTTTTTGGTGAGGATAAACATTCTCAAGTATAGGGAAAACTTTTATCTGCTCCAGTCTAGCAGCTGCTGAATGTAGTCTACCGATTTATTCACGAATGATTTAGTGGGGGACTTAAAACGCTTTATGCTTTGAAAGTTGTCAGTATTATTCCCCGCCTTGTTTTTAAATGTATTTACCAACATGGTAAATAATATTTAACTGATGTCACAAATACGGTTTGGAATTTCGTTGTATTTTTAGTTTTCAGATAGGAAGTTGCACATAGGTATAAGATTTTAATGTGGTTTTAGTATAGTAGCAAATATTTCATAAAGGAAAAGATCCTTCATAAAGGACAGGTTGTCAGGAGTAGTAATCAGTATCCTTGCACTCCATCCGACTGTTTTGATTCTTTTTGTTTTGGTCCTTGTTTTGAATTTGGAAAAGTCGTTAATGATTACGTTGCCATGTTAACGATGCCTCCTCCTGTCTTGTATTTAAAGGTTTTAAAGGGAAGGCTATCTTAGGCCAACCTAGCAACAGCTTGCAACGATTTGTAAAAGCAATGGTAAAATGCTGAAAGCTGCTCTCCACTTTAAGCATTTCTTAGTTTAAAATACTATTTTTTGTTTTTAAAGATTTTATTTATTTATTTGATACAGAGAGAGATCACAAGTAGGCAGAGAGGCAGGCAGAGAGAGCGGGGGAAGCAGGCTCCCCGCTGAGCAGAGAGCCCGATGCGGGGCTCGATCCCAGGACCCTGAGATCATGACCAGAGCCGAAGGCAAAGGCTTTAACCCACTGAGCCACCCAGGCGCCCCTAAAATACTATTTTTAAACAAGGCAGTGTGCTGCTAATAACATAAGATTGTGGCTTTGGGGGATTGGTTGTTAGACCAATGGTAGAAGTTGCTTCAAACCCATGGGTGTGTAATATGAATTAGTTTTGGTGTGCAAAATTGACAAACTCCGTTCAGTGTAATAAAGTAGATCTGAAGCATTGAAGCCTCATTGCATTGAATTTAAGATGCTTTGATCAGATAATAAAAGTCAAGTTAAATACCTGGTATGTGTGGATAAATACATGTATCTCATTTTTTCATAGTAGCAGGAATTGTGTTTGTTAATGATGGTGAGGTCTAATAATAAACAGTTTCATACACATGTGAGATAATTTCTCTGATTCTCTGAGAGAGATTATTATGTAAGAGTGTTACTACTTAAACAACCAACCTGTGGGGTAATCAATTTAGGAATTACAATGTTGTGAATTTTTTCTTAATGCTTTTGATTGCCGGTCTTTTGCCCATTTTATAACACTTCTGTCATATCATGGACAGAAGAAAGGAGATGGAGTCCCTGTCTAACCAGTTTTATTTGTTAAAGTGCTATGTTAGAGTGGCAGCAAAAAAGAAGCAGCTGTTTAAAATAATTGACATCATTTTTTGGTGTTATCACCATGTACGTCGTTTTATTTAGTCTTTATAGCAGTGCGAGGTAGGTTTGGCAAATATTTTTGTTTTGCAGTTGTGGAAATTGACATGCAAGGAAGTTCATTTATATGAATGATGCTCTTATTTCTGCAGATCTAGAATTGTTTATTTTTATTGAGGTATAATTGACACATATTAGTTTTAGATGTGCAGCGTAATGGTTCTGTATATATGTATTGTGAAATGATCACCACAATTCTAGTTAACATTGTAGAATTAGTTTTATTTTTAAATTGAATATTAATATAGATACTTCTGGACCTTGTGTTTTTAAAATTAAAAAAAAATTCTATTTTTGCTCCTTTGGACATGCTACTAACTCCTTTATGCTGATGATTGTCCTTCTTTTTTTTTTTTTAAGACTTTATTTATTTGACAGAAAGAGACACAGCAAGAGAGAGAACACAAGCAGGGGGAGTGGGAGAGGGAGAAGCAGGCTTCCCGCAGAGTGGGGAGCCCAATGTGGGACTCTATCCCAGGACCCTGGGATCATGACCTGAGTTGAAGGCAGATGCTTAATGACTGAGCCACCTAGGCTCCCTGGTTGTCATTCTTTAAAAACAAAGTTACTTTCAATAATTTTTGTTAATTATAAGCAAGTCATGAATTATTATAATGGATGGTTTTACGGCTGTATGTACTTTTTGCTTGGACGGTGTTCTTAAGAAATTGTAGTTGATCTGTCATCTCTCGTTTTGTTTGGATACTCATAGTTCTGTCATCTTTGGTAATTCAAATCATTTATACTCTTGGTTATGAAAAACCAGTATTTGGTCCACATGGTAGCATAACTGAAAAGTATGGTGATATAACATCTTGGTGATTTTGTTGTAGAACTGATGATTTAAAAAGTTAACTTGCCATCTACACTTGTGATCGCTCTTTTTGCAGCGTGGGACAAGTTGTGAAATAATTTTCTTTATTGACATTTTCTTTCCATCTCAAACAATTTCTAGTGTCACAAATAGTCCAAAAAACACAGTCAAAAGATTGAATAGTTTTTTTTTCCTGCCCTAATAGCTTATTATTATCACAGGTATAACTTTACATTTAGTAGTGATTATATTGGTTGGTTATTTGCCTTTCTCATTTAGACTATCTGTTTCAGCGTGGCAGAGATCCTCTGTTAACTATTGTGTGCCCAGTGGCTAGCATATAGTAAACTAATCAATAAGTATTAGGTCAGTAAATTGACTGAAGAGTGGTCTTGGCATAATATTTAGAAAACAAAACAAAACACTGGTTCATGTTCCTAGGCACACATCAACTTTTATTAAGAATATACTCCAGAGATATGTTCAAGTTTGCTTGGTAGCAGGGAATGAAAGCCCGAGATTAAAAAGACACTGAGAACAAGCCACAGGTGGATCTGAAAACTTTATTGGATATTTTAATGATTTGCCTAGGTGTTCTGGCAATAGTTATTATAATTTAAAGAAAATAGAAGGTTTAAGACCCTGACCTAATTAGTACTATAATTATAGGCTCTTATTAACTTAAAGTCACTTCTTAATTACAGCATTGGGGGTTTTAAGTCTTAAAGGCCAGCTAGTCCCAATTCCCATGTTTTACACATAGGTGAACAGTATCATATAGGGGAAATATCTCACCCAAAGTGGTTTCATAACTGGATGAAGAATTCACTATATAGTTGCTAAGTCTTCTCTTCCATAATGTCAGATAATTATAATTATCAAAGCAGACTATGATTGTGACCAACTGGGCAATCTATTCATTCTGTATCAGAGTGAAAACTCAAAGTAGACCTCTCCATGAATCAAGAATATTAACTTAATAATGGACCTCAACTCTCCCCTCTGTCATTGGGACTATATATTGGTACAACTAGGACAATATTCTGGAAGGAAATTTGGTGTTATCACAATTAAAAGGGCACATATTTGATCATTTCATTTTTAGGAGTTTATCTTACAGAAATTTTAACAAAGCACAAGAGCAAATCTATAAGGATGTTCATTTTAACATTGTTATAAGTAAATGCCAGTAGAATTTATAAATAAAAAGTGTTCTAAATGTCCCATTTGGTAGGGGAATAGCTGAAATTATAGTATATTTATTCTGTGAAGTACTATGCAGTTGTTAACAGGTTGAGGGATAGCTCTATTTACTTCATGAGAGGCAGCCGACTGTATCATTGACTTCAGGGACCATGCAACTAACTTTCTGGGTCCAAATCCCAGTTGCATCATTTATTAGATGCAGCCATTAGCAAATAACTTAAACTCATCTATGAAGTGGATATAATTATAGTTCTTACCTGACAGAGTTGTTGTGAGAATTAAATGAGTTGCTATTTAAGCTGTAAGTAGGCATAGTAAGCACCAATAAATATTCAAGTGTTTGCAATTACTATTATGTACTGACATAAAAGAATGTTCATAATACAATATTGAGTGAGAAAAATAATTGCATAACACTGTGGAATATGATTCAGTTTTGAAAAAACACATGGGCGAAGAAATTTAGTTTGATTTTATTACGATTTTGTGCATAGGAAAGAGTCTGTAAGGATAGATGTTAAACAATTAGCTGAGTTATCCATGTGGGAGTGGATGACTTTCCTTTTTTTACTTTAGACACTTTTGTATTTATTATAAGTCCCACTTTTATAATTTTTGAAACATCTTTTTCTAAAAAACGAAAACATTGAAACAGTTCCTTCTATTTAGTCATATAAATATATTTTTGAATTTAGTTGTTTTTCATAGATTTGTAGATTTCATCAACATAATACCACAATGAGATTCTCTTTCAAAAACTTTTGTTGTTGGAAGGTTAAACTTAAAAGTATTTCCTACTAGCTCTGTGACCTTAAGTGTCATTTCTTAATTTACAAAGTAAGTACATAGGCTAGATCAGTGTTCCTTAAACCACGCATTCCCAGGCTGTGCCATGAGGTGCCTTGGAGCACTGTAGTGAACTCACACAGGTACTGTGGACTATTTAAACATTTTCGAGGGAAACACAGTAATATTTCACAGCTGTGGGATATCTGTTTGATATTTGAGGTCTGTGGGACACTGCTCAAACTATTAGTTTGAGTTAGTGTCTGTAAGATTGTGCTACATTCTTTTGGATGACAGGATGTCTTCAAAAAGCTGCGTTTGGGGGGCTACTGTGATAAAAAGCAAGTACTGTGCAAAAGTCAATGTGAATGGTAAGTGAAAGTGGCAGTGTCCGAAGGACTAGAAGAGATTATGCGGAGTGAAATAAGTCAAGCGGAGAGAGTCAATGATCTTATGGTCTCACTTACGTGTGGAGTATAAAGAAAATCATGGAGGGCATCGTGAGAAGGAAGGGAAGGGCGAATGGGGGGAAATCGGAGGGGGTGATGAACCAGGAGAGACTGTGGACTCTGAGCAACAAACTGAAGGTTTTGGAGGGGAGGGAGTGGGTGGGGTGGGCGAGCCTGGTGGTGGATATTGAGAGGGGCACGTACTGCATGGAGCACTGGGTGTGGTGCATGAACAATCAATCTTATAACACTGAAAAATTAAAATAAACATATTTGGGGAGAAAAAAAAAGAGAAAGTGGCAGTGTCCAAAGTGATATCAGGGTTTGAGAAGTTGTGTAATGTATAGCTGGTGCACATATCCCATTAATAAGTAATTGTGATTATATAGTAATAAAACATTCCTTTCAATTTATATGTATTTTTCAAACTGCTACTAAGTTGTTAGAACACAAATACTTATTAGATTGTATGGATCTAATAAATGGAACTTGTATCTATTTTTTTGGTGCCCGGGGGCACCATGAGAAAATTACTGAGACGCTGAGAGCTCTGTGAACTGAAAAGGCTTGGGAACCTCTCCAACTCTTTTGACTAGGACACTCACAGTAAGAAATATATTTTTCATAGGGATATACATATATATGTGTATATATATAGACATGTATTTTATACTTTAGGGCAAAAAAGTAATCCTGCCTTGTGAACTATAAGATACTTTTATAGACATATATTCCTTGAAATTAACTTGGAAGTATAAGCATTCAGGATAACTAGATGGTGGGTAAGCAAAGTATAGGCTTGTATTTCTAGGACTCCCCCCCCCATTGTTCCTGGTCTTGTTCATTGTTGTTACTTTTCCTTAAGTAAAAGACTAGGGGCACCTGTAGTCAGGTATATCTCCTATCAGTGGGGAATATTATGTTCTTAGTGATCCTCAACCTGCCACTTAGTTCCAAAGGCCAAACTGGTACCAAATGTTACACAGTTTTCTTCTGGATTTCCTAGATTACAGTAGATCAGCCTTGCATTTGTAAAAGTAGTTGTTGGGGTTTTTATATTTTAAATGTAAAGAGAAGTGAGGCTGAATTATCAGGTGATTTGTATTTGCATATTATATTATATTATGCGAGTGTTGGTTATTCCGAGAATTTACTTGGAACAGTGTAATAGATCTGACCTAGAGCTGGAATGTTTTCTCCTTTTTTCTAGCCTGGCCCATACTAAATTTGTCTGTTTTATATTTAGACGAGATAGTATGAGTGTTGCAGGGTTGTCTTTCTCGTTCTTTCAGTCAGCCATGGTTGTTACATAGGATCTGATTGAGAACTGAAATGTAGCAAAGGTATGGAAAACATTGTCTGTGAGAGTGAAAACAAAGTAGTTTCTTTCATCTCTATCTCCAGGGCCAGACACATAGTAGGAGCCCAATAAATAATTGAACCAAATCTATGACTGAATGAGAGAGCCCTGTCAATAAATATAAAGGGAGAATTTTCTGCTAGAAGATACTTGAAAATTGGCTATTTCATAAAATGTCATCTTGTATCTTATTTGTGTATATGCCATAAGTATAGATCAGCACTTCTCAGACTTTCTGGTGTCCAGACCACTTCATACCTTTGACTTATTAAAAACTTTAAAGGGCTTTGTTTACATGGGTTCTATCTGTTGATATTTACTATATTAGAAGTTTTAAATACATATATTAGTTTTTTAAAAATTTTAATTCCCGTATAGTTAATATACTTTGTTATATTAGTATCAAGTGTATGATATAGTGATATAGCAATTTTTTCTTTTTTAAGATTTTGTTTATTTATTAGAGGCGGGGGAGGTGGAGAGGGAACACAAGCGGGCAAAGAGGCAATGGAGAGGGAGAAGCAGGCTCTCCGCTGAGCAGGGAACCTGCCACGGGGCTTGATCCCAGAACTCTGGGATCATGACCTGAGCCGAAGGCAGACGCTCAACCAGCTGAGCCACCCAGGTGCCTGTGATACAGCAATTCTGCACAGTAGTCGGTGTTCATCATGATCAGTGTACTCTTAATCCCCTTCATCTATTTCACCCATCCATTTGTTCTCCATAGTTAAGAGTCTGTTTTTTGGTTTGTCTCTTTTTTTTCTCTTTGTTTTGTTTCTTAAATTCCACATATGAGTGAAATCATACGATATTTGTCTTTCTCTGACTTATTTCACTTAGCATTATATACTCTAGATACATCTATGTTGTTGCAAATAGATTTCAAAAAAATTTAAAACTAGTGAGATTTCATTTTTCATGGCTGACTAATATGCCATCACACACACACGCGCACACACACACACATCCCACATCTTTATCCATTCACTTGGTCTGCTTTCATATTTTGGTGATTGTTAATAATGCTGCTATAAACATAGGGGTGCATGTATCTTTTCAGATTAGTGTTTTTGTATTCTTTGGGTAAATACCCAGTACTGGATGGATCATATGGTAGCTATATTTTTAATTTTTGGAGGACCCTCCATTCTGTTTTCCAGAGTGACTGCACCAGTTTGCATTCCTGCCAACAGTACAATAAGGGTTCTTTTTTCTCCCCATCCATGCCAACACTTGTTTCTCTTATGGTTGATTTTCACCATTCTGACAGGTGTGAGGTGATCTCTTATTGTGGTTTTGATTTGCATTCTCCTGGCGGTGAGCAATGTTGAGCATCTTTTCATGTGTCTGTTGGCCATCTGTGTGTCTTCTGTGTAGAAATGTCTGGTTCGTGTCTTCTGCCCATTTTTTATTTTAATTTTATTATGAATTTTTTTAGAGAGGGAGAAAGGAGGGGAGGGGCAAAAGGAGAGGGAGAACGAGAATCTTAAGCAGCCTCCACAAGCAGCATGAGCCCAACGTGGAGCTCTATCTTACAACCTAAGGATCATGACCTGAGCCGAAATCAACAGTTGGACACTCAATGGACTGAGTCACCCAAAAGTCCCCTCTTCTGCCCAATTTTTTTAAAATTATTTTTTAATTATTTTTGAAAAAGATTTATTTGAGAGAGACAGAGAAAGCAACAGAGAACATGAATGGGGAGGAGAGGGAAAAGCAGGCTCCCGGCTCCACTGGGACCCTGGGATTGTGATCTGAGCTGAAGGAAGACGCTTAACCAACTGAACCACCCAGGTGCCCCTCCTCTTCTGCTCATTTTTTAATTGATTATTTGTTTTTGTGTATGTGTTGAGTTGTATAAGTTCTTTCTGTATTTTGGATACTAACCTTTCTTTTGGATGTGTTGCTTGCATATATTTTCTCCCATTCAGTTGTCTTTTAATTTTGATGGTTGCTTCCTTAGTTGTGCAGAAGCTTTTTATTTTGCTATAGTCCCAATAGTTTATGTTTGTTTTTGTTTCTCTTGCCTCAGAAGACCTACCTAGTAAAATGTTGCTACAGTCAATTACTGCTTGTGGTCTTTTCTAGGATTTTCATGGTTTCAGATCCTTAATCCATTTTGAGTTTTTATTTTTGTGTGTGGTATAAGAGTTTTATTCTTTTGCATGTAGCTGTCTAGTTTCCCCAACAGCATTTTTTGTCAAATGCTTTTTCTGCATCTCTTGAAATAATCATACCGTTTTTATCCTTTCTCTTATTGATGTGATGTATTACATTGATTTGATTTGTGAATATTGAATCACCCTTGCATCCCAGGAATAAATCCTGCTTGGTTGTGGTGAATGATTTTTTTTAATGTATTGTTGGATTCAGTTTGCAAATATTTTGTTGAGGATTTTTGCATCTGTGTTCATCAGAGATATTGACCTGTAATTCTCTCTCTCTCTCTTTTTTTTTTTTTTTGTAGTGTCTGTATCTGGTTTTGGTATCAGGGTAATGGTAGCCTCAGAATGAATTTGGAAGCTTTCCTTCCTTTTCTATTTTTTGGAATAGTTTGAGAAGAATAGGTCTTAACTCTTCTTTAAATGTTTGGTAGAATTCACCTGTGAAGCCATGTGGTCCTGGACTTTTGTTTGTTGGCAGTTTTTTTTTAATTGCTGATTTAATTTCATTGCTGGTAATTGATCTATTCAGATTTTTTGTTTCTTCCTGATTCAGTGTAGGGAAGCTAATAGGGTTCTAGGAATTTATTTCTTCTAGGTTGTCCAATCTATTGGCATATAATTTTTCATAATATTCTCTTATAATCCTTTATAGTTCTAGGGTTGGTTGGTATTACTCCTTTTTCATTTGTGAATTTATTTGAGTCCTCTCTCCTTTTTTCTTAATGAGTCTGGCTAACAGTTTATTGTTTTTGTTGATCTTTTCAAAGAACCAGAGTGCCTGGCTTTATTGATCTGTTCTCTTGCCTTTTTTTAGTTTTTGTTTCATTTATTTCTGCTCTGTCCTCCCTTTATTCTGTTAATTTTGGGTTTTGTTTCTTGTTCTTTTTGTATCCGATGTAGGTGTCAGCTTAGGTTGTTTATTTGAAAATTTTCTGCTTCTTGCAGTAGGTCTGTATTGCTATAAACCTCCTTCTTAGAGTACCTTTTGCTGCATCCCAAAGATCTTGGACTGTTGTGTTTTCATTTGTCTCTATGTATTTTTTGATTTCCTCTTTAATTTCTTGGTTAACCCATTTATTTTTTTAGTAGCATGTTATTTAACCTCCATATATTTGTGGTTTTTTTCCAGATTTTTTCTTGTGGTTGATTTCTAGTTTCCTAGCATTGTGATTGGAAAAGATGCATGATATGGAAGTTTTAAATATATTTATTAATTTATTTAAAATGAATCCATATTAAAATAAACAGGTAACATTTTTTAAATGAAAAATAACTATTTTTCCAAAACAAAAACATTTAGTGAAAAGAGCGACAATATTGGACATTTTCCAAATCTTTTTAATGTCTAGCTTAATAGAAGACCTCTGGATTCTCATATCTCCTTCTGCATTCAATCTTTTGTGATAACATATATCATGTAGCCTTTGGGAACCTGCACCATACATACTCAGAATGAAAGTGAAAAACAGGAATAATGTCTTAATATTATTATGGAAATAGTTTGGATTTCATAGACTCCCCCTGGAAGGTGGACCCTCCGAGATCCTTGGACCATGGTTGGAACTGGTGGTATAGATTACAAATTTAGAGTAGAATAAAACCTTAGAGGTCATGTAGTTAATAATTGCCTCTTACGGATATTTCTGGCTTGTATATCTGGACTGAGAGCATACCTTAAGCTCGTTTTTTCAGAATAATCATAAGTTGGCTTTTGGAGATGTTGAGTAGATGTGCCTCTGAATAAGTGGTATGATATGTGGGTTAGCATAACAGAGATAAGATCTGGGCCAGAGTTTGGCAGTCATTGGCATATACATGGTATTTGAAGCCTTGGGCGTGGTGACATCATGTAGAGTGTAGTATTAGAAAAGAGCCCATGGTCAGGCCTGCTTGAATCTCTAGATTTGAGAGAAAAGGACTAGCTAGCAGAGGAGACTAAGAGAGAGAACTAGAGAGAAGATGGAAAGCCAGAGTGTAGTGTATGGAAGCCAAGACAAATGCGTGTTTCAAGAGAGTAGTTAACTGTGTTGAATGCTGCCAAGAATCCAAGATGAGGACTTTTTTTTTTTAAGATTTTATTTATTTGTTTGACAGAGCATGAGGGGGGAGAAGATCAGAGGAAGAAGCAGACTCCCCGTGGAGCTGAGAGCCTGATGTGGGACTCGATCCTGGGACTCCAGGATCATGACCTGAGCCAAAGGCAGTCACCCAACCAACTGAGCCACCCAGGCACCCAAGATGAGGACTTTTTATTTGAAAATGCTTAGGGGTGCCTGGGTGGCTCAGTCAGTTAAGCATTTGACCTTTGATCTCCGCTCAGGTCTTGATCTCATGGTCATGAGTTCAAGCCCTATGTTGAAAAAAAAAAAAAAAAAGGAAAAGAAAATGCCCATTAGATTTAGAGATGAAGAGATCTTTGGTGATTTTAGTGAGAGCTGTTACAGAGAAGTGGGGGTGCCAGCCACATTGGATTTGCTTGAAAAGTGAGTGAAAAGTATTTCTAAATGGAGACTGAGTGTATTCAGTCAACTTTTTTGAGAAGTTTATAAAGGAAAAGGAGCAGTAGTGAAGGAGTGTGCTGGGTTGTGGGACTTTGGTGTAGTTTTAAGAAAGAAGATTAAGTATAAATGCTGATAGGAAGAATCTTGGTGAGAGGAGGAGGTTAGACATACACATGAGGGAAAATGTAACTGTTTAAGTTTCTTGAAAGAACTTGGAGATGGGAGCTCTTAAAACAGATGAAGTATTCACATGACTTCTTTCCTCTAAAAGTTACTTTTGTATTCTTTTCCAGTTCTGCCTTTTTATGAACTCTTAGCCTGCATGTTAAGTGAGGAAGTTAAATGGTATATGTAGTTTTTTTAAATTTCTTGACTGTTGGGGTGCTTGGGTGGCTCAGCGGGTTAAAGCCTCTGCCTTCAGCTCAGGTCATGGTCTCAGGATCCTGGGATCGAGCCCTGCATCGGGCTCTGTGCTCATCAGGGAGTCTGCTTCCTTCCCTCTGTCTCTGCCTGCCTCTCTGCCTACTTGTCTCTCTCTCTGTCAAATAAATAAATAAATTTTTTTTAAAAAAATTCTTGACTGTTGTTAGTTTTCTCTGAGCCTTTGTGCTTCCCTTATGAGGGGAGTATTTGGGTGATACCTTGAAGTTTGGACTCCTTGTTTGCTATCAAGTAAATAGTTTTTTTTAAAGTTGCATACTTGTTTGATATAAGGTGTTTCTGCTTTTTATGTTTCATCTTAACCAGATTTATTTATTTATTTATTTATTTATTTATTTATTTATTTATTTATTTAACGAGAGAGAGAGATCACAGGCAGGCAGAGAGAGAGGGGGAAGCAGGCTCTCCCCGCTGAGCAGAAAGCCTGATGCGGGGCTCGATCCCAGGGCCCTGAGATCATGACCTGAGCCAAAGGCAGAGGCTTTAACCCACTGAGCCACCCAGGCACCCCTTAACCAGATTCTTTTATGTAATTTTTATAGTGTTAGTGAAATTCTATTTCTGTTTTCTGTTGACAAGTTAGAGTCATCCTTAGCTAACTTTTGGAAGTTGATTATTGTTTCGAATATTTCATACTTTACATGATGTAAATAGAACCATGTCAAATATAGTTTCTTTTTTAGTCCTCGTGATATTTGACTTTCGCCTGAACAAAGCAGCATTGTTCATTTATGCTTTTGACTTTTGCATGAAACAACTTGTTTCTCTACAAGATGCCAGTTAAACTCACTCACTGTAAAATGGACACTAGAATGAAACTCTTGAGTCACTTAAATGAGTAATAAAAGTATTCTTAAGTTTGGGGTGCCTGGGTGTTTCAGTCAGTTAAGTGTCTGACTCTTGATTTCAACTCAGGTCATGATTTCAGGTTTGTGAGATGGAGCCCTGTGTTGGGATCTGCACTGGGCATGAGCCTGCTTGGGATTCTCTCTCTCCCTCTCCTCCATCCTCTAATTAAAAAAAAAAAAAATGTATTCTTAAGTTTTCTGAAATTTAAGAAGCTTGCAGTACAGTAAGGAGACAAAATGCAATTCTCTTATTGGTTTCTCAAAACTGTGGTCATAAGAGAGGAGTGGCCAATAATTGATCTTTTTTTTTTAAAGATTTTTATTTATTTATTAGACAGAGAGAGACACAGTGAGAGGGAACACAATCAAGGGAAGTGGGAGGAGGAGAAGCAAGCTTCCCACCGAGCAGGGAGCCCGACAGAGGGCTCGATCCCAGGACCCTGGGATCATGACCTGAGCCGAAGGCAGACACCCAACGACTGAGCCATCCAGTCATTGCCCCAATAATTGATCCTTTAAAAACAAATCGTGTTGGAAACCCCAAATGATCTTGTTTCTTTCCTTCTCCAGCTTTATCTCTTGGCATTTTTCCTTTCCAACGTGTGTGCCTTTTGGTTTCTTAAACTATGTTGTGTCTTTTTTGTCTCATCGCCATTCCAAGTATTGTTCCTACTGCTGGAGAACTCTTTCTTGCCCACCTGTCTAAGGTGGTCTTAAATTTGATGACACTTTCCTCTCTACTTCCCAGATTAGATGAATTTCCTTCTGTTACATGCTTCCATGGCACTTTCCTTTTTTCCCTTAATTATTTTCATTCCATTTGTAATATTTGTTGAATATCAACCTTCCGAGTAAACCTTTAGATTTCTTTAGTGTGGGGGCCATGTTTCTTTTCACTGGTATATCCCCAGTTGCTTAGTACTTTTCATCCCTACTGCATACATGGCCCTCAGCAGATATTTGTACAATGAGTGGATGGGATGGGTCAGGTTCAGGAAAAGGTTTTTTATGAGTGTGGAAGAACAGTTTGATGCAACACCAAGGAGGTTCCTGAAACATCTTACTTGCCCTTTTTAGAATGGAGGGTAGAATAAAATGCTTCATCTGTAGACAAAATGTGAGGAAGTCCTGTCCTTTCCTAGGAGTTTGATAACAGTCAAGACATGTGGCTTAAATGAGCATTCTTTAAAGAAGTTAAAGTGCATTGAAGTTAATGGAACAGAGGTTCTGAAGAGGATAGAATTGAGGTGAGAAAGCCAAGTGCCTTGTAAAGAAATTATGTGAGAGGACAGGGAATAATGTTACAAATGGTGGTTGAGTCTGAATATTCAGAGAGACATTATGTGAATGCCTGTTAGATGCTTTCAGAGGTTTGAGAGAGAGATCTAGATTTAATTTCCTGATCTGTCACTGAATGACCTTGGACTGCTTCCATCGTCTTTCTGATACTGTTTATCAGTAAAATTGATATATAAATATTTTTCTTTCACACTTTAAAAACTTTATGTAAAAAAACTTTATATAAAAAACTCATTTGTTTTTATTTTTTAAAAAGATTATTTATTTGACAGAGAGAGAGAGAGCGTGCACAAGCAGTCAGAGAGGTAGGCAGAGAGAGAGGGGGAAGCACGCTCCCTCTCCCATCAGAGAGCCTGATGCGGGGCGTGATCCCAGAACCCTGAGATCATGACCTGAGCTGAAGGCAGGGACCTTAACCCACTGAGCCACCCAGGCACCCCTCATTTGTTTTTAAAAGCATTAGCAAGAAAAAGAAAAACAGAAAAAGATATGGAGCAGAAGATATGCCCCTTAGTAGTGTTTAGTAGGAGGAGGAAGTTTTGGTTTTCTGGAATTCAATGTTTAGTGTTTTTATAAACAAAAAAGACAAAAAATTGATAAAGATCCCCAAAAGCCCATGGCTGCTTTGTTACACACACTCCACTGAGAAAAAGAGCAGAAAAAGAGCAGAAGGAAGAAGACAAGAGAAACCCAAGAGTAGAGCCAGGTCCAGATGGGGCAATTTCTCTGCAGTATGTTCTTAGGGTCACAGAGAGAAAAAGGCTCTTTTTTTGCCAGAAAAAGAGTGGGAAGAAATGGGAGCAGGGAAAGGGTAAATAAGGGGTTTTAATGCATAGGGGAGGGTAGGGGAGTAGTGCATTGTGTACTTTTCTCCTACCCTGTGGCGTCAATATATAAGGGAAAGGGGACAGAGAAGAATGAAGATTTCCAGTTGCATTGAACAGAGATTTAGGTAAAGGGGAGGAGTAAAAGGCAAATAAGGAAGAGGATTGTGGGTTTTGATGGAGACTGAAAATATGATGTGGAAAACAATACAGTATTTGGCTCACACAAAAGAAACACAAAAATGGTAGGTATGATTATTAACTATTAACTTCCTTCATGGTCACCACCTCTCCCTTCACCTCCACCATAGAGGTCTATAACTTTAGGTTCTGGTTTAAAGGTATTTTTTGCTCTCAAGTGTTCTTGAACTTCAGAAGAGAAATGGTCTCAGGTAGTTGGGGAATAGGATTATTTCTCTCCACTGATGCTCATCTTTATGGAATCAACCAACAGTGTTTTGGGAAACTTCGGGTTTCAGAGAGTAGAATTGAAATAATCTCTAGAGCTGTAGTTCTCAAAGCTGACTGTGTATTGGGATCCCTCTAGACCTTTAAAAATACAGGTTTGGGGGCTCTCCTCACACTCACTGATTCAGAATCTCTTGGGGGTGGGGCCTCAGCCTCTCAGTTTTTAATGTTATCCAGGTGATTCTCCTCCTAGAGCTGCTTGAGAAATCAGGCTCTAGCTGCTTGGAGGAGGGCATTAAGTAGCTGCCCTGAAACTCACTTGCAGTGGGAATGATTGGAAATGTATGAGTGGGTTATTTGGGAAAGAAATATCTGCTAAGCAGGTAGCCTGACGTGGGACTCGACCCCAGGACCCTGGGATCATGACCTGAGCCAGAGGCAGATGCTCAACGGACTGAGCCACCCAGATGCCCTCCTTTTCCTTTCTTATGGGTATTTTCCAGCCCAGCTTTTTAAACCATCTCTTCTGCTTCTGTGATTATGTTTCTTGTTACTTCTGTTGATTTATCACAGTCCCTCCCCTGTTTGTCCTTTCACTGGCAACCTGCCTTTGATTCCTCTATTCTTTTCTGTTTTAAGGTGAGATCATAACAGCTTTCACCATTGCCATTTGTTTTTCTATTCATGGAAGGTCTGTGTTGATGGGAAGGTAAATGAGAAGATGTAGTCATTAAGGATCATACAACCTTGTGGAGAGACTACTACACATGTGCTATTTGTAATTTTATAACTTTACCACATTGTATACTATTTGTTCATGTGTGTCACTACACTGTGAGCATGAATTAAGGTTCATTAAATGAATGAATGAATGGTGTGTGTATGTATGTGTGTCTAATGATAAGGGCTCTAAAAAGGTAACAGAGTGCGGGACACCTGGATAGCTTAGTTGGTTAAGCCTCTGCCTTCAGCTTAGGTCCTGGGCTCTGGGATTGAGCCCAACATCGGGCTCCTTGCTCAGTGGGGAGCCTGCTTCACCCTATGCCTGCTGCTCCCTCTGCTTGTGCTCTCTCTCTCTCTGACAAATAAATAAATCAAATCTTAAAAAAAAAAGTTAACAGAGTGCTATTGGGGAAACAGATGAAGTAGTAATTCAGTTAAGGAACAGTTGGGGAAAGATTTATAGTAGATGGCTTTAACATTTGTACTCGAAGGTTATTATTGCCTGAGAAAATCTAGGAAAAGAAGATCACGGAGGTCATGAAAATTTCTGCATGTTTGGGGAATGCACAGTAGCTATGGCTTTTTGACAAGAACAGGTAGTATACAGTGAAGATAGCAAGGAGGTAAAGACTGTAAGCTAGGGTTGTGGAGGATTCCAAGTTCCATCATGCTAAGGAATTTGAAATTTTAGCCCATTGGCGATAGTCGTTGAAGAGCTATAAAAGCAGAATTGCTAGATTCTGTTTTCAGAAAGATAATTGTGGGTGCAGTATGGAGAGTAGATTAGGAACAGAATAATCGAGGAAGCTTTTACCACAATTTGGGCTAAAGATAATGCTCTGAAAGAGGTAAAGGAAAGAGAGAAAGGAAAAGAGGAATTAGAAATAGCCTGAAAGATTTTTTCCAAACTTTATGGAGGCCTATTTTATGAGAGAAACATCTTGAAGAGTATTGCATTGGTAACTCAGTAAATGGTGGTGAGGAGAGGAAGAAATATCAGAGATAGACTGGATGCGTGACAACCCCATTTGCTAAGAGAAAAAGAAGGAAAGATTTTGAAGATAGACAATAATGAATTTGGTTCTAAACTTGATAAATTTGAAGTGCCATTGGGATTTGGAGGTAGACTGTCTAATAGACTGAAAACTTGGGTCCAGAGTTCAGAGAAAGACCTAGGATAGAAATAGGATGACATTTAGCAAGTGGTTTGAAACCATGAAAGAGTGTGACATTGCCTGGGAAGAAGGAGCTAGGAAAGAAGAAGCCTAAGATTGGAACCTTTGGAAATGTTACTGTTGATGAATTGGGCAAAAGTAGAAAAGCCATCAGTTAAGGAAAAATAACAATCAAGAGAGTAAGGAAAGTGGGATTGATCCCAAGAGTAGTGAGTATTTCAAGATGAAAGCTTAAAACCCCAAATATAATAGAGTTATAATATCCAGCTGGAAAATTGTGTTACTACAAAGGTGTATTTCCTGGATTTTCTGGACAGATGGACTATATATGTATACATATAGTTGTATGTATATAATGTTTAAACTTAGTTTTAAGACCTTCATATAGGGGCGCCTGGTTGGCTCAGTGGGTTAAAGCCTCTGCCTTCGGCTCAGGTCATGATCTCAGGATCCTGGGATCAAGCCCCACATCGGGTTCTCTGCTCAGCAGGGAGCCTGCTTCCTTCTCTCTCTGCCTGCCTCTCTACCTACCTGTGATCTCGCTCTCTCTGTCAAATAAATAAATAAAATCTTAAAAAAATTATAAAAAAAAGACCTTCATATAAAGAAACATAAATAGGGGAAAATAATTTTTTAGACTTTAGAAAATATTGGCCTTTTGGGGCACCTGGGTGGCTCAGTCCGTTGAGCATCGAACTCTTGATTTTGGCTCAGATCATGATCCCAGCATTGTGAGATCAAGCCCTGCAGGCTCCATGCTGGGTGTGGAGCGTACTTGAGATTCTCTGTCTCCCTATGCCCCTCCTTCCCCGTTAATGCTCTCTGTCTCTCTAAAAAAAAAAAAAAGAAAGAAAAAAGAAAGAAAAAAAGTATGGACTTTTTAGTTGAAGTGTTTATAAGAAAATGAATTTGAAGAGTAAAGGGAAATTTTCTCAGTGGATTAAAAAAAATGTTTTCTGGTGACCAGAGATAACCCTCTCCCAAAACAATTGTTATTGAAATTTTCTTTCTCTTTTTTAAACAATTTAACACATTTTTTCTATAGTATATTTGAAATATATTTCATATCTATTTCTCTTAATAACTTATTTCCTCTATATGAGTTAGAGGCTGAAATGAATGATTTCGTGGTATCCTCTTTTTATTTTGTAGGGTTTTGTCCCTTTTTCCCTTAAATAAAGAGAAATAAAAAGTTTGTTGTAAGACATAGAGGTCTCAAGGAATGCAGGAGCAGGAAATGAGGTAGTGGTATGTATGGGAACCACAAAATGGCTAAGAACAAGGCCACTTTTTCCTTTTTTGGGGAATCTGCATGATTTCTCATTTGTTTTTCTTTGATCTCCATCCTGCTTTTCATCATGATTTTTCAGCTTGACTCCTCACAGCTGGTTGACTCAGTTGCTTAACATTCCATTCTAGAATTCTTAGATCTCTTCTTGCCAGGGACTGGATAGACCACTCTTGAGTTAGTTCTTCACTCTTCTTCAATCAGCTATAGCAGGAGTGAGGGGTTGTGGATGGGAATGGGGATGTTTGTTCTTCAGAGAGGGGGCTGTATTTGGACAGACACAGTGATTGACATCTGTAATACAATCATATGCAGTTTCATTTAATAAATCTTTTTGGGAACATTATATGTATATATTTAGTTGCCACACAGTGTTAACTTTAGTTTCACGTATACAACATAGTATTTTAAAGATAAACTTTGAGATCATTTGTTTTGTGCTGAATAGGAAGGATTGCCATTTGTGTTTTGGAAAATGTTGAGAGTCCAAGGAGAACATACATAATAAGCATTGAATTTGGGATAGTGGTTATTACTTCTGGATGGGGGGAGATGGATATCAATAGATCCTCATAGTATAGTATAGATCCTCATATCATTAGTACCTCATAGAGCTACACCGGGAACTTCAGCCAAATTTCAGTAGTTTATTTCTTAAACTGAAAGATGAATACGTAGACCTTTTTTGTATGCCTTAACTATAGTATCTTAAAACACAGTAAAGAAAGTGTACTTTGTGGATGATTGACAATCATTTAAATTTGCATTTTCACAGACAACAAGTCTTAGAAAATAAAGCAGTCTGACAGGCTGTTGCAAATTTATTAACCCTTTCCTGAATGTCATAGTTATTGACAGTATGGTTTTTAGCTATACTAATACAATTCATAAAATAACTTTCAAAATGTCAACTTAATGAGATGATCTAGTCTAACTCTTTTTTTTTTTAAAGATTTTATTTATTTATTTGACAGCGAGAGAGGGGTCACAAGCAGGGGGGAGTGGAAGAGGGGGAAGCAGCCTTCCTGCAGAGCAGGGAGCCCGACGCGGGGCTCGATCCCAGGACCCCGGGACCATGACCCGAGCCAAAGGCAGGTGCACAACGACTGAGTCACCCACGCGCCGCTAGTCTGTCTCTCAGAAGCATTTATAAGAAAACTATGGCTCTCTGCTGTTGTAGAAGTGGAAGTTTGTGACAAACTTATTACTAGATAACAGAATACTTAACTTTTATAAACATTGGTATACTGATGTCGTTAGGGCTCCTGATGCAAAATAGTCTCTGTCCCTTCTTTTTCCTTCATACCAAACATATAGTAGGCATGTCCTAATTAATATGGTGTCTTTAAGGATATACTCCCAAGAAGCTCTAACCGATCTCCCCCAGTAGAATCAATGTTTCCTTTTGTGATAATTGTACATGTATTATCGTATTGTCCAGATTATTCTATTTCTCAGTTATATTATGTATGTGTTTACCTCACCTACTTGATTACTGGATTTCTTTGAGAATGTCATAAAGGCCATGACTTCTCTCTCTGGAAAAATGTACATAGGTGAAACATACAATAATTTCAGAGAGTTTATAAATTCCTTGAATCTCCCTCATGGATCTCTAGGTTAAAAATACTTACACTGGATTTTGAGGTTGGAGAGTCAGTCAGGGTCATTTCATCTTCCTTTTCTATAACTATTCTATAGTTAGTTCCTATTAATAATAATAATTATTATTAATAATAGAATAATTCCTATTCTATAACTATAACTTCCTTTTCTATAACTTCTATTTGCAGAAGTAGGTACTCAAAAAATGTTAGCATGAGGTTATTGATATGCAAGTTTATTCTCCCTATTTTTGGTCTTTTTTCTTTTAAGTATTTATCTATTAGAGAGAGTGCACATGAGCAAGCACAAGTAGGGGGAGTTGCAGAGGGAGAGGCAGGCTCCCTGCTGAGCAGGAAACCTGATGCCGGATGTAGGACTTGATTCCAGGACCGTGGGATCATGACCTGAGCTGAAGGCAGATGCTTAACCGACTGAGCCACCCAGGCACCCCTCCCTATTCTTAGCCTTAACAAAAATTATTACACTGCATTAAAAAGTTCTATTTTCTGTATACAGGATGCCTCTAAAATAAAGTGTCCCAGAAAGCTTAGAATTGAAAGGATAGGGCAGGTAGAATAAAGCAATACTTGCTTTATTTTGATAGCATACAAAATAGAATTGAATACTAAAATATAGTTCTCTACAGACAATGTTGGTCATTTTTTATTGAAGAAATATGAAACCCACATGACAATATAATGACCATGAACCATTATGTACTAAATAATCCTATCAAGCTATATAAACATTAATTTAAGAAATATGAAGAGAAGGAGACAAAAAGTAGTCATGGTAGTTTTTTGTCTGCCTTTCTTTATTCTTGAGAGATTAAGTAGGCAAAAGAGAATGCACAAATGTCCAATAAATCCAAAATTCCCACATGGCTATAGAATAAAGTTGTCATGTTGCCTATTATTTTTTTTAAAGATTTTATTTATTTATTTGACACAGAGAGAGAGAGATCACAAGTAGGCAGAGAGGCGGGCAGAGAGAGAGGGGGAAGCAGGCTCCCTGCTGAGCAGAGAGCCTGATGTGGGGCTCCATCCCAGGACCCTGAGATCATGACCTGAGCCGGACGCAGAGGCTTTAACCCACTGAGCCACCGAGGTGACCCGTCATGTTGCCTTTTAAAACATTTAACTGTTTCATTATTTTCCAATAAATGATCTTGAATAAGTTTAATCTTTTTGACTTAGTCATCTCAAAGTGGTTAGAAAAGGCATTTTACAGATTGAGATTCATACTTTAAAGACAGTAAGAGTTTTGACAGATTAGATTCTTCTATGAGATTTTTTCAGTGTACTTTTTCCTCAATTTTTCTATTTTTATAGAAAATGGTATTATTTTACATAAATTTTTATATAAAGATAAAAATATAAAGAACTGTCCTACTTAAATAGATTCTATGTATAATAAAATTTTATTCTATTCTATTCTGTTCTTCATGTGTGTTCTATTCTTTATTATCTTTTCGTGTCCTTTGCCCATCTGCCTACCAAGATCATCATGATTTTCTTATCAGTTTGATGAGTTCTTTACATTATAAATATATGACCTTTGTCACATTTAATAAAAATAATTTTCTTCAACCACTGTTAGCAAAGGCAGTTCAGGCTGTTGTATATTAAAGAACCCTAGATTAATAGATTCTATTAATAATACTTATTAGGTATGGAATAACCTGGGATTTTGAAACGTAAAATATTGAAAAACTGACATTCATGAGACTGGGCATATTATAGAACTGAATTAAAATTGTAATTATAAAGCTAAACGAGGCATGTTATCGGAAAATACTTTTAATGTATAATGTACATTGAAAAAGCATGTAAATGTAGAGCTTGATGGAAGTCTCATAAACTGAGCACACTCATGTAATCACCCATATCAATAAACAGTATTATCAGTACCTCAAAAGCCCTTCCTTGCTCCAATTCTAGTCACCACCCTCCTGCCCAAACTGTGTGTAACCACTATTCTCACTTCTAACCCACAGATTACTTTGGCTGTTTGATACTTTATAAAATGAAATTATTATACAGCATGTACACTTGTTTCTGGCATTCTTCACTTAACATATTTGTAGCATGTAGTTGTAATTAGTTCATTCTCGTATTAAATGGTGAATATACTATAATTTATAAGATGAAATTTTACGTAAATGTCACACTTCTGATACTGAGTCATTTGCATTTGATGATGATCAACCATTAAGAAAGTTTTTTTTTTGAAGTAGATATAAATGCATTTCTTATCACCACTGGCCCCTGAATATAGAGATTATGGACATATATGCGATTTTTGGTATATTTGTCCTCATTGGAAAATTGAGAATTACTATATATTTTAGCATTTATTTTAGTTTCAAAGCAAAGAGAGTTCTCAAAAGTTTTGTCAAATTGTTGACAAATTATTTAGTAATACAGAATAACTCATTTGTTATTTTGATAGTTTCCT
>CM052814.1:37369663-37494641 GCA_028533885.1 Nasua narica
GTGTTCATCTTTGTAACTGGCTTATTTCACTTAGTTGATGTCCTCAAAGTTCACCTGTATTATGGTATATGGCAAAATTTGCCATATTATTTAGCTTAATGCTGAATAATATTCCATTGTGTGTAAATACCACATTTTACTTACCTTTTCATCTGTTGACGGACATTTTTGTTGCTTTCACTTTTTGACTATTGTGAACAATGCTGCTATGAACATGGGTGTACAAATGTCTCTTTGAGACCCTGTTTTTAGTTGTTTTGTGCTGGATCATGTGGTTAATTCTATTTTTAATTTTTTGAGGAACTGCCATACTGTTTTCCATAGAGGCTGTATTATTTTACATTCCCACCAACAGTGCACAAGAGTTCCAGTTTCTCCACATCAACATTTGTTATTTTCTGTTGTTGATTTGTTTCTTTGTTTGTTTTTGATAATAGGTATCCTAGTTGGTGTGAGGTTGTCATGATAGACTTCTTAATGGTTTAGTTTTCCAAGGAAAAATAAAGTTATTAGATTATAAAGGACTCTAGAAGGCATAAAAGATAACTATTAGAGTTGACAAAATCCTTTTCTGACTTTCATGAAAATTAAGATAAATGAGAGTTTTTCGTTACTAATATTATAATATTGATGTTTAATGAATGCTGATGATATGATTGTAGGTAAATTGGCAGGATGAGGAGCAGCAAATCAAAAGAGGTGCCTTTACCAAATCCAAGGAACTCTCAAAGCAAGGATACTGTTCAAGGTATGATTTATTTTCTTTAAACTTTAGAACTTAGTGCCTGCCTTGTTTAGATCATGTGTATAAAATTCTGGGCTAATCAGTAAATGCAAATTATGCAATTACTTTATAAAGAGTGGATAATTTTTTAGGTTCAGTTTGTTTTAAATATGCCTTCAGAGGCATCCTATGGAAACTTTTATAAAGGAAGACATAAAAAAGAATCAGTATATGTAGAATTAGTTTTACCCAGTTTCTTGGAAATTCTGATTAATGTCAACAAATGATATAATATAGCTCCTAATATAGTTTTAGACTATAAAGTTAAAATTCACAGACAAGAAAAGACAAAGACTTATTGAACTATTTTTTTTAAATGATGCATCAAGGGTTACTTTAATTAGGACATGATATATTTTGAGGTGCATTGACAAACTAGAGTATATCTGGAGGGAGATTATTGGATTTATGAGGGATCTGGAAATCATGTCACATGAGGAACATTTGGAGGGAATGATATTGTTTATCCTAGAGAAAGATGATTTAAGGGAACTAGGTGGTCTTGTACTATTTGAAGGGCTGTTATCTGAAAGACTAGATTTTACCTTTGTTTCTACTGGTAGATTGAGGTCTGGAGTAATTTTTAATCTTTCAACATCATGATTGTGAAATACACTACAATACAAAATTTTGTGTTTAGGTCACTGGAGTAAATTGAGGATACTGCCTATTGTTGGAAATGTCTGATGGAGCTGTGAATGGGGATGTTGTCCTAAGAACTAATAGAATCAGTGTCTAATACAACTCTAAAACCATATACTAGGAAGGTTGGCTTTATAGAATGGGAAAAATACCATGTTTTGGTTAAATATGATAAAGCATTTGCTGAGAAATAGTTCTGCCTAATAAAATGGTTCTCACACTTTTGAGTGCATTTAGGAGCTTATTAAAATGCAGATTTTGAGGACTACTTTAGAGATTCTGATTCAGTAAATATCAATGTTCCCCAGCAGATATAACCACATCGTGGGATGCACTTTCTCAGACTAAGGCTGCTGTAAGTAGTTAGAGCTTCCATTTATTTCTTTCTGGTTTAAAATTGATTTCCTGTTAAAATTGAATAGATTAAGTTTTTTCTATAGTACTTTTTCATAGGAAAATAAAGATTATAGTAAGAAGTTAAGTACCATATATTACAAAATGAACATTAAGGATGACTATTAAATAGTACCGGGATAATCAAGACACTACTTTAGGTGTCAGGAACATTAACACTGTGGCATATAAAATATTGAAGTAATTTGTGCTATTTATTCTCCTTTAATAAATTTATTTATTTGGCCTCATTTGAAATGAAGATTTAAAACAAAATGAATTTGGGAATGTGGCGCTATGTCTGTGTAGAAAGCTCAGAGTCAGAGAAGAAATGAAAGGAACAGCTTCTTTAATGGACTAGTAGTTATCTCTTTTGTGGCAATGACAGATTGTTTTCTCTTAGTACAGCTGAAAAATGACTATGGGCAACCTGTTTTTATTTGTGTTCTGTCCAGTCCTTGTCTGGAGTTTAGGAATCCAAATTTGGCAAGTGATACATAGTCCCTTTGAAGGGAGAGTCTTTCTTTTTTCTTTTCGTTTTCATTTGCTCTCCAGGAAAATTACTCTCCTAATATCTCCTTTCTTGTTTTCTTTTGTATCCTACCTGAATTTGAGTTACCTATTTCTTTACTTTGTCAATATGGTATTTTCTGCCCCCTAATCTTTTGAACTGGTATGAAAATGGATCTGGAAAAGGTACTATAACCTAGATTTGGTCATAATGTAGGGTCAAATACAACATTTTATATTCTCTCTCTCTTCTACGTGAGCATTATATATCTACAATGTCGGAATAGTTTTTATCTCCAGTTTAATTTAGAGTTAACCTAATTTGGAGCTGAGCTGTTAATTGTCGTTTTTCAAAACTGTTGTGTTTTTAGAATTATTTTTAAGGATGATAAAGGGGCCTATAATGTAAATGGGAGAAAAAGCCTGATACAGATTATGAAGATTTATTCCGATTTTGTGAGTACATTGTACCACAAAAATCTGAGATAAGATAAATCAGAATTTTACCCAGTGTTTATCTCTAGGTGGTTGAATTTTGATGATTTCAATTTCATTTTTTATAACTTTTCTGTGTTTTCCAAGTTTTCTCTTATTAGCATATAATTAGGGGAAAATGCTTTATTAAATAATTTAAGAACATTGGTGGTTTTACCAGAAGTTGACCTATACTATAAAGTGTATGGAAACCTGAGTTTTCTATCTAATGAATTTTATCTTCATTGTGAAACTTATTTTATAGACAGAGGACTATTAAAAGGTTGTAGTTGTTGGAACAGTTCTAAATTTTAGTCCATCTGAATTGTTCTTTCCTAATTTTTGCATGTAAAATGCACAGGATATATATAGCATAATGATATGTGACGTATAATGTCAGAAAATGTACTGCTTGCTTAAAAAAGCCTTAGCAATAAAAAAAAAATAGGTCAACAAGACAAATAGAAACTTTTTGATATTCTTCAGAATCTTTTTGATTTTCTTGTCCAAATTTGGGCAGCATTGTACCACTTCTTACTATAGGTGAAGTAATAAGTAATGAAAAAATTGATAATTGAAAAAAGGCATTCCTGAGTTGTTTTGACTTTGGAGAAAGGTACTGGACAATATAATTTAAATAACTGTAAATTCGGGCACCTGGCTGACACAGTCAATAAAGCATGCAACTCTTGATCTTGGAGTCATGAGTTCAAGCCCCACATTGGGCATAGAGCTTACATTTAAAAAAGTAAAAAATAAAAAATTAATTATGTAAATCAATGATAGTTGGTTATTTACAGAATTAACCTATTTGTTGTGATGGTGTTTAAACTTTAGCTGAGACACATTGAAAACAAATTAGAAGTAGCCCCTACAAGTACAGCTGTATTTGATTCTGTCATGGATACCAAGAAATCTTCTGCAAGTGCTACCCGAAAAATAAGTAGAAAAGGTATGTATAAAGTTACTTCCATAGATACAAATATATTAAATATAAATTTCGATGTTTTATTTCAGCTTAATTTCTTTTTATAGTCCCTCATATTTGCTAGCTCTTTTATCAGAGATGATACTTCACCAACATTTAGTTTTTTTGTCTTTGGTACTGCGTAGTTATGAAGCAACCTCATGTGCAGTTGACTATAGATGATGTTTTTGCCATCTTTTTTTTTTTTAAGATTTTAAAATTTATTTAGAGAGAATGAGCAGGAGGAGAGGCAGAGGCAGGGGAGAGGGAGAGAATCTCAAGCACGGAGCCCATTGTGGGGCTCAATCTCACAACCCTGAGATCATGACATGAGCTGAATTCAAGACTCGGATACTTAACCAACTGAGCCACCCAGGTGCCCCATGTTTTCACCATCTCTCATCAGGGTCTTTAGCATTACTATACCACCTTTGACAGTGACGTGGCATTGGTTTTTAGTGACGAGAATTTGATTTTAAGTGTTTGAAATTATATATGTCTTTTTTTTTTTAATTCTTAGATCTATCAACTTTGAGATTTAGTTGACTTAATGAATTTTACATATTTTTAGAGGGGCTTAAATCATAATTGGAATATCTAACAGATACTGTTATAAACTGACAAAATGCAAAACTTTGATTACCTTTCATATATGTAATTCTGTAGTTTTTAATTAGTGGACTAAAACCTAGAGGTTAGTACTTTCCATTAAAACTAAATTTTTTTTTAACCTGTGAGTCTGATGGGTTTTACTTGATAATTCTTTTTTTTAAGTGAGTGACAGCCTTTAACAAAAAAAATAATTTTATATGTGGAGTTTTTCATTGTTCAGAATAGTTTTTTCTTTATAGATTGAGTTACTATAATAATTTAACCTGAATGTTTCCCATCTACTTATATAATATCCAATTAGAGATGCCAAAAATAGTAGATACCTGTTATTTTTACAAATACTAGTCAAATTCAGATGCAGTCGTATGTTCTTACAGATTTCCTTTTTTTTCAGATGGTAGATACCTGGATGATTCTTGGGCTAATGCTCCAACCTCTAAATCTTCTAAATCACGAAAGGAGAAATCTCGGAGTCCTCTCAGAGCTACCACCCTGGAGAGTAACGTAAAGAAAAACAACCGTGTGGAATTTCGTGAACCTTTGGTTTCTTACAGGTTAGTGTTTAAAAACAAAGTATTAAATAGGATTAGCTTGCAATATTTACAAAAAGATTATGGTTTGTTTTCTGAGTTTTTCATAGCACTGTGACTCTAGTATTATTACCTTTTTCATTTTCCAAAAAGATAAAGCAAAAATCTTTTATATTATGAAATAATGACTTTCTACTCTTTTATAGATAAATATTTGCGAGGAAGAAGTAGTAGCAAGGCTACCACCATTGTAATATATATGTTTACTGTAGACAGATTATTTAGTCTCTGGAAGTATGGATTTTTTTTTCTTAATATCTCAGATTAGGTGTTGTGCATAATGGATTTTTTATAGCTTAGTTTTATTCTTCTCTTCCTCCTCCTCCCCCCTCCTCCTCTGTAGCATTAATCAGTTACCTAAGATTTCTTTCCTATTGAGAATGTGAGTTGGTTTATTGTTTCATTTTGTTGTTAGTGGCTCTTTTCAGCAACTTATTGTCAGATGTTCAGGATTGATGTATGAAGTTTGATAGTATAGTTGATATCAAATGATGTGTATTTTTGTTAGCTGATAATTTAGAATTTTTAATAGATAAAATGATAGAATTTTATACTTGAACATTTTACTGTTATAAAATATGTGTTAATGCTCTTAGTATAGCAAATAATAATAAGTAATAAACACTGGACCTTATATTTCTTGCTTTGTTAACATTTTTAGTGTTATAAAATGTCAATCAGTAAGTCAGGGAGTTTCATGATGGTGCTCGATACTACTGGGTATGTATTTGTACTCTTAAATTTGAGATAAAGAATTTGGGAGATGGAAGTAGATCATGGGTTCTTATCAGTTCATAATATCAGTATTTGATTTGATAGAATTTTGAAATATCTAGGTGAAAGTATTCAGTAGGCATTTAAAAATTTGAGCAGGAATGTGTGTGGAAAGGTCAGGGCTGGGAATTTGGGAGTTTTGGGGAGTTTTCACTAGTGTTGAAGCAATAAAAATGGTGAAGAGGATATAAAGAGAAGGCCAGGGAATTAATCTGGGTAAAAGTTCATAGTTTAGTAAAAGGAGAAAGAAAAAATGTGAAAAATAATTAAAGTTCAGAAGTCTTTAACCACACAAATATTAAGCAACTTGCCTAGAAACATTATCACCATCGGCATTGAAACTATAAATTACTCTTTATTCTTATTCTGGTATTCTTCCTGCAAAGAATACTGCTTGATATTTAAAATTTTGTAGACTATATATCTTTTAGGATTAAAAGAAATACCCATAAGATAGCTGTGAAAAGAACATCCTTCATCTGGCTGACTCCATCACTTAAGACTTATTGTTAGCACCTTCTGTATGAAGCATTGTGGGATTTGTTCCTATCCCACTCCATTCCCACAGCCTATTTAGTCTTTCCTGTGTGCTCTTGTAATACTTTATAACTTCCTCTGTTAAAGCATTTTCATGTTGCATTATATTTTTGATTCCATTTCTACCCATTACATTAGTTTATGTAAGGCTGTAAATCTGTCTTAATCTTAAAACATTAGCTTAATTCCTGTCATTTATTAAATATTCCATAATTATTTTTTCCTAACATTATGAAAATTTTCATACTTATGGAAAAGTTGAAAGAATTGTATAATAAACACCCTTATATGGATTCAGTAAATATTTAATGAATGAGTTAATGAAAGACTGTGAAATTACTTTTTTTTTTTTGGTGGTGCAGAATCAACTGTCCTTCCCTTTTTAAGATTGTGACATGATATGTAAACTACCTTTTTATGCTTTATTTTATTCTTTATGTGTGCTAATTTTATACCTAAATCATTTTAACTATGAATTATTATGGTCTGGTCAAGGTAGTGCAAATAACTGAATTTAGTCTTGATCTCTAGTGGAAGCCTCAAGAGTCAGTTCTCAGCCTCCATCTTGTGTAATAATCAACCATTCAGAACAGGGTCTAATGGTTTTTGGGTCATGGATTCCAATGAGAATTTGATGAAAACTATCTCCTTAGAAAAAAGCGCATATTCACAGACTTATAATAGATGTAACTACCATGTTACACTATAACAGAATTATAGCTTTAAGAATTTTTGTGATATTTAGAATTTTATGCTTTTACATGAAACATCTAGATCAGTGGTATATAATAGAATTGTTAATGTGAGCCACACATATTTAACTTTTTTAGTAGTCCCATACCTAGACACATGAAGATGTTTTACATTCTTTTTTTGTTGTCATTCTAAGTCTTTAGAATCTGGTATGTAATTTACATTGTAGCATATCTCCCATTTGGGCTAACCACATTTCAAGTGCTCACACATATGGCTAATGTCTCCTCTTTCAGACATTGCAGATCCAGATTGTTATGTTCACTTTTATAATTCTATTGGGTATTTTTTCATAAATCATATACTCTTCTTAATGCTGAGACTTGTCTTCATTAACTTCCTTTTTAATAAACTATTTCTGTTTCTAAAATATAACTAATTATAATGATCATATAAATAAAATATAAATAAATGAATAAATACAAATAAATAGAATAAAAATAACCTCTGGTGGAAGACTTTTGCTAATGTTTTTATGAGTAGAGAATATGGACTTTGTGATATGTACTTTAGCAATGTCTAGTTTTTGCTTACTCTACGATTTCTAGATGTGCTTTACATAGTTTGAAGCTACCAAAAAAAGTGTTCTCTAGTTCAGGGACACTTAACTTTACTAACTACATTTATTTGGAGGAAAATATTTACTATACCTCCATTTTATTTCTGCTTCCAGTCTGTTCGTAAATTTGGTACATCATTTAGAAGTTGCAAATACAAAATTTGAGAACTTTTTTTTCCCTGTATTTAAGATTTCAAAGAAGAAAAAGAAAGATTTCATAGAGAAATAAAATATACGTTTTGGTAATAGATGTCCATTGAATATCCAAAGTCAGATTGTAACCCTATTTTCTGGGATTTCTTAAGGAAATCTCTCCATACATCTTTTGCATATTTCTTATTTTATAATATGCAGGTTAATGATTTAGGTTATTTGCCATCTAACTTGATAGAGAGGCATTAAGCATTGAGTCTTAATATTAGTAATGGTTATTTTGTTATTTAACCTACTGGAATTCCAAAACTTTTTTGGGATCTCTTATGTCAGCTTAGAGTTCTCCCTTCAGTATGCATGACTGGTTGGTTCAGTTTGGTTTTTGAAATCTTTATTCAAAACTTACTATCTCTTAATAACAGGGAAATCCATGGTACAACTTCCAATATAAGTCCCAGCCTTCTAGAGTCAAAGCATGTATATTGTGTGGATGTTAATGAAGAAAAGCCTGAGAACAGGAACCGGATGGTATGCAATCGAGAAGAACGGAATATACATTGCTGTGATTTTGAGAGCTCCCACTCATCTGTCATCAATGATACAGTGGTTAGGTTTTTAAATGATCGACCAGCAATTGATGCATTGCAAAATTCTGAATGTTTGATTAAGATGGCAGCTCCTGTGAGAACTGAGGAAGAAAATACTAATAGAGCAAAAGGAAATGAGAAGGCTTCTGTAAGTAACATGGGCCATGATGTTGATCCAAAAGTGTTACGGATAACTGACTCTTCTCCGTCTTCTACTAGTACTTCTAGTTCCCAAAGGTTAGATATCTTAAAGCAGCGACAACATGATGTCAAACTGGAAAAACTCAAGGAGCGAATTAGAAAACAGTGGGAACACTCAGAAGAAACAAATGGCCGTGGCCAGAATCTGGGTCATATTGACCATCCAGTAATGGTTGTTAATGTTGATAACTCAGTGACAGCAAAAGTCAGGAAAGTGGCAACAGCACCACCTGCTCCAACATATAAAGGTTTGTAGTCAGTCTTTTTCTTTCTGTCTTCCTGCCTTCTTGTCCCCCTTTCTCCCTAGGATGTATTTGAGTAGAGAGGATTATCTTTAGAACAGTGTGTGATTCTCAAATCAAATGCTTAAGAAATCAATTAAAAGTACAGGTTAAAAACACAGATTCCTGGATGCTACACTGGACCTTGAATCAGAATTTCTGGGAATAGAGTCCAGAACTGGAATTTTTAACAAGTCCCTCAGGAGATTCTTAAACTGTAAGAACCCGTATCTGAACAGTTAATAAGTTGAACAAAAGAGAAAATAAGAATTAGTACCATTTTCAGAGAACTGAAAGTATATTACTCTTATTCTGCCATTATATTTGGATTGCTGTTAGGAATTCTTTCAAAAGTAAATATTTAAAAGATAATTTAGTGAATTCCAGTTATATTTGGTTACAGAATATTTTGGTACTGATATTTTGATCCTGTTGTTGCTTTAAGCTTTGAGATTTGACAATAACTGTTTTCCCCTCATGTTTGAGAAATATTTAAATCAGATTTGTACCTAAAAAATATTTTAAAAATAAATCAGATTTATGCCAATATAGATAGATTTTCATTGAGAAAATGCTTTTCCAAGAGAATTTCTGGTTTGTAGGCAACTCAAGTTTTTATATATGGTGGTTTTGAGGAGTTTGTGTTTTTATGTTTCTGAAATTATTTTCAGGATTATTCATGTAAAGTTTTTAATATAAGGAGTTGATTAATTGACCAGATTAGTCTCTGTTAGACTTTTGTCATTAAAACTTCTGCTAACATAGCCTTTCTTTTGAGATACTTTTCAAAGTTCAGTTTTTCTAGATAAGTGCATAAAGATCAAAATATTGTCAAGATTCATTTATTTCCTGTTAATTTTAAGTTGTTAACAAACTAGGACAGCTTTTGCTATAGTTAATTTTGTTTTGTATTTTTCTACCAAGTCTAACTTTTCTCTGACCAGCTTTGGAGTTCTTTATACTCCTAAGGTGTTTTAGACTTTTTCTCCGGAACAAATTTTATGTGTACAGTTAGAGCAATTATCAGTTTTATTTTGTGTTGCTTATCATGTTTTGCTAGTGATATTCATTGTGAATTAGGTGAAAGATTGATAATTTGCATTTTATTCTCCCTAATTTGTGGTAAAATTGTTGAGTAGTTACCTTTAGAATATTGAAAACTTGCTCTGTTATCCAGGATTGGTCTAATGTATTATTAATTAAATTATTTCATATCCTTCTAGTCATTTTTTTTACCGTGTAGTAATTGTCCACACTGTTAACAGAGCAAATAGCTAATGGTGGGGTCAAAATGTTCTTTTTGTTCTGAGATAGTGATTATCCAGAACTTTTGCTATATTAATGTCAGATCCATTAAATGAAGATTGTACAGTTAAGGTGTGTTTATTCTAGAAATCAAAGTTCTGAAATTCCGGAAGTTATTCCACTATGTAAAGTTAAGATGGTCAACTTAAATCCATATTTTATTTAATAATTTACAAAAATCTAAAAATTAAAAATAGAACAAAACAAAACACAACCGTAAGAACTGGAGTGAAAATGTTTAAATCTTAATTTCCTTTGAGTTGGTAACTGGATTGTCCATATGCCTTTGACTTACTAATTTTTTAACCTGTTTTTGTATTAAAATATTTTACAAATAGAATTTTTGGGGGGCAAATTTATGAAATGTAGCATACATTTAAGAAATCGTAACAACATAGTTTCCAATGCAATGTTTCCTGAGCAATGGATTTATTGCTGTGAATGAAATGAAAAACTATTTTTGTCAACTTTTTGGCAGTGTAAACTAAAATAATCTTAATATGCTGTATTCTAAAGTGACATTTTAATTTCATTTGTTCAAATACATAATAAATTCACTCGGTTCATAATTCAAAAGATGAAAGAGTGTACCTTGAAAAGCTCTTGTACTCCAACTACCTGGTTTCCTTTCTGGAGATTACTTGTGTTAACAATTTATATATCCTTCCAGAGATAATTTTTGCATGCACAAGCAGAGTGTATGTGTGTTTTATTTTCTTTCTTTTTTTTTATACCAATGTTAGTATACTAAGCCTATTCTAAACCTTGGTTTTCCATGTATCTTTTTTCTTTCTTTAAAGACATAGAAAGTGTTCTATGATTCTGCTTTAAAATTTGAAATAGTGAACACAAACAGTGTTTATGTGATTTTTTTCTTAAACTTAAGTATTTTGCATTCATTTTTCTTCCTGGTGTAAATGCCCATGAAGTTTAAGACCTTATGTTGGTCATCCTTATTTTATTTCAGAGCTTAGTTTAGTGTCTTGACCATATTTGCACAGTAACTCTTTTATTCTATTCAATAAATTCAGCTAGTAAGAAAAAAAGGGGACAAAGAATGGAAATACAGTAGTCGTCCCCATTCTTGGGGGATACATTTCAAGACCCTCAGTGGATGCCTAAAACTAGACAGTACTGATATCTATGATTACTACTTTTTTCCTATACATACATGCTTGTGATAAATTTTAATTTAGAAATTAGATACAGTAATATATTAACAATAACTAATAATAAAATAGAACAGTTATAACAATACACTGTAATAAAAGTTATGTTCTGTCCTGTCCCTTCTTGTGATGCTGTGAGATTAGGGCAGGCCTGTGTGAGGAGATAAAATGAGTGACATGGGCACTGTGACGTAGCATTAGGCTACTACTCTTGGCCTTCTGACAATGCAGGGATCACCTGATCCTACAGCATGGTTGACAGTGGGTAACAGAAACTGTAGAAAGTATAAACTGGGGGACTACTCTATAATTGGGGGACAGAAGAAGAAACTGTTGTAGATATTGAAAGCTTCTTCAAGTTAATTTATAAGTAAAGATGCAAATATAAAGAAAGGCTCCTATAGAGATAAATGTTTCCTTGAGAGGAAAAAAAAAGAGTTGAACGTAGAGACATGAGTTGGGGGTGATGTTGATGAAAAGTTGAGAGAGAGATTGTCATTGGATTGCCATACTTTCTTATTACAGACTGTCATTTGCAACAGACTGGACACTACGTTTATAAAATTTTTCCTTGTATAGGCATGATCACGTGCCCCTTGCCACAAATGTCAGGTGAAATTAAGCTTATGCTATTGTGCCTAAAAGCTGAATAGATGAATTTCTGTTAGACATGCAATCAATTTAGTACATTTTATTTAACACTTCTAGAGTGCTTTGACCAATTTCTGACTCCAGTCTAGTCTTTACATTGATTTAATTTTACAAATATTTATTGGCTGCCAATTCCTTGGTAAGTTAAGCCCATCTGAAAATATAAATCTTTATACTACTCTGGTTATCATCTATATTCATTATTTTATTATTTTGTAAAATAGCATTCCAACTTTAGTGTATTTCTTAAAGTAGAGAGAAATTTAAAGTAGGAAATTAGAATATTAATCCCCAGGAAATAGCACATGTGTAATTTTTGTTGAGAAATTGAACAAACATGTTTTTAAAACCTGTTTTCCACACTTTGGGTGTGTTTTGCTTGTGTAGATAGCAGCTTGTCCATTTGTTCAGTCATAGGCAAAATCAGACAGTAGTAATTAATGCCTGTCTTCAAAGAAGGAAGAATTAGTGTTGTCTCTTTCTTAGTCCAGAAGAGTAGTTCTGTCTCTGAGGTCCATAATTGATGAATGGCGTTCACTTACTTAATTTAGTGCTTCTCTATTTCTGATCTGTTTGAACAAATGTATATTGCTTGATCTCACTGAAGCTTACTTTTTCCAAACAGTATTTGTCAATACATTATGTGGTAGCTAATTATGCATCCTTTAAAAAGCTTATATAGCTGCTCAACACCATTTGTTATTAGGGAAACACAAAACCACAGTGAAATACCATTCACAACCACTAGGATCCTCTTATAAAAACAAGAGACAATAAATAACAAGTGTTGATGAGGATGTGGAGAAATTGGAACCCTTGTACATTGCTGATGAGAATGTCAATGGTGCAGCTCCTTTAGAAAATGGTTTGACAGTCCTCAAAAAGTTAAACATGGAGTTACCATATCACCCAGCAATTCCACTCCTAGGTATAATATCCTAGAGAATTGAAAACATGTCCACTGGAAAACTTGTCCATGAATGTTCATAGCAATATTGTTAATACTAGCCAAAAAGTAGAAGCAGTTAAAAGGGCCATCAGCTGGTAAGTGGATAAACAGTGTTTGTATATTACATAATGGAATATCACTGAGTAATAAAAAGGAATAAAGCTTTGATACATGTTGCACAATGAAAACATTATGTTAAGTGAAAGAAGGCAGACAGAAAAGGCCATATTGTATGACTCTATTTGTATGACATGTCCAGAATAAGTAAATCCATGAAGATGGAAGGTAGATTAGTGGTTGCCAGGGAATAGAGGCATGAAAGAATGGCTACTAATGGGTGCAGGAAATTAGATGGTGGGGATAAGTCCATAACTTTGTGAATATGCTAAAAGCCATTGGACTGTATACTTTAAAAGAGTGATTTTTATAGTATGCCAATTACATCTCATTTAAAAAAGTAAAACAATTTATAAAGCAGTTTTGATAATGAATGTTTTGTATTGTTGGTATAAATCAGGCTTCAATCCTTCAGAGACCAAGATTCGAACACCTGATGGGAAAGTGTGGCAGGAGGCCGAATTTCAAAACATGAGTAGAGAACTGTATCGAGACTTAGCACTTCACTTTGCAGGTGAGAGTAGAGCTTTCTTAGATTTTGCATATTGTGTATGCTATCTAACATATTTAAACATAAAATTGTCACCAAACTAAAGATATTTCCCTTTTTTAACTGCATGGTATACTGAAGTAGTTGTGGTTTCAGTCATAAGGCTCTTTTAGCCTCTAGGCTCTGCTCCAGGATTAAAATTAGTATACATGTCTGATGAGAGGGAAACTGGCTATTTTTAACCTGAGGGACTTTCAAAGTCAGGCCTGTCTGATTTGAAGGAAACATAGCTGAGTCTAGGTGAAGTTTATTTGTACTAGACCTCCGGGATCTTTGAGATGGTCAATAATTTGGCAGGCAGCAGATAAGATGATATGAACATGAGGGCAAAATGCAGAAAGAAAAACATTATAGGAAAGGAATACATTTACAGAATTGGAAATAGGAGGGACTTACGAAAGATTGGAAGAGAGAAATAAGAAGGTTATATAATAATGTTACTAGTTATTGAACAGTTGGTATAATTGGGGGGAAGGTGCTGCATTCTTAGACTTTCATATTTTTTTTGTAGTTGCAGAAATGGAAGCTCACAGAGTAATTTTCCCAAGGTTGAATAGGGTAGTTGAAAATTGAAGCCAAGGTTCAAAGCTGACTCTGTGACTCTAAAGCCCGAGATATTTCTATTAAGCCCCTATGGAGATTTTACTAGTAAGTTTTGTGGTATTAAGTGTCCAGTCCAGTTTTCCTTCTATTATTATTCGAACACTGTATTTAGAATATTTTTCCTCAGGCGGAAAGGGAATATAATATAAGAGTTAAGAAGAAAGATTTTGGAATCAACTTACAAGTTGAGTCAAATTCTAGCTCTGCCTCTTATTACCTATGTGTACTACCAGTGTTACATAACCCTTCTTCCTTGGTTTTCTCATCTGTAAGGTAGGAATAATAACAGTATACCTTCATAGGTCAATTATCTTTTTTTAAAAAATAATTTATTTATTTGACAGAAAGAGAGATCACAAGGAGGCAGAGAGGCAGGCAGAGGGAGAGGGGGAAGCAGGCTCCCTGCTGAGAAGAGAACCCGAGGTGGGGCTTGATCCCAGGACCCTGAGATCATGACCTGAGCCAAAAGCAGAGGCTTTAACCCACTGAGCCACCCAGGCGCCCCATAGGTCAATATCTTTACAGACTAGTAGAATGATGTGCACCAAAGAATTCTTCAAGAGGTCTATAAAGACTGCCTTCTCCGGGGGCACCTGGGTGGCTCAGTGGGTTAAGCCTCTGTCTTCAGCTCAGGTCATGATTTCAGGGTCCTGGGGTCGAACCCTGAATCGGGCTCTCAGCTCAAGGGGGAGCCTGCTTCCCCCTCTCTCTGCTTGCCTCTCTGCGTACTTGTGATCTCTCTCTCTCTGTCAAATAAATAAATAAAATCTTAAAAAAGACTGCCTTCTCTGATGCCTGGGTGGTTCAGTCAGTTAAGCATCTAACTCTTGATCTCAGGTCAGGTCATGATCTCAAGAGTCGTGTGTTTGAGTCCCGCTTTGGGCTCCATGCTGGGCGTGGAACCTGCTTAAAAAAAAAAAAAAGGACTACCTTCTCTCTCATGGTGGTTGAACTCTGTTCTTTTGGCTAGGACTGACCCATCTGCTTGTGTTTTAGATTCCATTTACTCTTGTGCATTTAAGGACACTACTTTGTTCTTACTTCCTTTCTTTTGCATCATCAAGTTTTCCTTCTCTACAAGGTCATGCCCATCAACACAGTGTTTGAGGACATGCTGTTATCTCAGGCATAAAAGAACCCCTCTTGGCCCTGCTCTTTTCAGTTTCTGTGTTGTTTCTTTCCTATTTACAGCACAACTTCCAAAATTTGCTTCAAACTCATTGTTTCCAGTTTTTTCCCTCCCTTTCACTCTTGAATCCTTTCTGTTTGGTTTTTGTTCCAGCTTCTCTGTGGACTGCTAATTTTAGGGTCATCAGTGACTTCTGCATTGCTAAATCCAGGGTTTAATTCTCAGTTGTCATCTTGATCTCTCTGCAGCATTAGACATAATCAGTCACTTCTTTCTTGAAACTTTTTACTTGACATCTAGGATACCTTAAATGTTTAGTTTTCCTTCTGAGTCTGGGTGCTGCTTTTCAGCGCCCCCCCTCCCCCAGTCAACTCCCTGATATCTAAACATAGCCACGCCCTGGTCTCGGTACTTGGATCTATCCTCTTTTCCCCTCTTTTCTCTTCCTCTGTCTTTCTTTTTCTTCTTTCTTTTCTCCTACTACTTCTACCACTACTGTTACTACTTATTTACATACACACTAGGCAAGCTCATCTAGTCTCAGGGCTTTAAATATTTTCTGTTGATGATTCTCAGATATATGTCTCTAGCCTAGACTTCTCTGAACCCAGTTGTATCAAGCTGCTAACTCCATATCTTCCTTTGGTTGTATAATGGGTTTCTCAAACTTTATCCAAAATGGAGCTAATTAACTAAATGGGGTCCTGATATACCCCTTAAACCTACTCCTCTAGTATCCCTCCATCCTATCTTTCTACTTGTTCAGGCCCCAAATATTTAATTTAATTTAAATTCAGTTAATTAACATATTATGCACTAGTGTCAGGGGGATAGGCCCCAAATCTTGTGTTTTTCTTGACTCCCATATTTTCCTCAGACCTTATATTTCATATTATGGAAGTATATCTAAAAATATAACCACTTTCCCCACCTCTGACACTCTCTAGGTCTAAGCCACCATGAGTCTCTTGCGTGATTATTGCAGTAGCCTTCTCACTGGTCTGCTTTTTCTTGTCCTAATTCATCTCTTCTTATCACATCTGCTAGAGTAAGCTTGTTAAAATTTAATTTAGATCACATCACTTCCTTGCCCCCAAACTTCCAAAAACCTCTCAATCTCATTCTGAGGTAAAACCTGAAGTTCTTAGAATGACTTGTAAAGCCCAACACAGTCTGGCCCTTGGTTATGTCCTGGACTCTAGTTCTTTCTACTTTTCTCTTTGTTCATTTCACTTACACTGGCCAGCTTGCTGTTTCTCAGGTATACACCTGCTTTAGGGCTTTTACTCACACTTCCACTTTGCCCAGAATGCAGAGCTTTATATGTATTTTAAGTTTATACTTCTTCAGATCTGTAATTGAGGTTGATTTTTAAGTTTTAAGTTTTAATATGTATAGCTAGTCTATTCTCCTAGATTGGAATTTAAAAAATTAATGACTGTTAATTTCTATGTGAAATACCTTGGCATTATTTGGGAATATTATATTGAGTATTTTATAAAGTTTTATTCTAGAAGTTCGTGAATATCTCAGTTACGTAGGAATTTTTAAGTGAAATAGGAATCTGTGAAAGTGCTCACCTGTGAGAGTCTATAAATGTTATGACCCTAGCTTGGAAAGCATTACTTTTATAACTTCTTCCAGTTTGTGAAAGTGAGGTAAATTTCTTGAGTGTTTTCTAAAAAGAAAACAAGACAAAACAAAAATGAAAAACAAAAAAATAAAGAATTAGAACCTAGCAGTGGGGATAGTGGTAATCTTCAGACCCTTCCATTTAAGGAGTTGGCATTGGTAGCTTATAGGTCACAGAAATAGGCTCAGCGAAGGTTTTTTCCTCCCTACCTGAATCATATACTTTTTACTGATTTTTCATACAGGGGAGAGGATGAGTAGGTGGGTAGAATCACTCAAGTATTTACTGTAAGTGTTTCTGCTTTTCAGATGATATCTCTATGAAAGAGAAACCTGCTGAAAAAAGTAAAGAGAAGAAAGTGGTTAAGCCAGTACGAAAAGTCCAAAAGGTAACACAGTTATCAAGTCCAGAAGGCAAAACAGGTTAGTTTTCTCAATATCATGTCCACCCTAAAATTACATGATACTGAAATGGCATTCTATATGGAAATAAATGTTTGTTAACCAAATGGCACATAGAAAAATTGAGTACATTTTATTTATCATTATTTTGTATATGTTTTAACGAGGTATAACTGACATAGAATAAGGTGTACATAGTTAGAATGTTAGTTTGATAACTTTTCACATCTGTATATACCCATGAAACCTTATGTTCACCATAATACTGAACACATCCCTCACCCCCATTTTTGTATCATTATTTTTAATAGAAGTTAACTAGATTACAGATAATGATTTTTATTTAGTGAACTTTTATATATAAAGAGATTGCTTATAACTGTCACTAAGTACCTTCACTTATTCTCATAAGAGAATAAATGTTGCATAAGAAAAGTATGGCAGCCCACACCGATAGTGGTCAGGCCAGACTCTAAATAGATCAGGACAGGGAAAAAGAGAATTCTCTAGTTTTATAGTGATTAACACTCCAGGCCCGATTCAGGTTGCCTGGATTTAGAGCCTAGTCCTGTCATATCTAGCTTTGTTCCTTTGGTGAGTTAGTAAATTTTAGTGTCCCTTGGTTCCCCCTATGTAAAATGGGAAAGCAGTAGTACTTCTCTCACCGGGTTGTGAAAACTAAAATAGTTAATACCTAAAGGAACTCAGTATTTGACACATGGTAAGCGCTCAAATGTTAGGTATGATTCCATTAATAATAATTATTATTTCTGGTTATCCTGAAAATGGTTATTTAGCCATCCTGTTCATGTTAGTGGGTAATTTGGGCTGAGAGAGTGGTAGAAGTTTGGAATTTGTCACTTTCATTTTGGAGACATTCAGAATCAGTCATTCTTACATTCATTCATCATGCAGATATTTATGAGCACTTGCTGTATGTGAAGCACTGTGCTATACTGAGCCTAGTCGGTATAGTGGTAAGCGGGATACACATGGCTCCTGCCTTCTTGGAACTTATAATCTTGCCAGGAAAACGGTAAATAAATACATAGTTATAGTAAAATGTGATAGATATATCATAGGAACTTTACAAGGTCTTATGGGGGAGGGGCAAAGCAGGGAGAGAGAAAAGCAGACTCCTTGCTGAGCAGGGAGCCCAACGTGGGACTGGATCCTAGGACCCTGAGATCATGACCTGAACTAAAGGCAGATGCTGAAGTGACTGAGCCACCCAGGCACCCCCAAAAGTAAAATTTTATAAGAACACGAGTTATTGGAATATAAATTAGTTTTTACATGAAAAAAATACGACAGAGTGTTATTTTTCATGTGGTATTATAGTTTGAAATGAAGCATTGAGAGCACTGTAACTTGTAAATAGTGATCTTGTATTGTCTTTATCCAGTTTTGTGGTAGGTTAATTCCCATGTATGCACTGTGCAGTGACCGAGAGACAGGGAGTCATTAAATGTGCTAAAGTTGAAAAAAAAAATGTGCTAAAGTTGTATTAATAGCTTATCTATACTGAAAGTCCGCTTTTTCTACCAATGACTGCATGGGAGTATTCCAGAAAGCCAGGATTTAGAAATAACCACACAGCATATTCAGAAGCCAGCATTTATAAATAACTACCCCGTATTTTTGTGGTTGCTTGCTTTTGATTCAGAAAATTAAGCTGAAATTGAAGAGAAGTCTGTTCTTTCATTTTGCTTAAGAACATAAAGTTTCTTATAAATTGATTCAGCAATAGACTTAAAGCCGTTTAAATATTTTAAATAGATCATTTAAGGTTAATAACAAGGTGCAAAAACAAAGTAAATAGCACACACAGATTTGTAATTCATGTTTCTTTATACTGGATGTTTTCATTAAAACTGTACTTTCACTTAAACTTTTAATTTGAGGGCTTTTAATAAAAAAAAAAAGATTTTATTTATTTGAGAGCGGATAGAGAGAGAGAGAGCACACAAGCAGGGAGGTGGGGGAGGGAAAGAGGGAGAAGCAGACTCCATGCTAAGCAGGGAGTCTGATGTTTGACTCAGGACCCTGGGATCATGACCTCAGCTGAAGGCAGACACTTAACAGACTGACCCACCCAGGTGCCCAAATTGAAGCCTTTTTAAAATAATTATAAAAATAATAATAATAATAATAATTCTATGTAGGATATCTTTTATTATAAATACAATAAGATAGCATCATAAAAAGCTTAAAAAATAGAAGAAAACAGAAAACTCACTTAAAGTACTAGTATTTTGTTATTTCCTTACAGTAGTTTTAAAATCATAATAGGTGATCATAATCATTATATAGTCATAACATTTTATCTTTTTCTCTTAGCATCTTACCACAAGAACATTTCTCTAATTTCTTATGGAAGTTATAATTTAATGTAGCCACACAGTACTCCACCTGTGTTGGAATATGATGGTCTAATTTTAATTTTTTTACAGTCTGAAAGTAATAAATGAAAAGTTTCTCTTAGTCAACAGCTATATTTATTGGACCATACTTTTATTTCTATGAACTTTTATAAAGAGGGCAATTTAAAATGTTGATGATACTTTCTTTTTGAGTGTCATTGTTTTATGTATAAAAAGGTAATATGTAGTTCTGATATGTATCTATAAAATATAATGTGAAATTCCCTGTAATACTATCCCCTTCAAAGGTAATCACTGTTAACTGTTACTTGTTTCTTCAGATTTTTTTCCTTAATGCTTAGATTAAGTCATTTGTTCATTAAGCAACTTGCATTTTGCTATGTGTACTATAGGTATTGTTGGTAAACCAAACCCTTACTATACTTAAGACATAACTTTTGTTCTGTGCCCAAACTGTTGGGTTCAGTGCTCTACTTGAGGTTTTGAGAATTGTTAATATTTGGTACTTAACTTTCAAAGCATTTTACACTTATTTGAGATGTGTGGATAAATGAAGATTTAAACAAACTGATATTTGATTTTTGGGACATTGTGTTAAAAATTAGATTGTAAACCTTTTGACTTTGGCATAAGATAAGCGTAAAATGAATTACAAAACCTGTATGGTTGACTAGATCTACTTGTTAGAGATAAATTTGAAGTTTTAAATTCAACCCAATATGTATATATCTATTTTTTAGGTAGCAGTCGTCTGATAAGTACATCCTCTTGGCGAGATGGACAAAAATTAGTAAAGAAGATCCTGGGGCCTGCACCCAGAGTGGAGCAAAAAGAGCGAAGAACGGTATCAAGTGACAGAAGCGGAAGAGAAAGAATTACTAAATCTGGTGAGTAATTAAATTATTAAATTGTTTCAATAAAAATTATTGAGAAGAACAATTAAAAATTGCTTGTGTAAGTACTTAGAGGAGGTGAAAGTACTCTTTTGAGAATGCTTTAAGAATTTGGTGTATAATTGTGAATGTAGCTCATGAAAGAAGAAATGTTCTGTTGGGCTTGTCTATGGATAATTTCCATGTATAGATGTTATGGCAACTTTTATTAAGAGTTCTATTTGTTGGGGGCCCGAAAAAAAAAAAAAAAGAGTTCTATTTGTTATATTAATTACATTTAGCTGCCATGTGAATAGAAAAGCATCATTTAATTAGATTTTCTTAGACTTTTAGAGACCTTAAGATAATTAAGTCCAATCTGTCTTATCCTATATACACCAACTCAGGCACACATTCACAATATTGGGTTTTTTTATTTGACAGATTAGGAAATAGGCCTCAAGAGAGAAGTGATTTTTCTCTAGGGTATATACATTAAGTGGGTAGCAAAATTTGATCTAGGGTCTACAACTCTTTGGTTTGACCCTCAAGTGTATTGGTTTTCTCTTTTTGAAGGGTCTTAAATGTTCTTTGAAATATAACTAGTTACTTTTTTCATAAACACTAATTTTGGGAAATGAAATACAAATACCTACAGGCCAGCTTTCCTTTCCAGTAATAAAATTTGCTTCAATTAATTTGAGCTTCCAGAATGGATTCAGTAAGAAATGCAATTACAACTATAATTAGGTATATATGGAAGTCAATATATACTCTACATTTACTCTTCTTCACTCTCCTCTAGCTTGTAAATAAACTCACACCCATTCTCAGGTTAAAATTAAGCCACATCAGCAAACATTTGGATTATAAAATGATTGTTTTTCTATATATTTAATTTTTTTTCTGTTATTCATTGGAGAATTGTGGCAGCTTAACATTGTTGGTTTTTGTTTTTTGTTTTTTTTTTAATTTTATTTATTTGACAGAGAGAGATCACAAGTAGGCAGAGAGAGAGGGGAAAGCAGGCTCCCCACTGAGGAGAGAGCCCGATGCGGGGCTAGATCCCAGGACTCCGAGATCATGACCCGAGCCCAAGGCAGAGGCTTTAACCCACTGAGCCACCAAGGCGCCCCAACATTGTTGGTTTTTAAACACCTGTTTTAGATGGAGTAGGGATGGAGTGAGATAGTGACATTAAATATATGCATGGGAGAGAAATAGTAACTCTCTATTAATAGTTAAATAGTCACGTCAACAGTAAGACCTGTCTTTATTTCAGAAATATTTAAAATGCCTTTTTAAATGCCAAGTAAGTATAGTCCTTTTTAAAGATTGAAATTATTGTCTTCTAAAAAAATGTTTTTCTTTCCTTCTATAATATTCTTTTTTTTTTTTTTAAATTTTATTTATTTATTTGAGATAGAGTCAGTGAGAGAGAGCATGAGAGGGGAGAAGGTCAGAGGGAGAAGCAGACTCCCCGTGGAACTGGGAGCCCGATGTGGGACTCGATCCCGGGACTCCAGGATCATGACCTGAGCGGAAGGCAGTTGCTTAACCAACTGAGCCACCCAGGCGCCCCTTTCTATAATATTCTTTAAACAGTTTCATAGGATATTTAAATTTGAGTTTAAGATAAAGTGAAATTCTCTAATTTTCTTCTCCCTACAATAAATCTTAGGAGTGAATGTAGGATTTTAATACATCGCTAACAGTTCATACTTTGCAGGGGGTCATATTGGAAGAGCAGAATCTGATCCTAGATTGGATGTTTCACATAGACATCTTCCACGAAATTCAGAACGTTCGAGAAGTAGAGCTCGATCTGAAAATAATACGAAGAAATTAGCTCCATCTCTTCCAGATAACAAACAAGAGGAAAATACTGCCTTAAATAAGGATTTTTTACCTCTTGAAATTCGTGGAATTCTTGATGACCTACAGCTGGATTCTACAGTTCAGGCTGCAAGGCAAGAGACAGGAGAGTTACAGAATCAGAAGTCATCAGCACCAGTACAAGTTCCTAGAAGTCACAGCCCCGTAAAAAGAAAACCTGACAAAATAACAGCTAATGAAGATCCCCCTGTTATTTCCAAAAAGCGCCACTATGACACAGATGAGGTACGACAGTACATTGTTAGACAGCAGGAAGAAAGGAAGAGGAAGCAAAATGAAGAGAAGAAGGCTCAAAAGGAGGCCACTGAGCAGAAGAACAAACGATTACAGGAGCTCTATCGGAAACAAAAAGAAGCCTTTACTAAAGTAAAGAATGTGGCTCCTTCTGAGCCATTAGTAACCAGGCGACTGCAGGATACTTACTCCAAACTGCTACTAGAAAAGACCTTGCTTGAAGAGCCGCCTCATCAACATGTTACACAGGAAACACAGGTAACAGTAGTGTCAGAAATGCTAAAGGAAGTTGTTCATGATTAGAAAAAACTTATTTGCCATTTCGTTGCTGTCATTCCTAATATTCAGGCATATACTCAGACAATATTTGTAATAATGTTGACTTTTTCATGAAATTTAGTGTATGTGGAGAGTAATTGGATAAACACGATTGAAAATAAGTGCTTAGTTAGCATTTCCTAGAGTGATCGTTGCTGATCTCTGTTCCTCTCATCACTATTATATTCTTGTCTAGCTTTCATTGTATTACTGAGCAAAAAGTTAGATTATGTTAATAAAAGCCTATTTTTGTGATCTGTGCTTAAATTAAGAGAATATCATACTGTATGTGATAATTTTATGAAGATTGCTTTTGTTTTTAAGAATAATGTTGAATATGTACCATGTACCACAGACTGTTTTAAAGGCATTATAGGCTAAAGCTTCATTAAATCCTCATAACCCAGTAGAAGGTAAATGCTACTAGTATTTCTAGGGGAAAAAACTGAGGTTTACAAGGAGTCTTACTTACTTGAACTTATGCAGTTAATATTAGGTATCTTTCTTGGATTTCAGGTATAATTTTGCTATTAATTGTAATGGCTGCTTAAGACAAACTAATTTGAACCGATTTTATTTAAGAGAAAACGCCCCCCACATTTCATGATCTTTGTAAAGTTGGAGTAAGTATTTGTGTTATGTACTCTCTGAGTATATCTTTGTGATAGGAGTCACATAAATTTGATGTCCTTTTCTCCTAGACCAGACCGGGGTATCAGCCTTCTGGAGAATCTGACAAAGAAAACAAAGTACAGGAACGTCCCCTAAGTGCATCTTCCAGTAGTGACATGTCTCTGTCAGAACCTCCACAGCCTCTTGCAAGGTAAAAAGGAGAGAATGAAAGATGATTAAGGTTCTTTTTTTTCCATGAAGTTTAGTATAGTGGTTGATGTGCAGTGAATTTTGTTGACTGACCTTCTACGTGAGCAAGAAGTTTATTTAGAAATTGGTTAGTATCTTCTGATGGTACTTAAGCACGGAGTGCAACTATACAAATGCATACCCTATTCTACTGTTCAACTTTTACCTATCTTTTTATGTCCAATGTAAACGTCAGTCCTCACAGGGGAGTTGGAAGCATCCTTGCTTTCTCTGGACTAAACACACAGTAAAACTGTGTTGGATGAAGGAATCACAGTGAAATTAATATTTTCAAGTATTTGTGGTGAATAATTTTCAAAAGACATGTTTGTATCTATTACTAATCAAAATTTCTTCATGTGACTCTTCCCAGTTTATCCATTGTACCTTTCAAAAGCTGTATTTGGATATGCATGTGAACATATGAACAGGGGCTAGGGACAAGGGCTAGATTGCTAATCAAGGACTAATTTACCTTAACTTTTCTTAAGAAAAATTTTTTTCTTGCTGTAATATATTGTTTGCAATGATGTATAAGTAAACTATTTGTGGAATTTGAGGTGATTTTGAGATGATACAGTTTTAAATACTTTAACCATTTGGGGAAGAGAAAGATTTTGAAACTCTTCTTTGAGAACACACAAATAAAAATCAAATCACTTTCCAATTAGGGGGTTAATACACATGGTCCCTCTCCCTGCTCCAAAGAACAAGAATACTGATAAAAGTAGCTAATATTTACTGAGTACTTGTTAGTTTCCAGGGGCTGATCTAAGTACTTTGCATATATATTTATTATCTAATTCTTATAATTCCTTGAGTTAAGTACTCTTGTTATTCCATTTTACAGAAGAGGCAATTGAGGTCTTGAATTTAACTTTCTTAGAGGTCAAAGCATTAGTGGTGGAGAGGGATTTGAACTTAAGCAATCTAATTCCAGAAACCTGTGCTTTTAACCACTCTACACACTACCTCCTAGTAAGTTTCATATGATTTATTTAAGGTTGTAAATACCTTTCAAATTTCAAGCATAAATAAACTTTAAAAATTTTTTTGAATTTGAATACCTTTAGGTAGGTGTACTCTCCATTTCTTTTCAGTCCCCATTATTATTGTCAGACATACTCTGCTGACGTCCTGTCCCCTGTTTTATCCTTCCCTGAATTTCCTTCTAATTCTAAATAAGTTATCTAGTCTTAAAAACAAACCAAATGTAAAACAGATCTATTATTAAGACCTTGCACATGTTCCTTTCCTTTTCTTTTTAATATCAAATTTTTTAAACATGTGATATATAATCTATTGCTTCTACTTTTCCTTCTGTGCATTTCTTAGGTTCCCTATTTCTGTTAGTTTCAACATATCTCAGTTACTTTATGCTTGGAAGCATGGCATTTCTTTTCCTTGCCTTCATGTCCCATATTCTTCATTAGCTGCCTGGGAAACTCTTGAATTACGTATCTGACCTTGAAGAACTTGAAGATCTAGCTCAAAAGCCACTTTCCTTGGCTAGCAGAGTTTATTGTTTTCTACCCACACTCTATTGAACTTTACATGTCTTTATATAGTACTTATGGCATTGTATTTTATCTATTGGTCTCTCATCCCTGCTAGATCTTGAGAAAGGAAACAGTAAGGATTAAGTCTTAACTGGATTAACTGGATTTTGTCTCCCCTGCTCCTCTAGTATCAACATAGTGCCTGGCACATAATTGGCATTCTAAATACTTGAATTTAAAGATCTTGAATTTTTACTCAGCATTATATTTTATATTTATAACGTCCTTTGTATTCCCATTACTGTTAGCTTAGTTTGAGCCCTAATAACTCCACTTTATATTTTGTGGCATAGAATCTTTGAGGTAGTCTTCCTTCATTCCATTTTCATAGCAGCCATTCAATACAAAAGACTGTACAGTGTGACTTCCAACCAAACCTTGCTTCATGTGCTTTCTAATTCTCTTATCATTCTGGTTACCCTCCTCTAGTTTTGATTCTTCTGAATTTAATTGGTAAGACTTCACATTTATCTGTACTAGTTTGGTCAAAGTTGCAGCCTGTCCAAATCGTTCTGAATCATAATTTGATAATTTGTTGGGTTAGCCATGCCTCCTAGCTTTCTGTCATCTGCAAATTTGATAAGCATATCTTTATGTCATCATCCAAGAATAATGGACAAGACCAAGGACAGAATCTCATGTTGTTTTTTAATAAGCATCTACTTAATAGTTAACATTGACCTTTCATGCTTATAATATCCCTTAATATCCAGGGTGTCCATGGTCTGGAAACATGTTATTTATATAATGTCATCTGGGACATCTTTATTCTGTTTTTAGACTTTATGGACACCCTACTCTGTATTGTATATTTATAATTGGTATTCATAGTTTTGCATTGATACTCATTGATGTTCGTTAATTTTTTTAAAATTGAGATTGTGATAATCTCCTTATTTCTTCAGTATCTATAATATTAAACATAAACATACATTAAATATTTGTTGATTAGAATAATGAATATCATGCCTATGTTAGTATTTAGCAATCTCAAGCATTTCTCTTTTATATAATGCTTTTTTTAAATTTTAATTTTTTTTAAGATTTTTGAGAGAGAGAGAGAGAGCGAGCAAGCATGAGCAAGAGAGCACAGCAGGGGGAGGGCCACAGAGAGAGGGAGAAGCAGGCTCACTGCTGAGCAAGAAGCCAGATGCTGGTTTTGAACCCAGGACCCTAGGATCATGACCTGAGCCAAAGGCAGATGCTTAACTGAGTGAGCCACCGGCACCCTTGTCTAATATTTTTAAAGAAAAGGGTAGAGCCAGTGCTGTAAAGAATGTTGTTCACAGAGTTTTAAAGGTTATGAAGCCTTCTCTTTAATTAATAGTTTAAAAATATGTGTTAGTTGAAGAAAGCAGTTTGCATGATAACATTCCATTTTTATGAAAATAACAATACCAAAACACATCACACACATAGAAAAATATTTGGAAAGTTATAATTCTAAATAAAATAATAGTAGTGCCGCTTTCCTAGTGTTTAGCTATGAGTGATCTTTATCTTTTTTATCGTCTTTGCCTGTCCTTTTTTTTTCCTGGTGGTGAATGTGCGTTACTCTTATGAGAAAAAAAAAGTTAAAAAAAATTGGTGGCTTAGTCATGAGTTACTGTTAATTAATGTACTATGACTTTCATTTCCAGAAGGGACTTGATGGAACCTACATGGATGCAGCCTGACAGATTGAGCCCACGAGTTCAGAATCCTCAGCCACAGCCTCTTGTTGGAACAGCCGGAAATTTACTCTCCCATCTCTTGAGTCTAGAGCATGTAGGAATTTTGCATAAGGATTTTGAATCTATTTTACCAACCAGAAAGAATCATACTGTGGCCTCGGGGCCATTAACTTTTACACCTCAACCATATCTGACCTCACCAGCTACTCATACAGATGCCTTGTTAAAACCTAGTGCCAGCCAATATAAGAGTAAACTGGATCGTATCGAAGCCTTGAAAGCAACAGCTGCTTCTTTGTCCAGCAGGATTGAAAGTGAAGCCAAGAAATTAGCTGGGGCTCACATAAACTATGGGTCAGTATGGAATGCTGAGTATGATGTACAGCAAACACCCCAAGAAGAGGGACCATGGACCAAGGCTATAAGTCCACCTGTGAAAGAGGATACTGAAGATGTTTTCTCTGCCCGAATTCAAAAGATGATGGGAACCTGTGTATCTCATGCAACTTTTGATGATGATCTTCCTGGTGTTGGCAACCTCAGTGAATTTAAAAAGCTTCCTGAGATGATAAGACCTCATAGTGCCATATCAAGATTCAGAATGAGATCCCCTGGTCCCAAACCAGACGGGCTCCTGGCACAGTTGTGTAAGAGGCAGACTGACTCATCTAGCTCTGATATGCAAGCTTCTCAAGACAAAGCCAAATTGTCTCTTGGTTCCAGCACAGATTCAGTCAGTGAAGGGCCTCTTCTTAGTGAGGGGAGTCTCTCTGAAGAAGAGGGAGGCCAAGATGGACAGCCTCCATTGAAGGTAGCAGAAATCTTAAAGGAAAAGGAATTTTGTGCTGGAGAAAGAAATGGTTATGAACCCATCAAAGAATTTCAAAAGGAAGCTGAAAAATTCTTGCCACTTTTTGGGCACATAGGTGGTACACAAAGCAAAGGACCATGGGAAGAATTGGCAAAGGGAAGTCCACATAGTGTCATTAACATTTTTACAAAGTCGTATCAGTTGTATGGAAAAGGTGAGAAAAATAAGTAAGCCTTGTGCTTATTTGTATGTTATCTTAAGATAAATCATTTAATTCTGTACAAGGTAGTAAACACAAATTTTCATTTGTTCATTCATGAGGATAATAGAGTCTTATCTAAATTAATCTAAATTACCTGTAAGCTTTAAAGTATTGCAATTTTATCATTAAAATTTATTTTTTGGTTGTTATTGTCATGAACCAGTAATTGATAGTTGTAGAAATTTTGTTCTAATTTAGAGAAATTCATTTATGGTGTTCAGGATTGGTCTGTACCAAGGGTATGCTAGATTTTTTGTGACCATCATTATATATTTAGATAGAAAATAAGTATTTTACTACAGTGATTTGTGAGTCTTTGGGGATATAGTGGTCAAGAATTGAGAGGGACAACTGTAGTAACATCCTAATATGGAAACTATTACTGCTTGTCACAACTAATTTTAAAATAGTCAGACTTTGCTCTTGATCTTGGGGTTGTGAGTTTGAACCCCACATTAGGTGTAGAGATTACTTAAATAAAACTGGAAAAAAAATAGTCTTTGAACAGAATTGTAGCTGCATATATTTGGGTCATTAAACAACTTACTTCTAAAGATTCTTTCTTAAAAAAATAAATAAATAAAAAATAAAGATTCTTTCTTTTCTCTGAAATTCTGCAACATAATTTTCCTTTTCTATGATAATTCCTTCAAGTCGCTTTATCTTTTCCTCCTACTCTAGGTGGATTATACCCATTTTTGCTAATATAACTTTAGAATTTCCAGGTTGGAGAATGAGGCTGAGCCTTAAGTCAGCTATTAATACATTGTGTTTTTTTATTTCCATTCTACACAGTGAACAACTTACTTGATAAATGAATTGATTTCATCTGTTCATTTTATGCTTAACTGGGCAGTGCATTTTCCTAGAATTCGTATTTAGCTACTTTGTTCTGATCTTGTGCAGACTTGAACATGCCATTGATCTCTTTTGTTACACTTATTCCTATAGGTGGTAATTTTCAAGTTTTTTTGATGAAAGCAAAGTGCTTTTAAATCAACATCCTCATTTTTTTTGTAAGAGAATTGTGTTTTTTCTTAAATCTTACTGGATTTTCATTAAGATTTTATAATTATACTGAATTACTTTGAGTTGAAATGATATGTTATCTAGGATTTGCTTCAAAATAGTCTGGGAGGGGAGCAAGAAATGCAGAGAATAGGAAATTTAGTTGAAACTAGATTGGTCATATATTTATAATACATTGTTAAAGCCGGGTGGTGGATACCTTGGTTTCATTATGCTATTTTTCTTGTATGTTTGAAGATTGCCCTAATAAAAAGCTAAAAATGTATTGTTAGATATAGAGATAGAGAAGAAGCACTAATAAAGCCAACTAAAATGTTCCTAAATCCATGTTGCTAATCTGAGTATTGTGGAATGTTTTGCTTGTAGTTTTTTATTTTTGTTTTAAGGACATTTCAATGGCTACTTTTGACAGGGTTTGAAGATAGGTTGGAAAGAGGAACCTCAGCATCACGGCCTTTAAATACCGTCACAACCCCTCTAAGCAGTGTTTCATATGAAGATGATTTTGTGTCCTCTCCGGGGAGTGGGACTTTGACAGAAAGAAAATCGGCTCTCGAACCTAAGTAAGAATATGTTGACAATATGGGATTAAATCCAAAGAGTGAGAAAAATGTACAAATGAGAACTGTGGTGTGACTATGAGTCAGTTTTGTTTGTTTAAAGATACATGTAGAGGCTGCACAGCATAGAGCTTATTAAAAACATGGGCTCTGGATCCAGACTGTCTGGGTTTATTTAATTAATTAATTAATTAATTAATTTTTAAAGATTTTATTTCTTTGACAGAGAGAGAGATCACAAGTAGGCAGAGAGGCCGGCAGAGAGAGAGGGGGAAGCAGGCTCCCTGCTGAGCAGAGAGCCTGATGCGGGGCTTGATGCCAGGACCCTGAGATCATGACCTGAGCTGAAGGCAGAGACTTTAACCCGCCGAGTCACCCAGGTGCCCCTGGACTGTCTCGGTGTAAGTCCTGTCTTTTCTGATATTAGTTTGCCTTTGGGCATATTACTTAACCCCCTGTGCTTCAGTTTCCTTCTCTGTAAATGGGGAAGATAATCATACCTGCTTCATAGAGTGTCATGAATATTCAGTGAAATACAAAATACTTAAAATAGGACCTGGCACAAAATAAGCAGATAATATATTGTTAAGTCAATCTGTGAATCCCTGGTAGAGGATAATATTAGGAAATTCTCCCATGGTACACTAATAGAAGAAGATTAAGTAATGGTTTTCTATGATAGAATCGAGAATGACGAGATAGATCCTTGACACCGTGATCCCAAGTAAATCAGTACATTTTTTTTCCCCTAATTGGGAGAACATCTAAACTTTTGCAAGGTTTTGAAAAATAACAATATTACAATATTAATATTTGTTGGACACAATGTACATGGCACTGAGAGGACTGAGAGGGCTTTGCTTGTATTTAAACTCATTCTTTTTTTTTTTTTTTTTAGGATTTTCTTTATTTATTTGACAGAGAGGAGGGAGATCACAAGTAGGCGGAAAGGCAGGCAGAGAGAGAGGGGGAAGCAGGCTCTCCGCTGAGCAGAGAGCCTGATTTGGGCCTCAATCCCGGGATCCTGAGGCCATGACCTGAGCCGAAGGCAGAGGCTTTAACCCACTGAGCCACCCAGGCACCCCATGTATTTACTCATTCTTATAATAGCCTGATGCATTAAGTATTTTTGTTACTGTTCCTGCTTCAGAGAGGAAACTGAAGCATCCAGGTTATATTACTTGTACAAAGTCATACAATAAGTGAATCAGACTTTGTTAGAGAGAATTTCCTTCCTAAATATTGTTACTATATAAAGTAATCTGTAATTACTCACATTCAATATAATTTTCTTCACATACTACAAATTATAATCCATATAAAATTATTGGGTGATCTTTTGAAAATTATTTCTGTCTGGTTAAACTTATGAAAATAAATATTAAAATTAAAGTGGGCAAAGTATATTTAACTTTTGAACTCTAAAGAAAATATTAAATTTTTAAATCTAAACTTGCAAAGATTTAATTGTGGTAACATTTCATATCACTAATCAAGATGATTTATTGAATTTTATTTCTAGATTGAAGAACATATTATAAGAGGAAAATAATTATAACATTGAATGGAAATTGGGGCCACATTTTCCAGTGTCCAACATTATATTTTTTCTTTTATGTGTCTGAATTATCCATTTTTTACTGGTTTTACTTCAGTAGATAACTCCCTTAGATTTTTCTCAAAAATAAATTGAGCCATAGGGAACAAGCCAAGCTTATGATATAAGAAAACAAAAAAGAAAAGTGGAAGGCCTCTTCGATTATAGTTATATTCACCTTGTGATTAAATAGATTTTAAAATATCCATAGTTTTAGCTGTGTTTTAAGACTTTTTATTTCATTCTTTAACCACGATTGCTTGTTCTTTGACAGTATCGGTGGTAGCAATTTGGGCATTGAGGAGGACCATTCTAGCAGAAAGTCTGCCTACGATCTGTCCTCTGTGGATGTTACCTCCCAGCATTCGTCAGGGACCCAGTCTGCTGCATCGTCTCGTTCGTCTACTTCCTCTAAAGGGAAGAAAGGAAAAAAAGAAAAGATAGAATGTAAGAGGAATTCTACATGGTGATTTTTTTGCTTACCCATCATTTTGTGGTAGTGATCTAAAGTTATAATTTGATTCCATAAGAAGTTAGATCAATTTCTTTATGATAAAATGTGATAGTTTTCATATTTATTTGTCATTACAATACCTTTTTGATATATAACAGTATAAATCCTTTGTTTAATACAAAAGGAATATATTTGCAATGATAAAAAATTAAGGATTATAGATAAACAGTTGTAAAAGAAGTATAAGTCCCCGTTGATCCCTCTGCTGAGAGATACCTACTATTAACATTTTTGTGGCTGTTTTTCCAATGTATCCAAAAACCATGTACACACACACACCCCTTCATTTAAAAAACAAATGAAATCATTTGGTTTTACAACTGCTTTTAAAAAAACTTCAGAGTATATCCTGTACATCTCAAGCATAATTAAAAGGACTCAAATTTCCTTATCTCTAAAATAAAGATGGTATCAGTGAGTGGTATCAGTAGATGCTTCATGTGATAATTTTGGAAGCTTGTATGAAATTAACAGATATAATGTACCCATGCCAGCATTTGGCCACAGTAGCTGCCCTTTGGCACTCTTAAGTATTTTTGAGTGATTGAGGAGAACATCTATCAGTCCCTTCAGTTCTACTCTTGGCTGTAATTTGCTCTGTAAGCCTAGAGGTAAGAAGATACAGTAATTAGGAAAAGCTTCTTAGACTCAAAGGATGGCCCCTAGGGAATGATTTTGCTCCCCAAATTGTTTTTTCTAATTTTAAAAATTGTTTATTGACTTAACAAACCACAGGGGGAGTAGAAATCAGTAGAAAGAAAGAAAGAAAGAAAGAAAGAAAGAAAGAAAGAAGAAAAGAAAAGAAAACTATTTAAAAATTAAAGTCACCTATAATCCCTCTACTTGGAAATAACCAATGCTAATATTTTTTAAACTTTGTTTTATTTTAACAATTGTAAGATTTAAATAACATAAACTTTTATCATTTTAACCATTTTTTTAAAGATTTTATTTATTAGAGAATGAGAGAGAGAGAGAGAGGATGAGAGGGGGGAGGGTCAGAGGGAGAAACAGACTCCCAGGTGGCAGGGAATCCGACGTGAGACCCGATCCCGGGACTCCAGGATCATGACCTGATCCAAAGGCCCGCCGCCAGTTAACCAGCTGTGCCACCCAGGTGCCCCATCATCTTAACCATTTTCAGTTGTACATTTCAATGTCATTAAAAAACATTCACACTGCTGTGCCACTATCACTTCCATCCATCTCCAGAACCGTTTCATCATCCTATACTGATTGTTAGACATTTAGGCTACTGTTTTCTTTTTTCCATTATGAACACTGCTGCATTGAATATCCTTATAAATGTATCTTTATGCATTGATCTGGTTTTTTCCTTGAAGGTGAAATTCTAGAAGTGAGGTAATGGGGCAAAGAGTATGTCATGTTCAGAATTTGGGTACACTTTGCCAAATAACCCCTCAGAAAGCTAATGCCACTTTATGCTTCCAATATAAGAGTGCTAGGAGAAATTATTGCTTAATCATTAACCTAGTATAACTAGGTTATAGTATATACTATATACTAGTATAACTCTCTTTTTGGTTTTTGGTGGGAATTTTGGTGGGAATTAGACATCATTCTACTAGCACTTCCCAGTGTCTGACTTTTCTTGGGAAATACTGTTTCAGTTGGATAAGCTCTTTCATAAGTGTTCTGAGTATAAAAAAAAAAAGAACTTCGTGGTTCCATAAATTTGGGAAATGCTCTTAGAGTGAAACCAGCTTATTTTCTACAGGACTTATCAATACTCCCAATATGCTGACATGCATTATTTATTTGAGGATGAGGATGAGGTTGCAGTATGAAGTGTTTTCCAAATTTATTTGACCACAGAATCATTTCTTCCATCAGCATGTTAACGCAGTCGAATTCAGCTGAACATATTTTGGGAAATGCTGAACTTAGTTATTTTATTTTGGAATTGTTTTGCTTTGTTTTTTTAGTGTCAAACCTAAGGTTACCAACTAGTTATTATCAAAACCTGGATTATGACTTCTGACTCCTAAGTCCAGTTTATCTTCTACTATAATATACTGTACAACTTAAAATATCATGATATATTGAATATATAAGTAATGATTCAATACAGGTTTTTAAAAATTATTATCTAAAACATAATTAGATGAAGTGTAGGTAGTGTTTTATAGCTTTCCATTCCCCTAAACCCCTCTCACAATGCCTTAAAAAATCTCTATGTAATGTACTTTATACAGCATTATCTAAAACTTAGTTTCTCCTTTATCCCCAAGTTCTAAAATTAGTGTAATTTTTTTGTATATACTCCATCTGGTGGTGAGAAGTAGTTTCTGCCTGCTCTGTACAAAAACTTCTCATTGTGGTTGCAAGTAGTTGGTAGATTAAAGTGGTAATCATAAGAAAAAATGTTTTATCTAAATTTTTAATTTAGAACCTATAAATATACTTTCATTTGGCTATCTTTTATTTATTTATTTTTTAAGATTTTATTTATTTGACAGAGAGGGAGAGCATGAGCGTGAGCAGAGGCAGAGGAAGAGAGAAAGAGAGAAGCAGACTCAGTTGAGCAGGGAGACTGGGGCAGGGCTCAAACCCAGGACCCTGGGATCATGACCTGAACTAAAGGCAGATGCTTGACAGACTGAGCCACCCAGGAGCCCCTCGTTTGGCAATCTTTTTTTTTTTTAAATGATTTTATTTATTTATTTGACAGAGAGAGATTACAAGTAGGCAGAGAGGCAGGCAGAGAGAGAGGAGGAAGCAGGCTCCCTGCTGAGCAGAGAGGCCGATGTGGGGCTCGATCTCAGGACCCCGAGATCATGGCCTGAGCCGAAGGCAGAGGCTTTAACCCACTGAACCACCCAGGCGCCCATTTGGCAATCTTTTAAACTCTGGGCCCATTAAGTAAATAGTGCCTTCCCATTCCTTGGTTGTTGTCTCCCTCCTTGCTGCACTCCTGACAGCCACCATTCTACTTTCTGTCTTTGAATTTGACTAGGCAATTTAACCATTGCTAAGTATATAGTTTGGTGTTACAAAGTACATTCTTGTTGTGCAGCTGTCACTATTGTCTATCTCCAGAACTGTTTCATCATCCCAAGCGGAAACCCTATTCCTCTAGATAATAACTTTCATTTTCCTCTCCCCCTTGCCTCTGGTAACAAATGTCTACTTTGTGTCTTTATGAATTTGCCTACACTAGGTACTTCATATAAGTATATGATCATACAATTTAATCCTTTTGTGATTGCCTTATTTTAGCATAATGTGCTTTAAGATTCATCCCTGTTGTATTGTGCGTCAGCATGTCCTTCCTTTTGGGGTGCCTGGGTGGCTCAGTAGGTTAAGCATCGAACTCTGGATTTCAGCTCCAGTCGTGATCTCACAGTTGTGAGATCGAGTTCAGCTTTGGGCTCCATGCTGAACGCCTTAGCTCGGGACTCTCTCTCCTTCTGCCTCTGTCTTCCTCACCTCTTGTGTGTGCACATGGATGCATGCTGTCTCTCTTAAAAAATAAAAAATGAAAAGAATGTCCTTCAAGACTGAACAACATATCATTGTATGTAAATACCACATTTTGTTTATTCATTCATTGTTGAAGGACACTTAGGCTGCTTCTACCTTTTGGCTACTGTGAATAATTGTGCTGTGAGCACAATTATTCACAGTGGGGGGTGTATAGCATAATTGTCCTTTTTCATTTTCTTTGGATGTTTAACAATATATATCTACATTTAATATATCTACATTAGAAAAATTTTTTGCTATCATTGAAGTTTATATGCTTTTTTTTCCATTTTTTTAAATGTAACAAATATTTTCTCATGTTGCTATTGAAACATAAAATCAGGCTGCACTAGACTTAGAATCATGAGGCCTTTTTTTTTTTTTTTAAGATTTTATTTATTTATTTGAGAGAGAGAGAGAATAAGAGACTGAGCGAGCATGAGAGAGGAGAGGTCAGAGGGAGAAGCATACTCCCCGCTGAGCAGGGAGCCTGATGTGGGACTTGATCCCTGGACTTCAAAATCATGACCTGAGCTGAAGGCGATTGCTTAACCAACTTAGCCACCCGGGTGGCCCCGCGAGGCCTATTGTTATGTTTTATGTCTCTGTGACCATGTATCCTCTAGCAAGTTATGTAGCCTCATAGATTTCTAGTTACCTCATCAATAAATTGAGCATATGGTGTTCAGTTCAAAAGATATTTAAGAGCGATAAAGTAATGTGTAGTGCATTTTAAATTACAAAGTGCTCGTTAATGATTAAGTTACTGTTTTCTATGTAATTTAGACAACTCTTCAGTTGTTGGGGATTTAGGTCAAAAAATTTTAAAGTTACACATTCAGTTCATGCATAATTTTTATTTATTTCAATAAATAAATAAAATATAGATACTTAAGATACTCCTAGAAGTAAGATTATTCTGAGTCAGGGAATATGAGCAGTTTTATGAATCTGGCTATGTAGTTCTTGTCAAAAAGTTTTTCAAAATGATTGTGTACTTCAGTTGGCATTTGATGCTATTTTTCTTCCAGCTCTGGGTTTTATCCTTAAAAGTCTTCTTTTTGGTTACTTTTTCATAGGGATAGAATAGTACTCATTCTTGCTTAATATGCTTGTCTTCTTTACCATTTGATTTAACAATTTATTTTTTAACAGCAAGTGGGGGGATGTTAATGGAAGAAATTTTTTTCTTCTTAAATGGAAACAGAAGGATGAACTACTTTACTTTATATATGGAAAATAACTTTTAAAAATGTCTGATCTATACATTTTATTACTTTCTTGAAATATAGGTATCAGTTATTTCTCAGTAGCTTCTGACATTGGGAATTAGCTTTATAAGAAATTTGCTTTATAGGGCTGGATTCAATCACTGGAAATGTTCAGAACTCACTTCTTGATGAGGAGAAAGTACACTCTGGCTCGGAACGTGGCTCTCATCAGGGAAAGAAATCTGGGACCAGTAGCAAACTTTCTGTTAAAGATTATGAGCAGACTCTTGACACTGATAGCATTTTGGAGGATCTTTCTGGGCATTCTGTAAGGTAATGTATATTTTATACCTATAATTCATATTTAATTAAAGTTATAACATCATTGATTGTTCAGAGAATCCTTTCAATAAATTGCTGTATTTTCTGAATAGACTTTAGAGTTTTGTTCATAGTTTGGGTCTTTATATTTTAGAATAAGGTCATTTCTCACCTAAACTATGACAGCCTCTCTCAGGAATACTTTGCCTCTAGCAAAGTATTTCTATTTTAACTGCCATTGCCACTGTTGTTATCTTGAGTCAATCCTTTGAACAAGCAACTGCTCTCCTTAGGGTACCTTGGGAGCTCACAGCTGCTTTGTAGATGAACTCCCATGAACTTAACTTATTTGAAGTGTTTCACTAGGCTACCACAGACTATCTCATTTCCTTTCGCTATACATCTCTCCTCATCTGTGTTCATCCACTCTTTCATTCACAACTACATAGCATACTTTTGTCTCATTATCTTTCTTCCTGTGAACTTTTCTCTCAACTTATTTGATGACTCAAGCAAATTTTGAAATCTTACTCTTATATTGTTTACAGAGAGCTTGCATACTCTTTTTCCCTTCTTTTTAATATCATACAATACTATACACTGAGCCTGTCGCTTATATATGATCTCTTGTGATTGCTTCTTGTGCAGTTTCTATTCCTTTTTCTGCATGGCTTTTTATGTATTGCACTAGTTTTGTCCTTCTGGAAATTTAAGCTCTGAGAAGACATGGATTTATTTTTTTCTTTTAAAACTAACTATTTGCTTTTTCTAATATGGTGTCACAGATAATTAATTTTAATGCTTTCATGTTATAAACCTTATATTGTTAATACCATCATTGCTATATTTAAAATTGAATTTTAACTTTTTTTGTCAGAAAACTTTGCCTTCTTTAGAGATATTCTGATGATTTATTTGGCAAGATCTATAAAGTTAAACATTTCTAAAACAGAATCCACAGCCAAATAAGTTTAATAAATGCCCCATATTATAGAATAGACTTCCCTTGCCACCTTCTTCACCTATGATATGAGGCTTTGATCACGAGGCGTTGATTTAAAAAAAAATATTTAACCTATTTTTTTCTTTACTTATTTGGCTATCGTCATTTTTCGTCCCCAAGCTCTTTACTTTTCTGTCCTTTTTATTTTTTGGAAAATTTATTAACATCGTTGGAAGCATAGTTTTGGAAATGCTAGTCTAGGTGAATCTTCTCTGCAGAGCAAATACAAATTCAGCTTGTAAAACCAAAAGGTGAGATTCAGGCATACTTGATTTTGATATTGTGTTGGAATTCTTTCCTGGAAATCTAGTAAAAGACAGAAGTAATAAATTCTTCTTCTGTTCCATAAATGAGGTTGTCAGAGTATTAGAAATAATAGTTCTCTGAACCATCAATAGTAAATTAAAGGTCACTGTAAACAAGTGAGTGCCTCTCAAGACTACTTTTATTCAAATATTTATATACTGGGTTTAAGAGAAATGTCTATCTTTGAAAACTATCTCCTGGTTTTATATATGGCTTTTATATATGGCTTTTATATATGGCTATAATTTTATTGCTATATGAGGTCTATGTATTTTAGAAGGTTTTGTCTCATACTGTAATAAGTGATTTATTATATATGCATACTGTAGAAGAAAGAGTTAAGTGCAAATTTAATTGCGACTCCTTTTCTATTTTATTATTTTGGGCAGGGTTTGTGCCTAGCTCATTCACCACTGTAAGTCTAGCAATGAGAGCCGTACTCAGTCATTCATTCAACATGGCGACTATGTTTGAATGATTAAATGCCTGAGTCACAGCCTTTTAAATGTCAATAAAGAATGTAATACATGCTGTTCTTATGAATTGTTTAGCTGGCTCTTGAAGTAGTTTTCCTTTCTCTAATGTCTTTACATGAAACAAAACTTCTAGTATCTCATCAGACAAAGGAAGATCTCAGAAAACTCCAACTTCTCCTCTGTCTCCAAGTTCTCAGAAATTGTTGCAGTTTGACCTTCCAGGAACTTCATTAGAAAGATCTAAATCCTCGGTAATAACACCTCCATCTATAACAGCATTTAAGCCTAATGCATCTTTTACCGATATAAACCTTGCTGCCAACAGAACAACCGCAGAAACGGCCTCAACACCAGGCAAGTAGATCCATGCAATTGTCATTCAAGATACACTTCTGTCCCTTAAATCCCTTTTCTTTCAGTCGAACTGTAGGGAAATGTTATCCCATCAAGTGAATGTGATTATTTTTTTCAAGTATTCAAAATTGTGCAGGAAAAGAAATACTGAAAAGCATGACAGATTCAACAGTGGTGATTTTTCCCCTTTTGCCAGCCTGAGTCAGAACACACCTGGAAAATATACACTGTGCTAATAATAAGTCTTTTCTGCAGTGGAAAGCAAACTCTTTTTGGTTCTTAAAATGAAAAATGAATTTCAGAAATCCAAGAGGTCATTTCTTTTACATTTGACAGTCACTTCTGCCTTCTAGGTTCTAAGCGCTTTTCTCCCGCTGGCCTCCAGCATCGTATGGCGGCAGAACTCAGTTACCTGAGTGCCATCGAGGAGTCGGTGCGCCAGCTGTCAGATGTGGAAAGAGTCAGAGGCATATCGCTTGCTCAGCAGGAAAGTGTGTCTCTGGCTCAGATCATAAAGGTATTTGTGGAGTTTTCTCTTTTGCTTTCTGTGGGGTTTTTTTTCTGTTTTCTTTGCTATTTAGTTTCAATGATGAGGTGAAAAACCAAAAACCAGCCCATAAAACTTTGACCTGTCAAGTAGAAAAAAATAGTCTGCCATACACCACCTATAGATAACCCTGGGGAAAACTGTCATATTGAGTACTAAAAAAGTTAAGCATAGAATATTTGGCAGCAGAACAGTTATTCAGTCATTTTCTCTCAAATATTTCATTTTTCTCGTTCTCTGTTTTTTTAAATGACTGTGAAAATCAGCTAGTCAAGCAATTCTCAATATTTTCTTTTGCTGACAAGTCAGAGATGACTGAGTTTTCATTGTTTTTTTTTTAATGCTTTATACCAGGAAGAGAAGTTTCTGAGATATAGGTATTTGATAAAGCCAGGATAATGTAGACTTTTCCTTAGCTAACAAAAATCCAGTAAAGGTAGAAGCAATGTTCTTATGTGGAGTTGCTGTTGCTATCTTAAAAAAAAACCAAAAAAACAAAACCAAAAACCCTTAGTATTTACATATAGTAAAATACACAGATTATAAGTGTATAGTTTGATGAGTTTTGATCAATGTAACCACAGCCCTAATCAAAATATAGAACGCTTCTTTTTTTAAAAATTATTTTATTTATTTATCTGAGAGAAAGAGAGCATGAGAGGGGAGAGGGTCAGAGGGGGAAGCAGACTCCCCACGTAGCTGGGAGCCCGATGCAAGACTCGATCCGGGACTCTGGGATCATGACCTGAGCCGAAGATAGTCACCCAACCAACTGAGCCACCCAGGCGCCCAAAATATAGGACACTTCTGTCACTTCAGACACTTCACCCATGGACCTTTTCAGTTAATCCCCTCTCCCAGAAGCAGTTAATATTCTGATTCCTAATCACTACAGTATTTTTGCCTGTTCTAGAACTTCATATAAATGGAACTGTCCTTTGTACTTTATACTTTGTTGTGTTTAGCTTATTTTATGTGGCATAATGTTTTTAAGATTCATCCATGTTGTTGTATCCGTTGTTTTTTATTCATGCTATTTTTTTGCTGGGTAATATTCCATTGATCAGTGTGACACAATTTATCCTCTTGATGTACATTTGTATTGTTTCCAGTTTGGGGCTATTATAAATATTCCTGTTATGAATATTTTTTACAACTCTGTATTCAACATGTTTTCATTTTTCTTGCTTTAATACCCAGGAGTGTAATTGCTTGGGTCAAGTAAAAGTATATGCTTAACTTTATATGAAACTGCTATACTGTTCTCTAAAGTAGTTGTATTATCTTATACAGCAACCTATGAGAGTCCCAGTTGCTCCACATTTTTGCTGTCACTGGTATTCTAGGCATTCTAGTGAGTGTGAAATAGTTTCTCACTGTGGTTTTAATTTGTATTTCTTTTATGACTGATGAGGTTGATAATCTTTTTGTGTATTTATTGACCATTCTTACATCATCTTTTGTGAATGTTCAGATTTTTTGCATATTTCATAACAGGATTGCATAGAAGTTCTTTACATATCTTAGAAACAAGTCCTTTTCAGGTTTCTTTCTTTTTTTTTTTAAGATTTTATTTATTTATTTGACAGAGAGAGATCATAAGTAGACAGAGAGGCAGACAGAGAGAGGAGAAAGCAGGCTCACCGCTGAGCAGAGAGCCCGATTCAGGGCTCGATCCCAGGACCCTGAGACCATGACCTGAGCCAAAGGCAGAGGTCTTAACCCACTGAGCCACCCAGGCACCCCCAGATGTATTTCAAATACTGTTTTCCAGACCTTAGCTTGCCTTTTAATTAAAAAAAAATTTTTTTGTCTTTTCATTTTTATTTTAAAGATTTTATTTATTTGACAGAGAGAGAGGGATCACAAATAGGCAGAGAGGCAGGCAGTGGGGGTTGGGGGGGAAGCAGGCTCCCTGCTGAGCAGAAAGCCCGATGCAGGGCTCGATCCCAGGACCCTGAGATCGTGACCGGAGCTGAAGGCAGAGGCTTTAACCCCCTGAGCCACCCAGGTGCCCCTGTCTTTTCATTTTTAAACTATATATTTTTAAGTGCATAATATTTTCATTTTAATGAAATCTAGTTTTAAATTTTTTTTTATCTTCATTTTTTTTCTAAGAAATCTTTGCCTACCCTAAGATATTAAGATACTTTAACAAAGATATTCTTTTATGTTTTTCTTAAAAGCTTTATAGTTTTGGCTTTTATATAAGTGTGTCAGCCATCTAGTTACTTATGGAATGTGAAGAAAGGACCAAAGTTCATCTTTTCCTCCATTTGGATTTTTAGTTGGTCCATCACCATTTTCTTAAAAACACTTAAATTACCTTGGCTCCTTTATCAATAGTTAAGTAATCACTTATATGGAGGTGTATTTCTGGACTCTGTTCTTTTCCATTGATCTATATGCCTATCCTTAACGCCAATACCATACTGTTTTACTGTGTCTTTAGAGTGAGTCATGAAATCAGGGTGTAATTACTTCAATTTTGTTCTTTCTCAAGGTGGTTTTGGGTATTCTAGGTTTTTGAATTTCTATATAATTTTTAGAATTAGTTTGTTGGCTTCTAGCAGAAAAAAGAGGAGGAGGCTTGGTTTTTATTTTTGTTGATTTTGATATGACTGGCATTGATTCTGTAGATCAATATGGGGGAGAATTTACATCTTAACAATATGGCATTTTCTAATTTGTGAGCGTGATACCTTTTTCTATTTAGGCTTTAAAAATAGTTCTCTTTACAATGTAATTTTCAGTGTAGAGATCTTACACATTTTTAAATTCCTAAATATTTTATGCCTCCTGATGCTGTTGTAAATAATTTTTTCTCAATTTTGTTTTGCATTTGTTCTTTTCAAAATACCTAAAGACCATTCTTTGTGTGGAACTGTCCCATACTTTGCAAGGAGTTGAGCATTCCTATACCTCTCCCAAAAATTACAGTAGTGCTATTCATTTATCATGACAGCAGAAACTCCCCAGACATTTCCAAGTCTCCCTGATGGAGACTGGGAGGGACTGATAACAACTTGGTTAAAAAAATCACTGGACTGGGGAAATGACCCCATCGCAGTGGCCATTACCTTGAAATCCAAAATAGCATTGAGATTTTCTGCCATTTCAGGGTTACATTATAATTCTTCGTTTCCAGATTTATACAGGGCATTATATACTTTTTATATAGTCTTTCCACCTTTAGAAAACCTATATTTAGCACTATTCCAGAAGAAATGAAAAAATATAAATTAATTGATAGCATTGTATGAAATAGTGGAAAGAAAGGGTTCTGGTGAGAAGGAGACCTTTTCTGGGGCATTATTTTCACGAAACTACTCCTGTAAAGCCAAAATAAAGGAGTCCTAAAATTCCGAGTTACGAACTATTACCTTTATTTTTACACATAGGACATTTTAATCTCTTTAGATTTAGGTACTGCAGCTTTTGCTTTAAAACTAGCTTTTTGGTAAGAGTTCTTAGTCCTGTGTGCCTTGGAAATTTTCTATGTTACTGCATTATTTGACACATAGTAGGTGGTCATTAAATATTTTGATAACAATTTAGGGCTATTCTATTTGCCGTCTTTCCTTTAAGTTCTAACTGATTGCTTCAAAAAAATTATGTTAGGAAAATAGTAGTATGGGTAATATCGTCACTGTGTTAAAATGGTTTAGTATCTTAGAATTAATAGTTGATCATTTTTTTATTTTGAAGGCACAGCAGCAACGCCATGAAAGAGACTTGGCCCTTTTGAAATTGAAGGCTGAACAAGAGGCTTTGGAATGTCAGAGACAATTAGAAGAAACCCGAAACAAAGCAGCTCAGGTATTAATCTCACAGCAGGCACTGGTTCTTTAAATCTCAATTTGTATCTTTGAAATCACTTTAGTATTCTTTTAATTATGTAGAAGTGAAAAAGGAAAGATAAAATAATGGTTTAGTACATTATGCTGTTTGGGTTAATTTCATGTCATTTGACTCTGGTAGCAATCCTGTGAGTTAAGATTTATTCCCAATTAGAGAAGTGGAAGCTGAGGTACATAGTATTTATTGTCTAAAGAAACATCAACTCATGAATGGTGGAGTTAAAAATTAAACTCCAGCAGTAATTTTAAGACTCTAGACTCTAGATTTTAAGACATGAAATCCAGACATTTTGTTTTACAAGGCATTTGCGCTATGAAACAATTTTAAAATTAAGGCTAATTTGGTGTGGGGAGAGACTGAGACATAGTGGAAGTTCTCTTTTTACTTTCTTTTATTTTCAGGTCCATGCAGAATCCTTACAGCAGGTGGTCAAATCACAAAGGGAAGTAACTGAGGTCCTGCAGGAAGCAACTTGTAAAATAGCCACTCACCAAGCAGACACTGCTCGCCTCACCACAGACGCGGCTCGCCAGATCTGTGAAGTAAGGCCATTGAGAAACCCTTTTCTTTTTAGTCAGTCTGGGTAGATTTGGTCTTTGCAGTTTCTAACATCTAGCAAATATGTACTTTTGATTAGTGACTTTTAGTGGGTGCCAAACACTGTTGACTTAAGAGGCAATATGTTGTACATGTGAGTACAGAGGCAGAAAAAATGGCGAAGAACTCTAAATGTCTGCCCTTGAGTAAGCTTTTTAAAAATATATTGGTTTTATTGATGTATAATTTATAAACAATAAATTATATCCATTTTAAGTGTATTGTTTGATGAGTTTTGACAAGTATATAGATATAGGAATTTAATCAGATATAGGTATCTCTATGTATTTCTTTGTCTTTTCTTATCTGTCTGTCCATCCCTATAAATACCACCATAATTGAGAAATAGAATACAGTAGACTTTTGAACAACATGGGTTTGAACTGTGAGGGTCTGCTTATATGCAAATTTTTGGGGACAAATACAGTATAGTACTGTAAATGTAATTTTCTTCCATAGGATTTCTTAATAACATTTTTTCTTCTCTAGCCTACTTTATTTATTTTCTAAAAGATTTCATTATTTATTTATTTGACAGAGAGAGAGATACATTGAGTAAGGGAACACAGGCAGGGGGAGTGGAAGGGAGAAGCAGGCTTCCTGTTGAGCAAGGAGCCCAATGTGGGTTTCGATCCCGGAACTCCGGGATCATGACCTGAGCTGAAGGCAGACACCCAACTGACTGAGCCACCCAGGCGCCCCTGGCCTACTTTATTTTAATAATACAGTAAAAATGCACACAATGTATAAGATATGTGTTAATCAACTGTTTATATTATGGGTAAGGCTTCCAACAACAGTAGGCTATTTAGTAGTTCAGTTTTGGGGGAATTAGAAGTTATCCACAGATTTCGACTGCTTGTGGATTGGCTCCCCTAACTCCCATGCCGTTCAGAAGGCAACTGTATTTCCAACACTACAAAGTTTCTTCATGCCCCTATCCATTCAGTCCCCAACTTTGGTTGGGGAAAAAGAACCATCTTTTTCACCTATAGTGATGTTAGTGTCTTGTCTTTTACTGTATCAAGAATAAGCCAGAAATAGTTTTACTATTGTCTGTATATGGGATATCATAATCTATAGATAGAGTTTCAGTTTATTTTAGCAGGTACAATTTAGGATTGTTTGTACAATGATTTTGTTATTAATATTAAAAAACCAGGAACCTACTGGGTTGGGTACTATGGGATTGTGTAAAGACTCTTTTAAGAAAATTTTAGACAACATTAACAAAGATTTCAGAAACACTTCAAGTTGTCAAGGCAGTGATTGAATGAACACTAAGTGAATAATACATGCAGCAGTTGCAGTAGTGACTAAGAGTAGGGAAATTGTAGACCCATTGTAGGTCAGAAAACAGATATAGGAAGTAGAAATGGAGTTGATTCTTATAGAAGATTTATTTTTGGTTTATTATGGCTTATTATAAGACTTGAAGATTTTGCTTTAATTCATAGGTTCCTATAGCTAGATGAAACCTTAGAAATCATGTGGTCTACCCAACTCTTTATTTTCATAAGGAAACTGTTGAGACTTAAAGAATCTAAATGACTTGCCCACAGTGTTATACCTCTTATGGCAGAATTTACTTGCTCTTAATCCAGTGATCCTTCGAAGACACTGTGCTCCTTCTCAATTTTCTGTGATTTTTTTTTCACATCTACTTTTGCCTTGTGTGTGTTCTTCTTTAGATGGCAGAGTTGACTCGAACTCATATCTCAGATGCCATCGCTGCTTCAGGAGCTCCGCTGGCAACGCTATACGACCACCAACGACAGCATTCTCCAGACTTTGTGAAACAGCTGAGGACCAGAGCTGAAACGGATAGGTTAATACTCAGTCATTCAGCAAATATGCAATGAGTATCTACTATGTCCTAGGCACTGCTGTGGGTACTAGGAATATAGTTATGGGCATAGTGTCGTGGGGAAGATAGATATTGTAATCAAATATTCACTTAAGTGAACAAACACAATCTGAAACAAGTGTTATGAGAGAAAAGAACATATATCTCGGAGATCTATCACAAAGGAATTTGAATAGCCTGGGGGGTACAGCGACATTAGAGAAGGTTTTTCTGGGGAAGGAAAGCTTATGGTGAGATCTAGTGGATGAAAAGGAGTTAGTGATGTAAAGCAGATAAAGATTGGCAGGTCAATACATACAAATGTAGGAGGAGAAAATGAGGGAAGAATGTGACTAGAGGCAGAGAACAAAGGAGAGAATGGTAGATGATGCAGGGATCAGATTATGGTAGGACATTGCAGATCTTGAGGATTTGGGAGTTTATTCTAGGAACAATGAAGAGTCGTTAGTTTTTTAGACAGCCTGAGTGATATGATCATGTTTGTGTGTATTTTTTTACATCACATTTTGACTGTCTCTAATTCATAGATTTTAAGTTCTTATTCACATTCACTGATACTTGGGGTGGTTTGTGTTTATTTGTCACAAAGCAAAAGATACTCTTTTCTATGAGTGAATGCCTTTCTTAAATATTTTGTCATAGCTATTTCGTAATTTCTCGTCAAGATTTTATCTCATATTAATTTTAAATGGCATTTAAAATCTTTCTCTTATGAGAGACTTTAAATTAAATGTTTAATTAATTTTTATTCTCTTTGCAGGAAAAGTCAATCTGTTTCACTCTCTCAGAGTAAAGAAGGGACGCTTGATTCAAAACATCAGAAGTATTCCCCTTCATATGACAGTTATTCTGAGTCTTCAAGATACAAGAATCATGATCGAAGGTGAAAACACTTTGATTTAGTAAAGTGCGATAAATGGCTTAGACATTCCTTTTTCTTTTTAACTTTTTTTTTTAATCTCCTTCTTTCCTAAATCTGTCCATTCCAATGGCTTCTGTGGTAGAATTTTTTTTTAGTTTTATTTATTTATTTATGTATTTATTTGACAGAGAGAGAGAGAGGGAGAGAGATCACAAGTAGGCAGAGAAGAGAAGGGGAAGCAGGCTCCCTGCTGAGCAGAGAGCCCGATGCAGGGCTCGATCCCAGGACCCTGAGATCATGACCTGAGCCGAAGGCAGAGGCCCAACACACTGAGCCACTCAGACACCACTTTTTTTTACTTCTTAATCTCATTTCTTTAAATGAAATAGTGTCTTCCCTTCAAAATTCTGACTTCCCCTACTTGATAAGCTGATTTATAAAGTAGTTGTTCTATGTAGTAATGTAACTACCATTCCTTGAGAGCCTGCCTTCTACAAGCACAGTGTCAGTTTCTTTTTCCAGCATTTATTCTTCACAACAACCTTCCAAGACAGATACTGTCCTCATTTTATAGTAGGGAACAGGCTCATGGAGTTGCTAAGAAACTCACCCAAGGTCACATAGATAGTAGCACAATGAGGAATTGAACCTTGATTTATCTGGCTCCAAGGCCTATGTTTATTGTGCACTGCTTTGCTAACATCCATATTTCTTGACATTACTGTATGTACTAATTTTTGTAATTGTAAAATAAGATTGAATACTTTGTCTTTGGTTCTTGCATAGTATTAACATCTGTAGTTTTCAATTATGGATCTGTCCTTGGATTAGAAGATATTCGAAGCTCCTTTTCGAACATTCTTATGGTAGGATACCTACATTGTCAAAGTAAAACATCATTTAAAAAATTATATCATGCGACTAAAACACGTCAGTGTGGGGTATTAAGTACCTACTATATTTCTGGAACTATGTGACTTTCATTTAACCTTCACTGACATACAGTTCATTGAGGCTGTCAGCTGAGTCACTACAGGGGATTCCTCATAGTTTTCCCAATCTCTTCCCAAACCATTCCCATGAAGAGATTACTTCACTAACCACATGGTAACTAGAGTGATTTTTCTAAAATTTGCAGCCAATTTGTTACCCACCTGTTTGAAACCTTCAGTATTCCTTTAGAGCCACTCAGTAGACCATGAAAGTTCCTTTATTATTGAGGCTTTGGTCCGTCTACAGCCCTGTCTCTTGGCATTTCCCCTCTTATCATATTCTTCCAATTATAACTACTCTAACATAATTCTCTTATAAAAGAGCCATGCTCTCTCTCTCTTTTGTGCCATTACATATACTTTCTTTTTTTAATTTAAATTCAATTAACACATAATGTACTATTTCTGATTTAGAGTTCAGTGATTCATCACTCATATAATACCCACTGCTCATTACATCTCATGCCTTCCTTAGTGTCCATCACCCAGTTACCCCATCCCCCGGCCCACCTCCCCTCCAGCCACCCTTGGTTTGTTTTCTGTGATGAAGAGTCTATTATGGTTTGTCTCCCTCTCCAATTTCATCTTGTTTTATTTTTCCCTCTCTTCCCCTATGACCCTCTGTTTTGTTTCTTAAATTTCACTTATGAGTGAGATCATATGATTATTGTCTTTCTCTGATTGACTTATTTCGCTTAGCATAATACCCTCAAGTTCCATTCACGTCTTTGTAAATGAAGAGTAACTTTCAATAGTTACTCTGTAAATGGGCTAAATGCCCAAATCAAAAGACACAGGGTATCAGATTGGCTAAAAAAGTACAATCCATCAATATGCTGTCTACAAGAGACTCATTTTAGACCCAAAGACTCCTCCAGATTGAAAGTGAGGGGGTGGAAAACAATTTACCATGCTAATGAACATCAAAAGAAAGCTAGGGTAGCAATCCTTATATCAGACAAATTAAATTTTATACCAAAGACTGTAATAAAAGATGAATAAGGACACTATATCATAATTAAAGGGTCATCCAACAAGAAGATCTAACAATTGTAAATATTTATGCCAAATAATTATCCAATTTTATAAATTAATTTATAAGAAAAAGAAACACATTGGTAGTAATACAGTAATAGTAGGGTACTTTAACACTCCACTTACTGAAATGGACAGATCATCTAAGCAGAAGATCAACAAGGAAACAAGGTCTTTGAACGATACACTGGACCAGATGGACTTTACAGATAATATTCCAAGCATTCCATCCTAAAGCAACAGAATACACATTCTTCTTGAGTGCACATGGAACATTCTCCAGAAAAGATCACATACTGGGTCACAAATCAGGTCTCAACGTGTACCAAAAGATTGGGATCATTCCCTGCATATTTTCAGACCACAATGCTTTGAAACTGAAACTTAATCACAAGAGGAAATTTGGAAAGAACTCAAATACATGGAGGCTGAAGAGGATCCTACTAAAGAGTAAATGGGTCAACTAGGAAATTAAAGAAGAACTTGAAAAATTCATGGAAACAAATGAAAACGAAAACACAACTTTTGGGGTGCCTGGCCTCTGCCTTCAGCACCGGTCATGATCCCAGGGTCCTGGTATCAAGCCCCACATCGGGTTCCTGCTCAGCAGGGAGCCTGCTTCCCCTTCTCTCTCACTGCCTGCCTCTCTGCCTACTTGTGATCTCTCTCTCTTTCTCTCTCTCTGTCAAATAAATAAATAAAATTTTCTTAAAAAAAGAAAGAAAGAAAACACAACTTTTCAAAACCTTTGGGATATAGCAAAGGTGGTCCTAATTGGGAAGTATGTAGCAATACAAGCCTTTCTCAAGAAATAAGAAAAGTCTCAAATATACAACCTAACCTTACACCTAAAGGAGTTGGAGAAAGAACAGCAAATAAAGCCTAAATCCCGCAGGAGAAGAGAATAAAGACTAGAGCAGAAACCAATGAAATAGAAACAAAAGAACAGTAGAAGAGATCAATGAAAGCAGGAACTGGTTCTTTGAAAGAATTAATAAAACTGAAAAAACCTTGGTCAGACTTACAAAAAAGAAAAGAGGAAGAACTCAAGTAAATAAAATCATGAATGAAAGAGGAGAGATCACAACCAACACTGAAGAAACACAAGCAATTAAGAACAGTTAAGAACAGGGGTGCCTGGGTGGCTCAGTGGGTTAAAGCCTCTGCCTTTGGCTCAGGTCATGATCTCAGGGTCCTGGGATTGAGCCCCACATTGGGCTCTCTGCTCAGCAGGGAGCCTGGTTCCCCCTCTCTTTCTGCCTGCCTCTCTGCCTACTTGTGATCTCTCTCTCTCTCTCTCTCTGTCAAATAAATAAATAAAATCTTTAAAAAAAAAAAGAACAGTTAAAAACAAACAATTAAGAAATAAGAACATATTATGAGCAATAATATGCAAACAAATTAAGCAATCTGGAAGAAATGGATGTATTCCTAAAGACATATAAACTACCAAAACTGAAACAAGAAGAAAGAAGACACCTTAACAGACCCATAACCAGCAAGGAAATCGAAGCAGTAATCAAAAATCTCCCAACAAACAAGAGTCGAGGGCTGATGGCTTCCTGGGGAACTCTACCAAACATTTAAATAATTAATACTTAATACCCATTCTTCTGAAGCTGTTTCAAACAATAGTAATGGAAGGAAAACTTCCCAACTCTTTCTTTGAGGCCAGCATTACCTTGATCCCAAAACCAGACAAAACTCCCCACCAAAAAGGAGAATTACAGACCAAAATCCCTGATGAACATGGATGCCAAAATTCTCACTAAGATACTAGCCAATTAGATCCAAGAGTACATTAAAAGGATTATTCACCACAACCAAGTGGGATTTATTTTGGGGCTGCACAGGTGTTTCAACATCGACAAATCAATTAATGTGATACACTACATTAATAAAATAAAAAAAGGATAAGAACATATGGTCCTCTTAACAGATGCAGAAAAAGTATTTGACAAAGTAAAGCATTTTTTCTTGATTAAAGCTTTTCACAGTGTAGAGAAAGAGGGAACATACCTGAATAGCATAAAAGCCATCTATGAAAAACCCACAGCAAATATCATTCTCAGGGCAGAAAAACAGAGCTTTTCTCCTAAGGTCAGGAACACGGCAGGGATTTCCACTCTCACCACTGTTGTTCAACACAGTGCTAGAAGTCCTAGACTCAGCAATCAGACAACAAAAGAAACAAAAGACCTCTGAATTGGCAAAGAAAAACCCTCTCTTTGCACATGACACGATACTCTGTGTGGAAAATCCAAAAGACTCCACCCCAAAATTACTAAAAACAGGAATTCAGCCAAGTGGCAGGATATAAAATAAGTGCACAGAAATCAATTGTATTTCTATACACTAACAATGAGACAGAAGAAAGAGAAATTAAGGAGTTGATCCCATTTACAGTTGTACCAAATACCAAGATACCTAGGAATAAATCTAACCAAAGAGGCAAAGGATCTGTACTCAGAAAACTACAGAACACTAATGAAAAAAAATTGAGGAAGACACAAAGAAGTGGAAAAATCTTCCATACTCATGGATTAGAAGAACAAATATTCTTAAAATGTCTTTGCTGCCTAGAGCAATCTATATATTCAATGCAATCCCTATCAAAATACCATTAATTTTTTTCACAGAACTGGAATAAATAATCGTCAAATTTTTATAGAAGCAGAAAAGACCCTGAATAGCCAAAGGAATGTTGAAAAAGAAAGCCAAAGCTGGTGGCATCACAATGCCAGACTTCAAGCTCTCAATTACAAAGCTGTAATCATCAAGACAATATGGTACTGGCACAAAAACAGAAATATAGATCGGTGGAACAGAATAGAGAACCCAGGAATAGACCCTCAACTCTATGATCAACTAATCTTAGACAAAGCAGGAAAAAATATCCAATGGAAAAAGGACAGTCTCTTCAACAAATGGTGTTGGGAAAATTGGATAGCCACATGTAGAAGAATGAAACTCGACCATTTCCTTAACACCATACACAAAAATAGACTCAAAATGGATGAAAGACTTAAATGTGAGATATCAAAATCCTAGAGGAGAACACAGGCAGCAACCTCTGTGCAACCTCTCGGCCATGGCAACTTCTTGCTAGACATGTCTCCAAAGGCAAGGGAAATAAAAGCAAAAATGAACTATTAGGACTTGATCAAAATAAAAAAGCTTTTGTATAGCAAACAAAACAGTCAACAAAACCAAAAGACAACCAACAGAATGGGAGAAGATATTTGTAAGTGTCTTATCAGATAAAGGACTAGTATCCAAAATCTATAAAGAACTTACCAAACTCCATATCCAAAGAACAAATAATCCAATCAAGAAATGGGCAGAAGACATAAACAGACATTTCTCTAAAGAAGACTTACAAAAGGCCAAGAGACACATGAAAAAATGCTCAACCTCACTCACCATCAGGGAAATACAAATCAAAACCACAATGAGATACGACCGCACACTACTCAGAGTGGCTAAAATTAACAAGTCAGGAAACGACAGATGTTGGTGAGGATGCAGTGAATGGGGAACTCTCTTATCTTATACTGTTGGTGGGAATGGAAGGTGGTGCAGCCACTGTGGAAAATGCTATGGAGGTTCCTCCAAAAGTTGAAAATAAGGCTACCCTACAATTCAGCAATTGTACCACTGGGTATTTACCCTAAAGATACAAATGTAGTGACCCGAAGTGGCACCTATATCCCAATGTTTATAGCAGCAATGTCCATAAAACCTAACTATGGAAAGAGTCCAGACATCCATCGGTGGCTGAATGGATAAAGAAAAAGTGGTATAATATATATACAATGGAATACTATGCAGCCATCAAAAAACCGAAACCTTGCCATTTACAAAGATATGAATGGAACTTGAGGGTATTATGCTAAGCGAAATCAATCAGAGAAAGACAGTTATCATATGATCTCTGATGTGAGGAATTTGAGAGGCAGGACGGGGGTCATGGAGGGAAGGGAGGGAAGAATGAAACAAGATGGGACTGGGGAGGGAGATAAACCGTAAGAGACTCATAATCTCAGGAAACAAAACTGAGAGTTGCTGGAAGGGAGTGGGGTAGGAGGGATAGGTTGGCTGGGTGATGGACACTAGGGAGGGTATGTGCTATGGTGAGCGCTGTAAATTGTGTAAGACTGATGATTCACAGACCTGTACCCCTGAAACAAATAATACATTATATGTTTTATGTAGAGATCAAGACCATATAATGTTGCAGAAAAAGTATCCATTGAATTTGGGAATTCAAGTTTAGGTAGAGGTTGAAAGAACAATTCTAGTAGAGTAGTTGGGATTAAGCTGATTGTGATTAATTGTGATGTTGATGAGAAGTAAGGAAGTTGAAACAGCTAAATAGAAGCCCCTTTTCCTAGTAGCTTGATTTTAAAATGAAAGGAAAAAGGGAAGTGATAGCCTGAGATTAGTGCTTGCTTTTCATGACTATTTAAGAGTAAAGCCTTTTTCCTATAACAGTTTCTTCTCAGATTTCTGTCTACTTAGCATTTTATGTTTTATGTTACTTGTTTCATCATTTCATATATTGATCATGAGGCACATTCCCCTTGCCAAATAAATTTACTTTGAATTTATGAACTTTATTTTATCACCTTTTTTTTTTGGTTTCTATAATATCTATAAACAGAAGTAGTAGCGGTAGCAGCCGTCAAGAAAGCCCTTCAGTTCCATTTTCTTCTAAGGAAAATGAGAGGAAACTTCATGGTGAAAAGATGGAGAGTTCTATTGATGAACAGGTTCAGACTGCTGTAGATGATTCTCTGCGAAGTGACAGTGTGCCATCCCTTCCTGATGAGAAAGGTAACATTTCTTGCATGTGTATGTACAGTTACTTATTTGGGGAGGCTTCTAGAACCCTTTGAGATATTTGTGACTGAGCTAGTTAATATAGTTAGAACATGGTAGTGTGTGTGTGTGTGTGTGTGTGTGTGTGTATCTGAATCTGATATTAAGTGTATCCAGGTGAAACTATTTCAAAACTACATTATACCGGTAACCCTTGCCCATATTTTAAACATGATTGTGTGTCATGATGCTAAGGGGAGGCAGAACTATCCTGGGAAAGCATACATGTGAGCGGAAAATAGATATTCAAAAAAATTACTTTTATCCTATCATCGAAATATAACATAATCAGAAAAAGGAGAATACATTATTTGATCTTTAAATTTTAAACAATATATGGATATAATTTCTTAAAAATAATGGTAACATTAGATATAGTAACTAAATTAAAATTCATTGGTTACCTCTTTCTAGATCATAAACAAAAGATGTATCCCTATCAAATCATGGGTAGTAGATAATATAATAAAAAAACAGAATTTGGCAACGAATGACACCTTTAAGAATTTTTTTTAATGACTGGCTCTTAAGCATTGTATTTGACTGATGCCTGGAACTGTAGTCTTCAGAGCAGGATGGGCAAGACAGTCTTTAGAGTGCAAGGTGTTCAAATTAATTTTATAATGGATGTAATTTATGGGTATAGCAGTCTATAGCCAATGAATAATTAACAATATAGATCTCGTTACCGAGAAGTAATTAATTAATACAATGTAGCTAATGAATATAGATCTTGTTACGCAAAAGTCAGGTGTCGCTTTAACAATTATCAAATATGTGGAAGTAGCTTTAGAACTTGGTAATGAGTAGAGACTAGAAGAGTGTTGAGGTACATGCTAGAAAAAGTCCACATTGCCTTGCAGAGACTGTCGGCAGGAATATGGATGATGAAGATGATTAAAATACAGTTTAAAATGATTCTGATAAAGTCTGATGAAGATGGAAATTAGGAATATATCATTGGAAATTGGAGGAAGGGCAGTCCTTGTTATAAATTGAGAAAGAATTTGGCTGAACAGTATTCTACTGTATTGTGGAAGGTGGAAGTTAAAAGTGATGAACATGGATAGTTAGCCAAGGGGATTTCTGAGCAAAGTGTTGAAGGCGTGGCCTTGATCTCTCCTTAGTTTTAGTAAAATGTGAGAGGAGAGATAAATTGAGGAATTGTTAAACAAAAAGGAACCAGAACTTGAAGATGTGGAAAATTCTCAGGCTGTTCCTGTTGCGAAAAGTGAAAAAGCATGTTGTGGACAGAACACCAGGGATGTGACTGGACAGTCACTCCATAAGGTTATGCATGGATCTAAGCAGCCATCTCAGCAGAAGCCGCGATGGGGTTATACCAGCAGAGACACTGCCAGTTTGGACAAAAGAGCCCAGAGATGGGATGAAATGTAAGAAGCCTTTCAGACGTCTGGGATTCCACCAGATGAGACAGAAGAGCTAGGCTGTGAACATGCCTTATCCTTCAAAAAAAGGGAAGAATGACCCTGAAGGTGATTCAGAGATCAGCAGGGCAGCCACTGCCACCACAGGCCCAGGTATACAGGCCAAGATGGCAAGGCTGCCCCCTTATTGATTTCAGAGCATGGGGCCACATCTTGGTTTCAGTTGTCCAGGTTGCCCTTGCTCACGGCCTCAGGAGCAGACCACTGCCAGTGCCACTGCCAGCCAGTGGCTGAGGGGATGCTGCTGCCACTCAGGGCTGAGAAGACGAGGCCACCCCATGGGCCTAGCATCCTGCCAAAGAGGATCATTCTTTTTTTTTTTTTTTTTTAAGAGGATCATTCTTCAGCCATCAGAGCTGATGGAATTTGCCCTGCTAGGTCTTAGACTAGCTTGAGGCCCATTATCCATTCTTTCTGATTTCTCTCTTTTGGAATGAGATTGTCTATTTTATGTCTGTTCTACCATTGTATTTTGGAGGCACATATGTGGTCTCGTTTCACAGAATGCAACTAAAAAGGAATTTTGCCTCAGGGTGAATCACACCTTAAGTCTCACTGATACCTAGATGATACTTAGATGATCCGTTAGACTTATAGTTGGTGCTGGAATGGGTTAAGACTTTTGGGACTTTTAGGATGAGGTGAATGTATTTTGTGTGCACATAGGAATTAATTTTGGGGAATGAAAGGGTGGAATGTTATGGATTGAATTGTATACCCTCAAAATTGACACAGTGCCACTCTAACTTCCAATGTGACTGTATTTGGAGAGAGCACCCTATCTCCTATCAGCACCTTGATCTTGGAATCACCCCTCCAGAACTGTGAGGATATAAATTTTTGTTGTTTAAGTCAGCAGCTTGTGGTATTCTGTTACGGCAGCCCAAGCAGACTAATACGGTGGTAGTAAATATCGAGAGGCACGCTCATGTTTTTATACTGATCGATGAATGATTTTCAGAATGTTTTCAAAAATGTTTTATGGAGGCGCCTGGGTGGCTCAGTCGGTTGAGCATCTGCCTTCAGCTCAGGTCGTGATCTCAGGGTCCTGGGATCGAGCTTTGCATCAGGCTCCTTACTCAACAGAGAGCCTGTTTCTCCCTCTCTCTCTCCCTCTGCCTGGTGCTCAATTTGTGCTCTCTCTCTAGTTCTCTCAAATAAATAAATAAAATCTTTTAAAAAATATTTTATGAATTACTGGATTAAAAACTAATGAAATTCATTTTAGGATCAGACTTCATAATGACAACTTCCACATAATGAGAGAAATAAAGGATAGAGGAAAACAAATAAATTATCTGTTAATTTTCTCCTACAGGATAAATTTACTCTCTGAAAAATTTTATCATAATAATAGTGCTTATAATTAAAATAGTGAAGACAAATTTATTTATTGAAAGTGTCTTTGAGTTTCAGGAGTAAATAGTAACCATCCGTGAGTTAATGTCATGGTGCCTGGCTCCAATAACTGCAGATTTATCACTGTCAAGTGACTAATCTGAAATGTCATGAATTATGACTTTTTGATATATTTCACTTCTTTAAACAATACAAAATTAAATTACTTAAACTTCTACTTCTGGCCGCAATGCAGGAACACGACCAGATTTACCCCGCTCCTAAAACAAGTATCAGACAAAACATATGAAAAAACTATTTTTAAGACATTGAACATCAAGCAGTGAATGCTCCTGATTCATGAGAGGTGAAAAGCAGATGAGGTGAGCACAATGACTGCTCCAGCTTACCCAGCTTACCGCCTGAAGGGAGTCTCCGGGCTGCCTGGCATGGAGCCCAGCAGTCTTCCTGAGTGGAAGAAGTGAATTTAGGAGTCTGGAGAGCTAAGGCAACTAAAGTTCACAGGACAGCCAACATCCAAAGAAACTATACCATCTCCTGTATGTAGGAGAAAATCCAGGTCACCTTTTGTTTAGCAGTGACTTCTTGGAATACAACACCAGAAGTACAATTTCTGAAAGAAGAAATTGATAAGCTATGCTTTTTGAAAATTAAAAGCTACTCTGTGAAAAACATTATTAAGAGAATTGAAAAGAGAAGCCAGAGGTAGTTAGAAATATTTGTAAATCACATAAGGAGTTATATCCAGAATTATATAAAGGACTCTTAAGACTCAACAACAAGAAAATCAACAGCCCTGTTAAAAAATATGCATAATCTGAACAGACACTTCATTGAAGGGACTATACAAATGGCAAGTAGATCTAGGAAACATGTTCAATATCATGTGTTGTTAGGGAAATTAAAATCACAATGAGATACTACAACATGCCTGTTAGAATGGCTAAAATCCAAAAAGCTGACAACGAAGTGGTGGCGGCAAAGATGCAGATGCAGACAACAGGAACTTGAATTCGTTGTTGATGAGAACAGAGAAGGTACAGCTACTTTGTAAGACATTTTCACAGTATCTTATAATGATCCATCAATCACATGCCAGGGCAAATGAATTGAAAACGTAAGTCCTCACAAAAGCCTATGCACTAATGTTCATAGCACCATTTTTCATTATTGCTAACAACTGGAAGCCACCAAATGTCTTATGAAGAGAACGGATAAGCAAACTGGTTCATTTGTACAGTGGAATACTATTCAGCGATTAAAAGGAACAAGCTATCAATTCATGTAACATAATGGATGAATTTTAAGTGAATTTTACTAAGCAAAAGAAGCGAGCTGCAAAATTTGGATATGATTCCATTTACATGACATTCTGGATTAAGCAAAACTTTAGGGAAGGAAAACAGATTAATGGTTCTCAACTGTTATGTAAAAGAGAAAGTGGTTAAACTACAAAGGGGATGCACAGGAGAACTTTTAGTGTGAAACAGCTTATGTAAGGGATGTCCTGTATGGTTCTTTATGTACTGACTGATGCTGTGCATTTATCAGAGTCCTAGAGCTGTACATCACAAAGAGTAAACTTCAACATGTGCAAACTAAACACACACACACACATCAACCAGGATGGTGGGGGATCCTAGAATAGAATATAGTCTATGACGAATGAATCTAACCTTTATTACAAATGTATGGCATAACCACACTGAGGAGGGTTTAATAAAAAGGAGCTGACCTAAGTAAATTTGGAAAATGGAATTTTTGAGTGTAAATTGTAAGCCTAAATATGAAGAGAACACTATATAAACACTGTATTCTAATTGGTAAAGGAGTTTTTCACAGGGTACAAGTAAATAATTCTTACGTGTGTATTGGGGTTGAACAAATAAGTAAATTGATGTTGGATAGTAGGAGCTAGGTTTCTCTGTGGTGGAGAAGGATATTAGATACACAAGAAAAGAAAACTGGAATGAACCCTATGGTGCTGGATTAGATCAGTGACATCAGTATGAATCCATCTTTGGATGGATGGTTGGATACAGGAACTGCTCTGTGTGTGTGTACATGGGTTAATATACATGCATACATTATCAAGCTCTGGCCACTGACAGAGGGAAGAAACCGTGATGCTCTAGTAGTAACAAGAGTAACCCAGTGCCGGGGTGCCTGGGTGGCTCGGTCAGTTAAGTGTCTGCCTTTGGCTCACGTCATGATCCCAGGGTCCTGGGATCAAGCCCTGCATCGGGCTCCCTCCTCCGTGGGGAGCCTGCTTTTCCTTCTTCCTCTGGCCCTCCATGCCCCACTCGTGCTTTCTCTCTCAAATAAATAAAATCTTAAAAAAAAAAAAAAAGAATAACCAGTGCCCATAGTTGTGATTTCTAAATATTCTCCAATGAAAGAAATCAGATTAGAGCTCTTTGGAGAAATGACTGATCTAGAATTGGGCAGGGAAAATACAAAATGAACCCAGAACATCTTGTAGTACTGAAAAAGTAAGGCTGTCCAAATAAGAAAAGGATTGGAGGTGAGGAGTACATGTCCGAGGCACAGAAGAACCAACCTAAAAGAGCCATCGTGTTTTAAATCACCGTGGTATTGATGAATTCTAAAAAAATTTTGATTTGCATTTCTTTGACTGCTAATAATGTTAAACTTTTTTTTTACTTTATTTTGACCATCTTTTGTTTGTGATGCATTCGGTCATGACTGTTACTCGTTTTTCTATAGAATTATTAGTTTTCTAATTGGTTTGTAAGAGTTCTTTATACATAGTATATTACACTTTTACCATATTTCTTATATTTTTAGATAGTTCAGTGAATTTTTATTATTCCATGCCTATTAACTGTTAGCAATCAAATCTGTGAATTTATGTTAGATTGTCCCATAATGAGGCAGGAAGGGCTACTAATTGAATACTTACTGAAAACTGTTACAATGATAAAATCTACTTGTTCCAAACTCTTTTAGATTCCACTTCTATTGCAACAGAATATTCCCTGAAATTTGATGAATCTATGACAGAAGATGAAATAGAAGAAAAATCATTTCGATCTTTACTACCTTCTGAGAGTCATCGCAGATTTAACATGGAAAAAAAGAGAGGCCATCATGATGACTCTGACGATGAAACCTCTCCAGAAAAGACGACACTGTCTTCTGCCAAGGTGTGCTTCAGTTTATCTGTGGAGATTACTTCATAAATAGCTGTGGATGTGTTCTCTCAAAGATATGACCATATTTTTTGTACTTAAACTCAGGTGTCTTCTACCAGAATGATTTTCCTAAGATAGCAATTTTATAGCTATAGTAATTTTTGCTATAGAATCTGGCTTTGCTTTCCTTACAAAGTAGAATACAGACTCACTCCTTGGAGTAATTTAGAAGGCCTTTGAGGATTGGAACCAGTGTTATGTCTCTAGTGTTTCATTTGCTTCACTCTTATAACACTCTATTCCATTTTTAAAAGTCTGTATCATCTTGCTAAATTGTTAGCCTTTTGGACAACAGGGATAGTTCTTACCGGGCTTTATACCCCTGGGACAGTACCTGACTTATGTAGTTGTTTATTAAAACTTCATTGGCTGAATAATTTAGCTGATGAGTGTTACTTCTTCTCATGTGCCTTTTTTGAAGAGAATTCTCTGACATGGTCAGCAGCCTTTTTATATACATAGCTTATTTTTATAAGTGCATGTCTCTTTTAACAATGTTAATTTTAAGTTTCAAAGGCTTAGATAATGATAAACTTGAAATAAAATCTCCACCTTAGGAGTTGAGCATGCCATTCTCAGGAGGACAAGATAGTTTTTCTAAATTTACTATGGAGATGGTTCGACAGTATATGAAAGAAGAGGAAATGAGGGCGGCTCACCAGTCTTCACTCTTGCGTCTTCGTGAGAAGGCCTTGAAGGAGAAAACTAAGGCTGAATTAGCCTGGCTAGAGCATCAGAAAAAGTAAGTTGTTTCAGTGAACATAGTTTTCGCTTTCCAGTTTCTTCTTCTATTGAAAGGAAATGCTTTGTCTTTAAAGATGTTCTTTTTTCTTCATTTAATTTGATTTGGCCAATCCAGTTTTTCTTTTTTTTTTTTTATTAACATATAATGTATTATTTGCCCCAGGTACATGTCTGTGAATCATCAGGCTTACACATTTCACAGCACTTACCATAGCATATACCCTCCCCAATGTCCATTACCCAGCCACCCTATCCCTACCCCTCCTACCTCCCAGCCACCCTCAGTTTGTTTCGTGAGTTTAGGAGTCTCTTATGGTTTGTCTTCTTCCTGATCCCATCTTGTTTCATTTCCCTCCTCCACCCCCACGACCCCCCCCCCCCGCCTCTCAAGTTCTTCATATCAGAGAGATCATATGATAATTGTCTTTCTCTGACTGACTTATTTCACTTAGCGTAATACCCTCTTATTCTATCCACATCATTGCAAATGGCATGAATTCATTTCTCTTGATGGCTGCATAGTATTCCATTGTAAATATATACCACATCTTCTTTATCTATTCATCTGTTGATGGACATCTGGGTTCTTTCCATAGTTTGGCTATTGTGGACATTGCTGCTATAAACATTCGGGTGCATGTACCCCTTTGGATCACTGCATTTGTATCTTGAGGGTAAATACCCAGTAGTGCGATTGCTGGGTTGTAGGGTAGCTCTATTTAAGACTTTTTGAGGAACCTCCATACTGTTTTCCAGAGTGGCAGTACCAGCTTGCATTCCCACCAACAGTGTAGGAGGGTTCCCCTTTCTTCACATCCTCACCAACATCTGTCGTTTCCTGACTTGCTAATTTTAGCCATTCTGACTGGTGTGAGGTGGTATCTCACTGTGGTTTTGATTTGTATTTCTCTGATGCCAAGTGATGTTGAGCACTTTTTCCTGTGTCTGTTGGCCATTTGGATGTCCTCTTTGCAGAAATATCTGTTTGTGTCTTCTGCCCATTTCTTGATTGGATTATTTGTTCTTTGGGTGTTGAGTTTGGTAAGTTCTTTATAGATTTTGGATACTAGCCCTTTATCTGATATGTCATTTGTGAATATCTTCTCCCATTCTGTCAGTTGTCTTTTGGTTTTGTTGACTGTTTCCTTTGCTATGCAAAAGCTTTTGATCTTGATGAAGTCCGAATAGTTCATTTTTGCCCTTGCTTCCCTTGCTTTTGGTGATGTTTCAGGAAGAAGTTGCTCCTGGCCAATCCAGTTTCTTAACCTAGAAATATGGCAGTCGACTTTGAATCCTGTTGCTATTCAGACCTCCTTCTCATAACGTTCTCTTTGCATTTCTCTTTTATCACCTAACTGACTCTCATATTGTTATTTAATACCTAATTCCTTTACTGTGATATAAAAGAAATTTATATCAATTCTCAAATTGCTTTGAGAACAAAGCAATTGTATTTTTAAAGGACACAGTCTAGAGTGTGCATATATTATATGTGCAATAAAATATTTGGTGGGGTAGGCTTTGCTGCATGTTTTCCATGTTTGAAAATGTTAAATTGTTTCAGAGACTTTTTAATGGTAGAGAATTCTTGACATTATAATAGAAATTTAATCTACTCTTTGCCTCAATGTGAAATATTTGCAGACATCTACGAGACAAAGGAGAAGATGATAAAATGCCCCCTCTTCGGAAGAAACAGCGTGGTTTGCTTTTAAGGTTGCAGCAAGAGAAGGTATGTTAGAAGAAAAACACTCTTTAAGAGAATTTCTCCTAAGGCAAGTTAAATGGTAGAATCTATTATTTTGCCTGATCTCTTTTTCTTATTATCACCTTAAATGAGATTTAGTTGATGTTTGCCAGTATCTTTGCCTATACTACAATAATTACAGAGATTGCTTTCTTGGTAGTCTGCTATATTTCTAATTTTGTGTCACTGCTAACTTAATACAGTGCAGAGTCAAACCTGCCTTCCTTTGTTAAATAAAATAGCATTTGAAATGCATATTTAAAAAATTAAGGTATTTGTGAAAGGGTCTATTTGGATTAATTTTTTAGTCACTATTTTCCTGAATAGACTTTCAGGATATATTCATTGCAGATTGATGAGTATTTTGGCTGAGTGAACTCAGAAACACCTCGGGTTGGAATCCTGGAGAGGTAACATGGTTTGGTAGTTAAGAATTCAAGCTTCAGAGTCCAGTTGCCTGGGTTAAAATTCTAAATCTTCCAATTATTAGTTTCATAACCTTGGACAAGTTACCTAATTTCTCTGTGCCTCAGTTTATCTCTAAACCAAGGATAGTAACGATAACATACTTTGTAGGGTTTTTGGGAGGAATAAATGAGTTAATACATATAATAAATTTATAGTAGTTTTTGGCACAGTGGTAAATGCTCAATGAATGTTAGCTGTTATCTGAATTCTAGCTTTGTCACTTGCAAGTGACAATTACACTTGCTGTGTAATATAAAGGTCAAGTTTAAGTAACTCTCTGAGACTTAATTTCTTCACCTGTAGGAGTAAGATATTACTTCCTATGGTGGTTGTGAAGATTAAAATGAGGTAACATGTAAAATGTGTTTCACAGCGCTTAGTAAGTATTCAGTAGATTCTAGTTTTCTTTTCCCTAATTGATCTGTTACAAGCTACTGACCCCTATGTTGGATGATCTGTGGGAACATAATCATTTAAGTTGTAAATTGGATTATTGCTCAACTAGTTTTTTTTTTTTTAAGTTCACCCCAAGGAAACATCACTGATTATATGAACTTTAAAAATTTGGAATTTTGGGGGCACCTGGGTGGCTCAGTTGGTCAAACATCTGACTCTTGATTTTGGCTCAGTTCATGATCTCGGGGGATATGTGATCAAGCCCACGTCTGACTCCATGTGCAGTGCAGTCTGCTTGTGATTCTCTCTCTGCCCCTCCCCCTCCTCTCTCACTCTCTCAAATAAAATAATCTTTAAAAAAATAAATAAAATAAAAATTTGTAACTTTTTTTAAAGAAGTTCTATCTTTTTAATCTAGAAAAATTGGTTTCAAAATAACTTAAAAATTTCTTAGTTAAAATAAGTAAATAACTTTTTACATTACAGTAGCTTTCTGTTTGTAAAGTAGAATAAAAGCTAGATTTACCAATATTTTCTCTCATTCCATGTGTTTTCATTTTCTTATTTATTTATTTATTTGTTCATTCATTCATTCATTTATTCATTTAAAGAGAGCGAGCAGAGAGGGGCCAGTGGGGGTGGGGAGCGGATGTGGGGAGGGGAGATAGAATCTTAAACAGACTCCATGCCCATTGTGGAGCCCAATAGGGAGCTTGATCTCATGACCCTGACATCATGACTTGAGTCAAAATCAAGAATCCCATGCTTAACCGACTGAGCCACCCAAGCACCCTATATTTTCACTTTCTTGATAGTGTGCTTTGGAGCACAAATCTTTGGATTTTGATGAATCTAATATTTTACTGCATGGCTGCTGATAGCACATTCAGTTTTTGTTATTTTGAAAGTTTACTTGTTTTACCTTCATTTTTGAAAGATATTTTTTTACCAGGCATAGAATTATTTTCTTTCAGCGTTTTTAGAGATATTTTCCATTATCTACTAGTTTCCATTGTTTTTATGGAGAGGTCAGTTGTCTTAATTTTTTTTTGAGGGCTGTTTTAAGGTTTTTAAAATTTTGTCTTAGACTTTGTTCAGATGTGCTTAGGTGTGATTTCTATTCATACTGTTAGGATTTGCTGAGCTTCTTTAATTTGTTGTTTGTTGTATTTAAGATTTTGAAAATTATCTCTTCATGTGTTCTGCCCCACTCTTTGCTTTTCTTCAGAAACTCCAAGTAGAAATATATTAGACATGGCCGTTCACCAGATCTCTCATCTGCTCTGTTTTGGTTTTATATCACTCTTTAGAAACAAACAAACAAAAACCCTACCGTGCTTCAATTTGGAGAGTTTCTGTTTATCTGTCTTCAAATTCATTAGTTGTATATTCTGTTCTGTCATATGTCTTATTAGTCATCCAATGAGTTTTTAATGTGATTTTTTTGTTCTATAATATCTCTTTTCTTTTTTATAGATTTTTTTAAAGGCTTTATTTATTTTTAGAGAGAGAGCAAGAGCAGGGGGAGGGGCAGAGGGAGATGGAGAGAAAAAATCTCAAGCAGACTTCACTGCTTGAGATGGAGCCCAATGCAGAGCTTGATCTCAGGATCTGACCTGAGCTGAAACCAAGAGTTGGACAGTTAACTGACTGAGCCACCTAGGCACTCCATCTTTTTTATAGATTTTAATTCTTTGTTTACCTTTTCATCAATATTTCTATTTTTTCCCATATTTCTTGAACACATTATTGATAGTAATTTTAGCTTTCTTGTCTGCTAACTAGATATTTAGACATCTGTGTGTCTGCTACTATTTTCTCTTCATATTTTCTGTTATCTTATGATTCCTTTTATTTGCATGTCTAATAATTTTTTTCTTCACTTTTTAATTTAAATTCTGATTAGCATACAGTGCAGTATTGGTTTCAGGAGTACAGTGATTCATCATTTATGTATAACAACACCCAGTGCTCAACACAAGTGCCCTTCTTCATACCTATCACTCATCTAGCCCGCCTCCACCCATTTCCCTCCATCAACCCGCAGTTTGTTCTCTACTATTAAGAATCTCTTACAGTAATTTTTTATTAAATGCTGGATACTGTATAAATAACTGCAAAGGCTCCAGATGATGTTATCTCCCCCCAGAGAGGATTTATTTTTCCTTCTGCTATGCTGTTAGAGTGCTCAACAATTCACTTAAATCCATTCAGGAACTAAACTGGATTAGTGTTGGGTTTCAGAGTTAGTAGGCCTCAGTCTCTTTCTGCTTTGCATTGACCCTAGATTGTAACCTTCCAGGAATTTCAGTTGAAAGCCAGGTAAACCAGTGCAAAAGACTGTGGGGATTTCTCCTTTGCTGCTGAGAGGGTTCTGGTGTGTAGCTCCTTAGCCTTCTGTCTGTGCTGCTTAAGAACAGGCAAATGGTTTGAGGGGGAGACTGAGTTGTAAGCCTTTTAAGTCTCCAGTTTTGTCACTTAAGGTCTGTGTACCTGTAGGAGTGGTGACTGGTGTAACCACTTTGGAGAAGTTGGACTATATCTGGTTATGTTGGCAACACATACAGTCTTTGAGTCAGCAGTTCTGTAGTACTACAAATTATTAATTTTGCTGAGTGTTACTGACCTCTGAGTACTTTCATTGTCATACTCTGCATCACAAAAATAGGAAGCCCAGAAGTAAGCACTTTTGCCAGATAACCAGAGGACAGCGATTAATTCAAGGGAAGGCATTTGTGCAGTTGAGTTGCAAGCTGACCTAGCCATTTTTTTCACGGAATACCATTTTTCCTTGAAAGAATTACTTAAAGACAAATTGTTTATTCAGATTTGTGTATTTGACAGTCATTTTCTCAAAAATGAACAAAGTGTGCCTGTTACTTTATAGAAAACAGCTGTAACAGTATATGTTGCCAGTGACAAAATTCAGCAATTTTGGAAAATTTCTGTCTAACACCTAATGCTGAAGAACTTTTGAGATCTATGGTGATGTGAAAGAATGTGATTTTTTTAATACTATATAATGAAATGTTTCAACATTTGGAAGATCTGCATAACTCAGTGAACCGACATTTTCCAAATGACCGATGCATGATGTTTCAAAAAATCAAGCCAGACAATTGATTTGCAAAAATCTAAATACTAATTATTTATTTTTTGTTTTGGAAGATACAGTTATTTTCTTTAAAATGCATATCATGCCATTGTATTCTCATGAGAGTAAGAGTGAACAAAGGCAAATAGTGTCTTAGTATTATGAAGATTATTTGACTCTGAGAGTCCCCTGAAAGGACCTTGGGAATCCTCTAGGGTCCATGGACCACACTTGAAGAACTAGGGCTCTAGAGAAACTCATACATGTGCCAAAGACAGAAATTATAAGGTCGTTCATTGTAGCATCATTTGCAAAGATGAACAGCTTTATCCACACAAAGGGGTAATGGATACATGAAATATTATATGCCTCCAATGTTATGCAGCATTTAGCTGTAAGTCAACACAGAGAGGTATCAAAAGCAATGTCCAGTAAACAAGTCAAGGTTGAAAATATATATGTCGAATATTACTTATAAAACACTTAAAAACATACAAACCAGTATATGTTTTTTGCAGGTAATTACAAATATCTGTAGAAGAATTTTAAAAGAAGGTGCTAGAATGATATATACCATGGTAGTGATTATCTCTAAAGATATGGGATTGCATACTGGTTTTATCTGTAATGTTTTATTTCTTTACAAAATAAAAACCAGGATAAAATATGACAGTATTAACAGTTGTATTAGTATGAAATTTTAGAAATTAGTTATTTTTGTGCACTTCTCTGCATTTTCAGATAGTTTACAAAAATCAAACATGACTAAAAAATTGTAAGTCACTATTACTGTCTTTATTAGGCTTATGTTATTAACAGGAACACAGATTAAAATAAATTTATGGGGAAAAGAGACAGTCTCTTAAATTTCAACAGTTATTAACTGTGAAGTATATTATCTTTTGCTTAATAAGTAACAGAAAACTTAGCAATACCCTGTGTGGAAAGAGTTTGGTGCGATATAGTCTTAAATGTTTCTGGTGGAAACCATTCTTTTTTGAAAGCAATCTTTAAGTGATTTTAAGGGTCATAAAAGGATTTATCCTCTAATTTGTTCTATATAACCAGTAAATAATTGTCACATTAACTACTTTATATGCAACTATTAAATAAGTCTAAAGACCAAGTAGCACTATGGAAAAATGTGAAGGGTATCTTACACTTAAAAAGGGATTAGAAAATTATCAGCCTGTTGTAATTATTTAATTAATTATTTAATTATTTTTGTAATTATGTACAAAAATATGTACAAAAAATTTGTACAAAATTATGTACAAAAAATAATGTAATTATTTAAATTAAGAGATCATGTTAAATTGTTTTAACATGATGGGGTTATGAGACTCTTTTTTTCTCCTTTCAGTACTTCAGAATTTTTCAATATTATTTTATGTTGAATATGTTTTTATTTTTGATGTACGTGATGACTGGGCTTTTTTAAAATACTACCTTGGAACTTGTATCCTCCAAATCTCAGCCACTCTTCTAATTCTTTAAACCTTAGGCAGAAATTAAACGTCTTCAAGAAGCCAATAAGGCAGCTCGGAAGGAAAGACAACTGATTCTGAAACAGCAGGAGGAGATAGAAAGGATCCGACAGACCACCATAAAGTTACAGGAGAAGTTAAAGTCGGCAGGGGAGAATAAATTGGTAAATTACACAAAATTACTATTTGTTTTCTGCCTCATGTTGCTTGCTAATACCTAATTCTGCCTCATTTTCTCATCTGATGGATATGTTCATCCCAGCACTGTGATAGTTGATAGGTGAACTAGAGTAAAGTTCTTTGTGTGTGCCTTTATGTATAGTGAGAGTTTTTATTTTTTTTCCCACAGAATATTCAAGTTTTGAAAGGGACAGATGGTTTATATGATAGTTGAAAATGTTCTCCATTTATAAACTCATTTGGGACAGAGAGCCTTGTTCTTGCTTATCAATCCAGATATACTCCTCATTTAATGAGAGAGACTATTTTTGGTCTTGGTATTTAATTTTAGCTATATAGTATTAATATAATGATACAAGAGCCAAAGGAGGTATTCAGATAAAAACAAAATTTGGATCTATTCTGAGATACTGCAAAGTATCAGTATAGTGTGGGAGAACCCATGCTGGATAGTTGTATAGTTAAATAAATCTTAGCATTTTCTGCCTTGATTTTTAAAATGCACTTTAAATTTTGAAACAATCTCAAATTTATAGAAAATTTCAAACATTGTACAAAGAACTCTATCTTCCTGAGTTGAGAGTATGACAGTTCTCCAGTTGTCACAATACTGTGGTTTTATCAGAAGGTAAGTTCAGAATCACATACTGCATTTAGTTCTCATATCTCTCTAGCTTCCTTAAGTCTGCAAAAGTTACTTGACTCTCTTGTTCTTCATACTTTGGAAGATTGCATGCCAGTTATTTTATAGAATGTTTCTCAACTTGAATTTGTCTGATATTTCCTCATAATTAGGTTCAGATTGTGCATCTTTAGCTGGAATATCATGGAAGTGATGCTGTATTCTCACTGCATTCAATCAGGTGGTGCCTGATTTTGATTTATCCCATTACTGATGCATTTATTTGATCACTTGATTAAGGTGGTGACTGTCAGACTTTACTCTAAAGTTACTTTCTTTCCCTTTGTAAATAAGTACTTGAGACTACATATGCAAGTTTCTATTCTTCATTAAACTTTTACTTATGTTAGTATGGACTTAGAGATTCCTATTTTATTCAGTGTTAAATCTGTTACTATCATTTTTTTTGGTGGTTGCTTTGTCCCAAGTCAGGCCATTAGGAGCCTTTTCAAATTTCTGTGAGCTTTTGACGTGTCCCCATCAGTCTTCGAGGCACTTCCATGTTTTCTACAACAAGACATCTCAAGGTCGTCTCATACCTTCTCTGTCCCCGACTTGGAATCAGACTTGGAATCATTTCCTCTAAGGAGGAAATGCATTCAGAAACCAAGATCGGGTGCTAAGCATGCTCATTACTCTTCGGGTTTTAGTCCTCCTAAAAGTAACAAATGTAGATGATATATAAGTTTATGTAGATATAATAAAAAATACATTTTACCTGTATGTTTATTTCCATAGGTACATATACATACAGTATGTAATAATACGAGTTCATACTGATCCATCCAGTTCCAATCCAGCACAATAAGGTTCCATTCTAGTTTTCTTTCCTTTTTTTTTTATTAAGTTCAATTAGCAAACATATAGTACATCATTAGTTTTTGATGTAGTGTTCAATGATTTATTAGTTGTGTATAACACCCAGTGCTCATCAGATCGTGTGCCCTCCTTAATGCCTGTCACCCAGTTACCCCATTCCCCCACCCCCTAGTTTTCTCTCTTTTGAAACTTCCTTCTCTGATAGACAACTGGTTAACATTTCCCTTCATATAGATAATGATTCGATCATTCTTCTGTGTAACCCATCTCCCATAACCACTGCCACCCCTTTCCTCATGTGGATATCCTCACCACCCCTGGATTCTGACTCCCAAATCAAGTTATTCCACCATCTCCTTTCCCTTTCTCTGTGCTCTCCTTACCCTTTTTGTTCTCTCTGGGAATGCCACTGCACTCTATTTGGACTTGTGACATGCCATGTAGAACCACTCCCCTGTGGACATCCTCTTTGTTCTCCTTGAATAATAATCTCCTGTATTAGATGCCCTCTTCATCTCTTTCCAGTCAGGCCACTCCACTTTTGGTCCCCTTGTTTGTCCACCTCTGCGTTTGCGTGGACCTCTACCTTGCTCTGTTCCATCTCATGACTTTAGGACTGAATCATTTAGGAGGCAGAAAGAGAAGGAAAAGCCCTCTGCTATGTGTTTTGTTCACAAAATAAAAATGGTCACATTTGTCCCTACTCATCTTCCTGAAAAGTTATGAGACTAAATGACTATTTGTGGCAAAGACTTACTTAAGCATTTAACATTATTTTTTGCTTATAAGAAATGATGTCTCAGTTAAACCAATAATTCTAAATGTTTTCATTTTAAACTTTTTAATTTAAAAAGTTTTCCCCATTAGAGTTGGAAAGAAAAAAGATCTATTCCTCAGTATTATTAAAATAAGTTTATGTGTTCCCTTCATTCTTGTATCTGTACATATATATATAGTGTTTATATTCCTTTTGAGTGGTTCCATTTAAAAGAAATCAGGATAGTCAAATACTAGATTGCTTGTTGCAGAAGATTTTTTAATTTTTTTCAATCTTTTAAACAAATTATACTTTGGAGGGGCACCTGGGTAACTCAGTCAGTTAAATGTCTGCCTTTGGCTCAGGTGGGGATCCTGCCATCCTGGGATCAAGCCCCGAGTCAGGCTCCCTGCTCAGCAGGGAGTCTGCTTCTCCCTCTTCCTTTGCTCCTCCCCCTCCCCCACTTGTGTTCTCTCTATTTATTTAAAAGAAATAAATAAAAATTTAAAAAAAGGAAATGATACTTTGTGATTATACATAAATATATGTAAGATATATTTAACAAAATCTATATTTTAGCCATTTTTAAATGTGTGGTATAATTTTGTCTTTTAAGTATTTCCTTAATTGCAGCTATTTTATAAATATGGTCTTGAGGATAAACTTAATTTTGAAACAAGATTTAAAGTAATTTTGAGATCTTAAATTCCAGTAAAATTGTAAAATTTTACCCTCTTTTATTTGCAGGACTCTCATAGTGATGATAATACAAAGGATAATAAGGCAACCAGTCCTGGTCCAACTGACTTGGAGACCCGTAGTCCTTCCCCCATTTCAATCTCCAGCAGTGAAACTAGCAGCATTATGCAGAAACTGAAAAAAATGAGAAGCCGCATGGATGAAAAGTAATTTATTTTTATGAATATCTCCTCTTCACGTTGAAAATGATAGCAACAAATGTTTTTAACGTATTTCATTTGATTAGACTGATATAATGTAATATTTTATGAATTCAGTAGCATTTTAGCAGAATTGTTAAATCAACCTGGAAGTCAATTAACTATAGATCTTATTATAACAAATTTTCTTGTTTTTAATGCAGTCAGGTTTCTTATTTTAAAAACCAACATAGTAATTACACATACACCCAAGACAATGTTTCCATCTTTCTTTTATTAAAAGCTAAAGTAAGTGTGAAATTTATACCTTCTCTGAAATCTTAAAATATGTCTCCTGACTTGGGGAAACAATTAATGGTATATCCTGAGATAACATCTTGTAGCTCTCTGACCACTCTCAATTTTAAGTCAGATAGAAATTTTAACCTGTAAGGTGGTATGGATTGCTCATTTGAAAACAGAAAAACAAATTCTACTGGGATGTTAAATGATTCGGCAGCCAACCATTCTTCTAAAACATTTCTAAGTATTATTTTTTTAGAGGCTCCTTTAAAGAAAGCTACTTCTACTTAAATGTAACTCAGTTGTATGTGAACGTTGACCATATAAAATTACATTTATGTGAGAGTTTACCATTCTGAGTGTACATTTCATAAAATATGCTTGTAAAGTATCTGCTCATGAACCCTATCCTTGACTTTATAACCTCTGCCTTCTTTAAATATGAGACACCCATTAAAAAAAATTTTTTTAAAGATTTTATTTATTTATTTGAATTTATTTGACAGAGAGACACAGCAAGAGAGGGCATATAAGCAAGGGGAGTGGAAGAGGGAGAAGCAGACTTTCTGCTGAGCAGGGAGCCTGATGTGGGGCTCGATCCCAGGACCCCAGGATCATGACTTGAGCCGAAGGCAGATGTTTAATCACTGAGCCACCCAGGCGCCCCTAGAAAACCATTAAAATTTTTTGTTGACTGCTATTTTATTTTGTTAACAGATTGAACGATAGTTGTATCTTGATATCCTTTGTCATTGTATCACACATTACCAAATTTAATAATGCTCTATATTTATGTGACATCAACCTATGATTTAATTAGTTTCTGAATTTACAAGCAGTTGTAAATCAAACCTTACTTACTGTAGGTACAGTGTTATACATTGGCACTTTATTGCTTAGTTAAATTGCATTTCATAACTTTTAAATACTAAATTGGTTATGAAAATAAGTTTTAAAAAATAAATACAAATTTTAAAAATAAATATAAGGGGGTAAAACCAAATATTTAGAAACATTTAAATATTTCTTTTGGGTGATTCCATGCGGTAAGCTAAATAAGGCTTTTTCATATAGGAATCTATTGAAATGTAGACTAAAGATGCTTTCTTCCTTTCCTGATACAGTCTCCCCATAGTCTATATAAGCATACTGTTTTGGTTTATGGATATTTGAATTCAGAATAATCTCTCGTGAATTTTTATAACTGACTTGACATTTTATATATGCTTCCAAATGTCTTTGAATGGTAAATATTGAAGGAAAGACAGCTTCAGGGGTAATTTCTTCATTAATCCCTTGCTCATCTATATTAATAAAGTCTTCATAGCTGGTCTTTATGAATAATACTCTAATAATTTTAATCACATTTGTAGAAGAAACTGCTAATTCTAAATCTGTTTATGAGATGAATCAGTTTATGTGGTACTTATCTCAGATTTGGTTAAGCTTTAAAAATTCTAAAGAAATTGAAGATTATATTTATTGATTTTGTTCCAACTTTTATTATTTTCTCAGAATCTGAAATATTAAACACATGGAATTTTTGTATTATTGTTCTGCCTTCCTTTATCAACTACTACAGGAACCATTTGAGCAACTTATCAAAGAAACAGGCTTTGAAGTGTTCAGTGACTTGATTTGTTGTTTGAAGCAATGCATTTGTGTCTGTGGGTTGGGATGGGGTAGGGACAGCAGTGGCAAAGGGATTATTTTGAATGTTTTATGATGGTGCTGAAATTTGAGGATAAACTGGAGTGTTTTTCAAAATTAGCAACACACTATAAAGGAAAAGTATTGTTATGTGGTATTTTTTAATGTCTAGAAAAAATATTGTGAAAACTTATTTTTTAGTGCCATTCAGATCACCAAAACTTTACAATTAGATTTCCTTCAATAATATTGGAATGTCAGTAAATAACTGTCAGTAAATAGACTGAGTTAATTTTATAGTCATTTGCTACAGTAGACACCTAATGAAATCATTTGAGCCTTTGCTAGTAGATATTATTATTTGTTGTGTAGATTTGCAAAAGCAGTCTTCTAAGAGATTACGATTTTATTGATATAAAACGCCTGTCAGAAAGCAGTCCTCCTTCAGTAAGTTTAGCTAACTTTCGGGAAGAACTTTTCGATTATGTCATTGCTTATTGTTAACCCTCTGAACTCTGATTCTGTGGCAAATATTTTTCTGAAACTATCAAACTTTTCTTGGCTACAATGAAAGATTTCCTTTAATGTTTCATTGAGACAGCAATGTCTTTGTTAAAATTTATATTTCTGATCTATGGCTTTTCCTGACCTTTTTATTGATCTGACATATGTAATTTCTATTTTTCAGTGTAGTGAAAAGCAAAAGAAATTTAAGTTGTGGGGCGCTTGGGTGGCTCAGTCGTTAGGCATCGCATCCACCTTCCTGCTCAGCGGGAAACCAACTTCTCTCTCTCTCTCTCCCACTCCCCCTGCTTGTGTTCCCTCTCTTGCTATGTCTCTCTCCATCAAATAAATAAATAAAATCTTAAAAAAAAAAAAAAAAAGAAATTTAAGTTGTGAAAAAGATTGGTCATAATGAATATAATGCTTGCAAAAGCCGCAGACTGAATAGCCCTGTCCTTTTGGTACTGTTGATAAATGAAATCTGAATTTTGTTTATTACTGTGAGAGGCATTGTTTACAATCTAAGTGCATCGTCTATAATCCTGAAACATATATTCGTGAAGAAAACACTGTGCAATTGACTTTTTCTGTTAATTTGCCAGGTTATTTCAGGAAATATTTCAGGAAAATATTTTACTGAGCAAATGAAACACAGAAAGGATGGAGTTATCTTCAAGTGTTAAAATAGGACACAGTGTATTTTCTCTTTCATTTAATAGCAGCTGTTTTTCTATATTATATATTAAATATATACTTATTCTTAGCAATTATTTATTGGGAAATGTGTGAATGTATTAGGTGAATCAAACATAAACCTCACCCTTAAAAAGCATATGGTCTAGGTGGAAAAAAGAACAAATATCAGTCCTATAGAGAAGTATATATAAATTAATTGCTAAGGACGTTCAGAAGAGGAAGAAATTTTTGCTGAAAAGAATATATCAATGATTTTGATTTTTCTGAGTTAAATATACTTTTTTCTGAGTTTTTCTGAGTTAAATATACTTTTGAATTAGTAAGTACTTTATAGCATATGAAGAAGCAAAAAAAAAAAAAGTCCCACAAACATAAGTTATATTTTGGCTTGATCATTGCAGAACAAGTTAGCATGGAAAAATGAAGTCACAAAACTTCTCACACTTTCATTTTAAATATTTAAATATTTTATTTATTTAAAATTTAAATATTTAAAAATATTCCCAGTTAGCTTAGAAGCCACTAAATGAGCAGATTAATTTATTTGGTTTTAAATAATCATAAAGAAAAAAATAAATAATCATAAAGTTAAACAAATATTGTATGACATAACTCTAACAATATTTGTGGTATTATCTGGTCAGTATTAAAATCTTCATTAGTCTGCCGACTTTAAAAAGTGAAGGATTTGCAGGGGAAGACTTTTGATATTCCATTAAAGAAGACATTTTTGTTAGAATTCTAAAAAATGTACCAAATACTGTTGCCTTAAATTAGAATTTGCCAGGTTTTTTTTTTTTTTTTCAATAGACTCCATACCCAGTGGAGCCCAAAGTGAGGCTTGAACTGGTGACCTTGAGCTCAAGACCTGAACTGAGATCAAGAGTTGGATGCTTAATGACTGAGCCACCCAGGCACTGCTGCCTTAAATTAGAACTATAATTTCTTAAAAGGCTCTAGTCTAAGTGTGGTAGCTGAATAAATCCTAATAACCTGATAATAGTTTTTATTTTCTTTACTTCCTAGGTTAGGATTTTGTTTAAGTATATGCAAATTGTTATATATTTTAAGTATAAGCAAATTATTAGACAATTTTAAGTAATAGAATAAATTTTGCTTAGGAAAAAATACAAGGCTGCATTTTCTTTTTTTTTTAAAGATGTATTTATTTTTGAGAGAGAGTGTATGTACAGGCATGCAAGTAGAGGGAGGGGCAGAGTGAGAGAATCTCAAGAAGACTCCCTCCCAAGTGTGGAGCCCAAAATGGGGCTCGATCTCATGTCCCTGAGATAAACACTATGTTTCATTTTTATTTATCATAATAAAAGATTTAATTTTTGGTCCAGAATGAATTTTAAAATGATTTAAAGTGTTAGGTTTTTGATTTACATACTAGATTAAATCTATTATGTCTAATTCTACCCCAGTCAGTGTTCTGTTACCATCAGAAGCCTTGCTGGGAGATGCCTTGACACCTTGACACCAACCATTAAGCATGTTAGCAGTGTTTTCTGTTAGTAGGTATTTGTTTCTCTATCACTCACAAATTTTATTTATTTGTGCAGCATCTTGAAGGGTTGTTAACTCTAATATGAAATACTGCTGCTTTTATTTCAACTTAATTTTATTTAGCTTTTAAGGGACACCATTTCTAGAATATACATATATTAAATAAGGAACATATGTTTCTGGGAAAAAGTTTTAACTTAAGTTAAACTTTTCTCATACTATTTCTTAACCTATTTTCTTTCCTTTTTCTGTTAGCTATTTCTTTTGTTCATTTCTAATTTAGAGCTTTTGAATATGCTTAATCCTTATAAATGAAAAATAAATGGTCAGTACTTATTCTAGTAGAGAAAATTATTAGTCTTCTATATTGGGCTGTACATATTTAAATTGTAATTTTTTTTACAGTTTATTTTACATGTTCCAATACTATTCTGCTTTTTGTACTAGGTCATACATGCATTTAGCAGTCATATACTTAAGAGGGTGGGTGATATTTGAATATTATGAATAGATTTTTTGGACCTTTTGCCGAGTACATTTGTTTTTGTGTAGCATTTTGATAATTAGCATCAAAATAAGTTTGTTATACATTCATAAAGAATGGCAAGGAAGATTGCAGTGTCTTATTAAAATGTGGCAAAGTTGTTTTTCTTTGAACTTCAGTGTAGAAAATCAAGGCAATCCAGATATGAATGTGTATGTATGTGTGAGTGTGTGTACATAAGTAAATGAAGGGGAGGTGAAATACTAAGTTGATATGGGGAAACAGACATTGAATAGTAATAGTTTAATTAAATTAATAGTATTTAATTAAATACATTAAACTTAATGTATTTAAATACATCTAAAAATACATGTATAGGCAAGATTGTACGTACTTTTTAAAATCCAAATGAATAGCTGGATTTATACCTAGATTTTCTCACTTCTGTGACATAATGATATTATTCCTTGCCCTTCCAAGGTAAAAAATGTTACCTTGATCTACAGGTTATTGTTGTGTGCATGTGAACAGGAGCATGCTCTGTCAAAGAGAATTAACCTTTCAAACTATTAGTAGACTTATTTATCCTCTCCAATATATATATTTATATTTATATAAGTGATCGATTTACTACTTAAAAAGGGAATTTTCTACTTATAACTTTTAACATATGAAATTTTCTTCTTACTTTTAACCTTGTGATTGAGCTGTCCATAGCATGATTTCTTTTTAACCAGAAGTATTTTTTGTGACCAGCTTAGTTTATTCTTAATTATGCATTCTAATATTTTATAGACTGGATATTGTATTTCAATCTTATTAAAGTGGCCCTTTGTTAAATATAAAGCAAGATACCTTCAGTAGGTCCTATGAGCAGTAAATTTTATGGTGTAGAGGTGAACAAGGTGTTTTTAACTCTAAATTTATTTTCTAAATTATTATTTTCAAGCTGGATCACGATGGTGGAGGCTAGGTGAAGCAAACATAGTGCTTTTTATTTAACTTCAAACTTAAAATATATGACAAAGTACAGATACAGAAATCATTTGTCCAGGATTATATATGTGTGTAGAATTGCGGATATACTAGGTTCACAGCCGTAATTGTTGTACTCATGTTAAAGCTTATGGGAAAACTTACTCAGCTCCATACTGTACTTCGCATAACTTTACTCACATACAAGCAAATCTGCCTGAAACGATAGATGATGGTTAAGCAACATCTGAGAAGAAAGGCATGTTTATTCAGAAATCATCGGTAAGATCTATAATAGTACATGTTTTATATGTCACACAGAATATAACACTTGCTTTAACTGAGTAGCGTATAATGTTATTCAGGAAGCATATTAAAAGTTCTCCACTCACCCCTTTTGCTTTCCTTTTCTCATTCTTTCTGCCTCTTGATCTCTTGGTTTTAAAATCTTCCTCCTTATTTTGTAGACACTGCTCTCCTGTTCACTACTTCTTCTCTGTCTTTACGTCTCACCACTGGGCCTCTCTCAGTGTCTGTTTTCCCAACCTTCATCCCAAATTCCAGCTGTATATCTACAACCAGTTGGTCAGGTAACTTTGCACCTTTTTCAGTGCACTCTTTGATAGAGCATGCTCTGTTCTTTTTGTTTGTTTTGTTTGCTTTTCTTTTCTTTTCTTTTTTTTTCTTAACAGCCTGGGGGCCTCCTGTCAAATGTCCCATGGATTATTTTTGTTTCCACATTAATTTGATATGCTGATTGCTCAAGAAGTGAAATGACAGTTTTTGTGCTTTTTATTAAGTGTTTTGTTGGATGTGTGAATGCATTTTTGTTGATTAGCCACCAGTACAGATCTAACACCAATAATATGAGCAGCCCACCTTTAATTAGCTTTGGCATCTATAAATGAGGAGAGTTTAGTAGTAGCTTTTTAACTGCTTAGATAACTTTTTCCTAAATCAGTAATTTCTCTTAACCCTTTAGAGCTAAGATATATTGGGCTATTTAATTTCAGAGATTGGGTTAAATTGAGAAATTTGAGGCACTTGTTGCATCCTTTTACATAAGTAAATAATTAGTTATGTTTAAATGCAAAAGGCATCTGACTGTGGTGCTCAGTGTTCTCGCCATAATTATCACCTCACATTGCACCTCTTAGCAATGGGAACCAAAGAGTGGTGTAGTGATACCTGAAATAAAACGAGAATGAATTTGAAAGTAAAAGTCAAAAAGGGACATGAACATGTCTTTTTTCTTTGCTTGCTTGTTTGGGGGTTTTGAGATTTGTTTTTTGTTGTTGTTTTGGTCTGTTGTTTTGGGTTCGGGTTTGTGTGTTTCTGGTCTGAATGTTCAGAATAAATTCCTTATACCTTCTGTTATGAAAAGAATCACCTATGAGAAGTGAATATGTAAGTTAAATTTTATCAGCCATGGATGTCTAGATATTCTGAAGATTTTCTTTTCTGAATTTGTCTTTACAAACAATTACAAGTAAAACATAAATTATTTTGTTTTCTGAATATGTTGACTCATGAAAGCTTCTGTTATTTCAAAGTTTCTATTCAAAGGAGTAGTATGAATGTCCTGTGTTTACACGGCTTGTTCATAAGGCAATGAGGGGTAGTGCTCTCAGAGTGATTTCTGTCCATAGATTTGTTCTCTGACTGTTCTTCATGGTGTGACCATAGGTTTCTGACAAAGCGAGAGCAAAAACTAATGCAACGGCGGCAACATGCAGAGGAGCTGCTTGAGTGGAAGCGACGTTTGGATGCAGAGGAAGCAGAAATTCGTCAAATGGAAAAACAAGCTTTGGCTGCCTGGGACAAAGAATTAATAAAACCTAAAACTCCTAAGAAAGAACTTGAGGACGAGAGAACAGAACAGAAAGGTAATAAATATTAACTCTGTTCAGACTACAAACCAAAGTCTAAGATAACTGGAAGATTTACTTCAGTATATTTTAAAAGGTGAATGATTAAGTGTGAAGAAGGCGATACAATTGCAAATGCTACCAACATTCCAAATATGAGAATATTGTGAGTAAATTTATGCTAATATACTTGAGAACTTAGAAGAAACAGATAAATTCCATGAAATGGAAATGGGTTATTCCATGACCAAGCAGGATTTAACACATTCTAAAAAAATCGATCATGTGGCGCAAATTACTTAAACAGATTAAAGGAGAAAAATTACATGACATCTCAATGGATTTAGAAAAGATACTTGATAAAATCCAAAGAACATTTGTAATAAAACAAATTTCAGATAAAGTAGCAGTGGAAGGGAGCTTTGTTTACCTGATCTAGGATATCTGTTAACAAAAATGAAAAACCAAACCTACAGCAAGGTGGCGTACTTAATGCTAAAACATAGCAAACTTTCCCTTTGAATTTGGAAATAAAACAAAGATGCTTTTATTTTCACCTAAGGAGTGATAGGAAGAAGCAAAACTCATTATTACAGATTTTAAAGCTGTGCACATAGAAAATACAGCATTTACATATCAGTTATTAGAATTAACAAGTGCGTTTAGCATGGCTGCTGGATATAAAACTGATAAACAGAATTCAATTACATGTCTATACAGCAGCAGAAATTAGTTAGAAAATCTAATTTTTAAAAGATACTATTTATCATAGAAATAAAAAAATACAAAGTACTAGGAATAAACTTAAAAATATACACGTTCTTTATGGAGAAAACTTCAGAATTTATTAGGAGACATTAGGGAAGACCAAAATATACAAAAAGCTTTTCCATCCTCACGGAGTCAGTGTCATAAAGATGTTAATTCTGCCTGAATTTATTTATAGATTCAAGGCAATTTATATCAGAAACCCAGCAAGATTTCTTCATAGATTTGACAAACTCATTTTAAAATTTATATGAAAGAACAGAGAACCAAAAAGCAAAGACACTGCTAATGGAGAACTTACTTTACCAGATATCAAAATTTGTAAAAGTATATAATTAAAACGGGATTCATAGTTTGAAAAACAGGTTGAAAAAACAGGCATTAAAAATAATCGAGGGCCACCTGGGTGGTTCAGTTGGTTGAGCCTTCAGCTCTTGGTTTTAGCTAGACCATGATCTCAGGGTTGTAAGATGGAGCCATACATTGGGCTCCACACCGGCAGAGTGTCTCTCTGCCCCTCCCCCCTCTTGTGCTCATGTTCACTCTCAGAATAAGTAAATAAATAAAAATAAAAAGTAAAAACAATAAAAGGATAAAAATGAGGTACACATATCCTATAATTCAGTGGTTCCAATCCCAGGTATGAATCCTAGAGCAGTGTTTCTTCTCTTTTCTTTTTTTTTTTAAAGAAGTTATTTATTTGACAGAGAGAGAGAGATCACAAGTAGGTAGAGAGGCAGGCAGAGAGAGAGGGGGAAGCAGGCTCCCCGCTGAGCAGAGAACCTGATGTGGGGCTCAATCCCAAGACCCTGAGATCATGACCTGAACCAAAGGCAGAGGTTTAACTCACTGAGCCACCCAGGCACCCCTAGACCAGGGGTGTTTCTTAAAGTATGGCCCATGAAAGCCTGGGGGAGTCTCTGAGATCCTTTCAGAAGATCTGGGAGGCCAAAATTATTTTTGTAATACTAACATGTTTTTTGTCTTTTTTACTGTGTTGACATTACACTGATGTAGCAAATATAATGGTGGGTAAAATTGCTGATGCCTTAGCATGGATCAAGGCAGTGGCACCAAGCTGTGTTAGTAGTCATTGTATTCTTCACCAATTTGCACTAAATGACATACCAGTTTTATGTAAGAATGTCCTTAAATAAGCATTTACAAATACTAATTTTGTTGAATCTCAACCTTTGAGTATATATCTTTTTAATATTTTGTGTGACAAAATAGGAAATACACATAAAGCACTTGCATGTACTGAAGTAGTTGCCTTCAAGAAAAGCACTTAATCCAGTGACTTGAGTTACAAGCTGAATTAACCATTTTTTTCATGGAGTACCATTTGTATTTAAATGACTAAAAACATGGTTACTTACACTAAGGTATTTGGCAAACAGTTTCTCAGAAATAAATGAAGTAACTCTGAATCTTCAAGAAAGGAGAACAAGTGACAGTATTTATTACAAGTGATGAAATTTAAGATTTCAAGTGAAAGTTTAGGATTTTAGAAATGTTATTTTCCCCATTGTCAGCTGGACCACTTTCCAATACTTAAAAAACTTCCTTTATATGATGGGTGATGATATTAATTAGAATCACCTTTTTGGTGGGGGAAGAAAACCACTATTCTAATTAATTCACAAATGAAAACATTATAAAAGGTGATTTAAGGAGGCACACAAGCATCTGCCCCGCTCCAAACTCAGACCATCTCAATGAACTTCTGTATAGTAAAAACACCCTTTTTCATTCCAGTTCTAAAGAAAGCTCTATTTAATGATGAAGGAGAGGTTTAACTGGTTTTTTACACTTTATATATTCACTATTAATTGTATTTTTATGTTAAATTAACTTGGTCATGAGAGATGATTTTCCATATCTTCAGTCTGAACTTCTCGATTAGACTTAATGATAAGTCTTAGTGGTGCTTAAGCACCTCGCTTAAGGTGCACATCGGCATGCTTTAGCACCTCGCTGAAAGCTTCACAAACCGTAAGGTTTCCCTGGTTGTGGGCACACTCCAGAAACTGTTTCATCTCCTAGTGGCATGGGCCAAACTGCGGCTGCTGGTATCCCGGCTGGGTTCCCTGAGGCTCCTGGTAAGTGATGTCAAGCCTTGAAGGCTCAGCATTGCTTCCTCCACCAAAGCCCGCGGTAATGGCATGACCTATGGGGTGCCTGACAGCGGAGCCCGCAGCCACGCCAGCTGCAGCAGTTGCCATCTGGACCATGAGACCTGGCTGCACGGGTGCAGCAGCAGATTAGCCAACAGCAGATGGTGGAGCCGCTGCCGGCGGCTGAGCTGCTGGCGCAGGTCTAGGTGTAGCTCCCATCTGAGGTGCTGGGCTGGCCAGAGGTGAGTTGTGGCTCCGGCTTCCACACGGCATGCTTACTGGCAGAGCAGCTAGGCGTCTGCAAGTCCGAGATTCAGTCCAGAATCATCTTTTCATATTGTATCATGGAACGTGTCAACATTGGGAAGATCTTCGTAACTCCGTGAACCAATGTTTTACAGAAGACCAGTGATGATTTAGAAAATCATGCATGAGTCAAAAAATCCATTGAAAGTGCAAAGTTGGGGCGCCTGGGCGGCTCAGGGGGTTAAAGCCTCTGCCTTTGGCTCGGGTCATGATCTCAGGGTCCTGGGATCGAGCCCCACATCAGACTCTCTGCTCAGCGGGGAGCCTGCTTCCCCCTCTCTCTCTGCCTACCTCTCTGCCTACCTGTGATCTCTCTCTCTGTGTCAGATAAATAAAATCTTTAAAAAAAAAAAAAAGTGCAGAGTTGACCAAAGGATTGTAATGTAACAGATCACAAAAAGTTTATTGATATGACTTCAGATTCCACATTGTAGCTAACATGTAAGAAACTACCAATTGTCAAGTTTCGGTGTAACATCAAAAAAGAATTCCACAATTATCTGTAAAGACTATTGGAATTCTCTTTCCTTTCTAATTACATGTATTCTTTGTGAGGCGAGATTTTCTGCATATGCTTCAACCAAAACAACGTATAGTTACAGATTACAGACAGAAACAGATGTGAGGATCCAACTGTCTTCTGTTAAACGAAAGATATTTTTAAAAATGTAAAATAATTCATCTCCTTTCCACTGAGCCCTTCTCTCAGTTTGCATCAGCCAAAATTCTTAGACTAACAGACTTTATAGTAATGTGATTCATTAAGTGATGGGATTAAAAACTATATCTAAATGCAACAAGTGAAATTATGCAAAAGCAAATGTAAAGTATAACAGTTGAATGTTTCTTCTGACCAAGATTGTGGACTTTTTCTTTTACCCTCTCTGTAGAAATAACAAGTGAAGCAGAATCTCCACTGCCTTCCTACTCTCACCTACACAGTGAAAGCTCTATTCCGGAAGAATTGGGCAGCGCTGCTGTTGGATATATACCATCTGGGTCTGCAGTTCAGGAGTGTCCAGGGAGTCCAGAGCATAGTGTACTCACTGAAGAAATGGTTTTTTCACAAGAACTGGAATCTTCTACCTCTCCTAGTAAACATGTAAGTTAATATATATTTATTCCTTCAAACTTCTTTAGACAAAAGCCTGTCTAAAAGGTATATTATTAGAAATTTTTTTGTTTTTTTCTTTTTTAACAGTTATATTCTTGCAATTCATGATGGTGTTGACTATCGTCCATATCTGTAACATACAGAACATGACATTTGAACAGGAGTAAAGATTTTCATTGAATTCTCAAGATTTATAAATATGTAAATTTTAGCTTTAGTGGCAGTTATAAAAGTATGTATTATTAAGTCTATTAATATTGAGGGGATAGGAACTTCTAAAAAATATTTTAAGGTTTTTGTTTATTTATTTGAGAGAGAGCAAGAGAAGAGAGCACAAGTGTGGGGGAGCTGCAGAGGGAGAGGGAGAAGCAGGCTCCCCGCTGAGCAGGGAGCCCTATGCAGGGCTCCATCCCAGGACCCCAAGATCATGACCTGAGCTCAAGGCAGGTGCTTAACTGACTGAGCCACCCAAGCACCTCAGGAACTTCTAAAATCTTTAAAAGATAATTTAAGGTTGGTGCACCTGGTTGGCTCAGCAGTAGAACACATGACTCTTGATCTTGGGGTCATGAATTCAAGCCCCACGTAGGGTATAGAGATTACTTAAATAAATAAAACTTTAAAAAAAAGATAAGTTTAATTTAAATTTAAAGGTGATATATCGGAATGACATAAGTTCTTATTAAAATCTATTCTGTAGGGGCACCTGAGTGACTCAGTGGGTTAAAGCCTCTGCCTTCAGCTCCGGTCATGATCTCAGCGTCCTGGGATCAAGCCCCACATCGGGCTTCCTGGTCATTGGGGAGCCTGCTTCCCCCTCTCTCTCTGCCTGCCTCTCTGCCTACTTGTGATCTCTCTCCCTCTGTCAAATAAATAAATAAAATCTTAAAAAAAATTTATTCTGTCATATAATAGAAACAATAAGATCTTAAACCATACCATTGTGCCTATCTCTAATTTAGCTAATAACTGCCCTTATAAATCAGAATAAAAGTAGTGGTTTCATCTCTTTAAAGCAGATCTGAAATGGTTATTGACTCTAAATTAGAATAACGGTCACTATTAGGATAAGGTTTTCTACATTGTCCTTAATTCTATACTTCATTAAAAAAACCTATCTGATAAAAACTTAAGCTAAAGACTTAAGTGTTTTTCTTTTAAATTTGATTTTATAAAGTATATAAAGGAATTACATTATTAAATATTATGTAAAAAACTTTGTTAAGTTCTCTCTCTGTTTAAAAATGGAATATACTTAAATTCAGAATGGAATATCCTTTGGTAGAATTTTCATTTTATTGTGGATATGGAGAATGAATTGCATTTCCCCTATTGAAAAATCAGTCAGATTCATGTGTATTATGCACCTGAAAGATTTGGGGGAAAAACATTTTTCAAACAGTCGTCTAATGAAGAATCTATTTCGTGCTATGTTGCAAAATATTCCAATGCCTTGGGCACATACCTGAAAACAGGTTTTAGATTATAAAAGGCTTCTTTTTTTTTTTTTAAAGATTTTTTATTTATTTATTAGAGAGAGAGAGAGACTGAGAATGAGAGGGGAGAAGGTCGGAGGGAGAAGCAGACCTCCCGCAGAGCCGGGAGTCCGATATGGGACTCGATCCCGGGACTCCGGGATCATGACCTGAGCTGAAGGCAGTCGCTCAACCAACTGAGCCACCCAGGCGCCCTATAAAAGGCTTCTAATTAAATTATCATGTTAGCAAATTCTTAGTTCTGTGAAAAAAGGCTTGTGTACATAATTGTAGCACAGAATTCACAACCAAACTATGTATTTTACACAATCTTATTATTACTACCTGTGAATTGATGAGATCCCACCTAGCATTGTTATTGAGATTCAGAATAACCATCACCTGATCAAACTCTAAAAATTAGTTTTTCCTCTCAAGAAAATATGTCAAAGAAATAAAACTAGTGTGTCTTAAAGTGGTTTTGATAATAAAAACTAATATTTATTGATTGCTACTTACCAAGTGTCAGCTAATATGCTAAATACTTTATGTGGATTATCCTCACAATTCTGTAGGTACTGTGTTAAGCCCCACTCCGAAGCTCAGAAGGCTAGGAAACTTGCCCAAATTCACAGATATAAGAAGTGATGATAGCTAGATATCAAAGTAGGCATTCTTACTTCCACCTGATGTCAGGGTAGAAATTACATCCTTTGTAATACTCTATATGGAAGGTCTTCTTATGCTCTCTTTTCTTCCCTTCTTTCCCTTCTTTTTTCCTTCTTTCCCCCAAACTAGTACGTATTTAGTATTTTTAAAGTTTTCTTTTTCAGTTTTATTGAGATGTAATTGATACACAGTACTGTATAAGTTTAAGGTGTACAGCGTAATGGCTTGACATCCATATATTGTGCAATGATTATTACAATAAGTTTAGTTAATATCTCTCACTTTATATAGTAACCCCCAAAAAAGTCTTTTTCCTTATGAGAATGTTTAAGTTCCCCTCTTAGCAGTATTCACAGGTACCATATAGCAATGTTTATAGTCATCACATTGTACATCACATCCCTAGGACTTATGTGTCTTATAACTGGAAGTTTGGACCTTTTCCCACCTTCATCCAATTCCCCCCACCTCTGGTAACTACAAATCTGATCTCTTCTGTGAGTTTGGTCTTTTTTTTTTCGATTCTACATATAAGTGAGATCATACAGTATTTGTCTTTCTCTATCTAACTTATTTCTCCTAGCACAGTGCCCTCAAGATCCATCCGTGTCGCAAATGGCAGGATTTCCTTCTTTATGGCTGAATAGTATTCCTGTGTGTGTGTGTGTGTGTGTGTGTGTGTGTGAGATTGCGCACGCACCTGTATACGTACACCATATTTTCTTTAGCCATTATCTGTCAATGGAGAACTACCATATGATCCAGCAACTCCACTTTTGGGGATGTATCTGGAGGAAATGAAATTACTATGTTGAAAAAATACCTACACCATGTTTAGAATTTTTTTAATTTTAAAGAAAAAAAGAGGGTAAATATCACTTAAACAGTAGCCACTCCTACTTTATTATAAACATTTTTAAAAAGCATGCTTCTTTATAGCTTTTTTCTGTGACTTTAAAAAAAGTTGAGGTCTTTGTATAATTTGTAAACTATTTACTTTTTATGTCATAGAGTCACTTAAAACTCTTTGTAGATATTATCTTTAACTGCTTGGTATCTCGAATGTTAAATAGATTTTACAAATGTCTCACAAAACAGTTCATGCTTAGTTTTCTGTTTGAACAGTCACCTCCCAAAAGCTGCACATCTGTGTCGAAGCAGGAGTCCAGCAAAGGAAGTCATAGGACTGGAGGACAGTATCGTCTACCTGTCAAGTCCCATCAACACTCTTATAGTTGGTCAGATGAATCATTATCTATGACACAGTCAGGTAAGACTAATAACAAAGAATTAGTTTTCTTTGTATTATATTTGAATTCCTCTTTAATAAGCTTTGTCTATCGATCTGTTAGTATAATATCTTTTGTTACATTCATAAAGGCTTTTTGCTTGCCAAGATTAAATCACATAATGTCATTGCTTTTCATTGATAATTATTTCCCTTACTATACAAAATATGACAAACTGTTACATTCTTGGGTTGCTAATAAGCAGTCTTTTATGCATCAGACATTTGTTGAATTTTTTCCATGTGCCAGATGCTGCTTATGTGTTCCCACAGTGCTCTGTGCTTCAACTTGTTATACCAGACTTTACCCAGTGGGTCTCCCTTACTAGCATATAGACTCCTGGAAAGGAGAGTCTATATCTTCTTAACAGTTGTGGCACCAGAACCTAGCAGGTACTTTGCATCGCAGATGGCAGGTATTCAATGTTTCTTGAATGAATTAATGATGACCCTGAGGAGAGATAGGAAGAGGTAGTGCAGGATAGTTAAGTTTCAAAGGAGGAAACGTGAAGAATAGACTGCAAATGGCAGTAGGGAGCAGTTGTCTGTTTTCCTGTAACCTCTATGCTACTATAAAACTCTGTGGTATTAGTTTTTGAAAGAATGAACAGCCTCTATTCTATAAGACTTCAGTCTATAAGATTTGATTTTGGGAAACATATCTATATAGACGGTGCTCAGTTTATGTAGGGTTCCAAGGATGATTACTACTGTATTGAGTGTATGCCTTTTAGCTCATTTTTAGTTTGTATTTGAGAGTAGGCATTTAATAGAAGAAAAGTGAAAAATATTATTCTTATTTTGGTCTCTGATCCTTTTCTGTACCCCTGGTTTTCAGTGTTTGAAGCGATAGTAAATCATGGGATTTTTCCACACCCGTATTTATAAAGCACTCTTTCTCTTTGAATAACTGCATAATATTTCAAAGAGTAGATATACCGTAACATATTTAACCATTTCCGTAGTGATGATCATTTAGAGTTTCTCAAAATTGCCAATAATGCTCTAATGAACAGAATAAATTCTTAGAAATGGAATTACTAGGTCAACCCAGTTGAACAATGTAGGCTACTATATTTGTTGAAAATTATTATTTTATATATTTGCTTTCACGTACTCTGGTGAAAATTTACAGCCAGTGGAGTAACATGTCAGTAGAAATAAACTTGATACTTGGAAACGTGGATTCTTATCTTGGCTCTATTACTCACTGGTGACTTTCTCCCAAGTTTTTTTTCCCATATTGGATCATCTTTACCATCTGTTCCATGGAATGATAGCATAACCATGCTTGCATGAGTTACAGACCAAGGATTAATGATAATGTTAATAAGACACTGTTTTATTGATAAGACATAATTCAAGTAAGAATAGGTTTAGAGAAATAGCTCTGAGATTTTTAACTATAGATGCCATCTACCTATTAATGATGACATCATTATATGCACTGTTTGTGGTCAATTTTAATGTAGTGGAGTTATATAATGCCTTTCTCACTAAAGTGATGGAGAGTTTGTTACACGCCAAATTAATATAGGCCACATGTGCCAAATAATCAGAAACTTAATTTTTTCGATTAGATTATTCTCTCCATCTTGACGTTTTTAAACAAATCGAAGTATCATTTACCTATCCCCTCCTCTCTCCCCCACAACCCAAAAAATCCCTGTAGGAAAGAATTCCATAAAGGCAATAAATTCATGCAGAGATTCTCTTAGATGTTACTAATGGTAAGTACTATGCAGTAGTACTATATTTAGGCAGATATATAGTCCCATTCACTCTCATAGACTTTTATTTAATTTCTACCCTTCATTTGTATACTTTTGGTTTCTTTAGTACTTAAAAAGAGAAACATTTTCCAAAGTCTTTATCATCTAAAAACTCCCAAGTTTTTCATCATCCACTGTTAAATCTTCACAACCATAGATGATAAATGTTTTTATTAGAATAATCACTGCTGGCATATGCAATTTTTAAAATATATTAAAATGATCATTTTGGGAGGGGGGCAAAGTTGAAACTAAGTCTGTGGAAGTATAATGGCCCTGTATACAATTTTATCAAAATAATGTCTCAAGTTTTGGAAGCACATAAAAGCTTATCAGGCTAAACGAAGCACAGTTTTAGAAGATGAAGAGGTTTGGATTTATACTTAATTTTAGAAAGATTTTAATTTTTAGGTCAGCCTGAAGTCCTACTTCCAATCATTATACTAGAATTATTGCTTGAATCTCTCCAAAGTCTACCACTAAGTGTTCAGAACATTTTAACCCTGAAACCAATTGGTTATTTTTTCAGAAATTTAAAAAAATAAAAAATAAAAAGAGGAGATAGTTACTCTCTCCCCACCACCACCATTTTTAGTTTCAGACCAAAAAATATATTACCTAAAATATAGCTACATAAAATGTTGGTCTTAGGTGAATATGAATCCTACCACCATTTATTGAGCTTTTATGGTAGTTGAGGTACTGTGTGCTTTATTCACCTTATTAAATTTTCACATCAATTCTAGAAATCAGTAGGGGTCAGACACCTTACTGATGACGAGTAGTAGATCCAGAGTTGAAAATGCCCTTTATTATTACATTATTGAGTGAGTGTTGGTCAGTAAATAGCTTTGCCCATGCTACAGGCTGAGTATGATGCCACCACTGGCATAAGATGGGTGTAACTTTACCAAGGCACCTTAAGTCAGTGGTATAGAAGTGACAGGAACTTAGATTTCATTATTTCTAATCCAGTATTGGATCATACTGTCAAAAAAGACTATAATCCTTTTGCATTTAAATAAATTCCACAATTAGTTCTTACGCAATTTAACCTGAAGGACCTGAGAAACACCTGGTTATTTATGGTCTAGTGTTGTAGTGTACATCTGAGTCTTCAGACCTATATACAATAGTATTTCTATTGCTATTAAATGTCTCACTCAACATTAATGTGTGGAACTCATACCATTGCGTGAGTTTAGGAGGAAGAGTGAGGAATAGTCATTTTTATTTCTATGTGCTCTCCATATGTAGTGAAATAAGCAGCATATTTGTTTATTTATTTATTCATTTATATTTTTGGTGGGCAGTAAAGCAAGATTCACTGAGCGACAGCAAAGCAGTGGTACAAATCTGCCAGGGAGGGGACCCGAGAGGGTTTCCCTAAGCAGCATCTTTAAATGATACTATTTTCATAGCATGTGTATGGCATTTATTATAATGAAATGTCTTTTTCATGATTTTGCTATGACTCAACATCTGCTTTGTGTAGGGAACTATTGGGAAGAAAATAAGATTTTACTAGCTTCATTTCAGTTATTTTAAATATTTTAAGAGCTTCTAAAGAAAGGTTACAGCAGAGTGTATTTCTTTTTAATTTCTCTCTTTCCTTTTATGTGGCATTAAGACATCATCTGATGATTCATAGTCAGTTTAAAATGACAAAATTTCAGGGCACCTGGGTGGCTCAGTTGGTTAAGCATCTGACTCTTGGTTTTGGCTCCGATCATGATCTCAGGGTCGTGAGATCGAGCCCTGCGATTGGGCTCTGCACTCAGTGGGGAGTCTGCTTGGAATTCTCTCTCCCCCTCTTCCTCTGCCTCTCCCTCCTCTCCCATACCCACTCTTTCTCTCTCTAAAATAAATAAATCTTTAAAAAAATAAAATAAAAGGACAAAATTTCAGGGTGCCTGGGTGGCTCAGTTACTTAATTATCTGACTCTTGATCTCAGCTCAGGTCTTGATTTCACGGTTGTGATTTCAGGTCACATGTTGGGCTTCATGCTGTGTGTGGAGCCTACTTTAAAAACAACAAAAGGTAGAATTTCAGTTTGATTTTAATATGACTTAAAAACTATTAACAACTAAGGGGAAGGACAGATAAGTATGATTATCTTGTCATCAGGAAATAATTCCTTACAATGTCTAAATTTTACTAACCTAAAAGTTTTTCAGCTTCTAGTTGCTTATCTCACCAAGGCGGGGTACCTTGAGATTTATTTGCAATTTCAAATAGTACAATTAGAAAGTGAAAAAAATAGGAGGAAACCTCCCCCTTCCTCTTCCCAATAGAGATTTAGGGGAAAGGAGAGGGAATGTAAATAATGTAAATAAAAAAAATAAATTTTTTTTAAAAGCTCAAATTCCTTAATTTTAAATGTTAGGTTGACTTTATTTTTTTTTTAAGATTTTATTTATTTATTAGAGAGATGGAGAGAGAGCACAAGTAGGCAGAGCAGCAGGCAGAGGGAGAAGCAGGCTTTCTGCTGAGCAGGGAACCCGATGTGGGACCCGATCCCAGGACCCTGGGATCACAACCTGAGCTGAAGGCAGCCACTTAACTGACTGAGCCACCCAGGAGCCCCTAGATTGACTTTATCTAAGTTTACTATCACATCGCTGCTTTTCATGAACAATATAATTAATAGTTATTGAATTAACTATTCTTTTTCTTAAAGATTTATTTATTCATTTGAGAGAGAAGGAGAGGGAGCAAGGGGGCTGGGGCAGAGGGGGAGAAGATAATCTCAAGTAGACTCCCTGCATGTGGAGCCTGAAGCAGGGCTCAATACCAGGACCCTGAGATCATGACCTGAGCCAAAGTCAAGTCGGACACTTAACTGACTGAGCCACTCAGGTGCCCCGAATTAACTGTTCTTAAGTTAAAATTAAATAAGAGATTTTGTGTCTCTTTCAGAAACAACATCTGACCAAAGTGATATTGAGGGTAGGATCAGAGCCCTAAAGGATGAGCTGCGGAAAAGGAAATCAGTTGTGGACCAGCTGAAGAAGGAACAGAGAAAACGGCAGAAGGAAAGATTGAAAGCCCAAGAAGCCAGTCTGATCAAACAGTTAGAGGTTAGATGTAGGAGGAAGGGGGTTCAATAGCAAGGCTAATGTATATGTGAAGTCTGTTTTAATGTTAATAAAATAATGGGTTAAAATTTTTCAGTATTAGTTTGGTGCCACATTTTAACCTCCTTCTAAAAAATTTGCGACAATCTAAACAAACTCTTGTGTAAAACATTAAATATTAAAATAATAAATCTTATAATATCAATTATTAAGTAAATATTAAAATCAGGTGTTAAAGGGTTTTTTCTAAATAAGAAAGACTAGGCCTATGAAAGATTGCTATCCAGGCCCTCTGAAGCAAAGAATCATCAGATAAGTAATTCTGTTTTTAAAAAAAGATCAATAATTATTACTGCTTTTTTAAAAACAATCTGTTTTTTAAGCAGAGTGATATTTCGTGTTTATTAATGTGACTCTTTGTAGTATTTGAATGGCTCCAAAATGATAATTCTAAACTTGACTCTTCTTCCAAGCTCTAGCAGCCTTCCTTGATTCTATCCCAGGCTGGAAACCTGGTTTTGATAGCTTCCTTATTCTGTTTTCTCCTATCCATTCAGCCACTGGATCCTACTGATTCTTTGCTTTATAAATCTTTTTGCTTATCATTTTCCGTTCCAACTGCCATCACGCTGTTTGGAGCCTCATGACCTCTCTGCATAGCCTCTTGAATGTCCCTGACTCTGGTTGCTTCCCTATTGCTTGCATACTTTCTGCCAGCCTCATGTTGCTAAAATGCTACATTCATCATAGAATCGATACAAACTTTGCTCCTCACAAGAATTATTTCTCATGGCACCACCAGAGAAGATCATTCAGCTTCTACCTGGACACTTCCAGTAATAGGAAATTTCAAATTTTCAAGGCAGTTGATTTCATTGTTGGACTCTAGGTTCTCTACATGTTAGAAAGCTTTTTATGTTTAGCCAGTATTTCAGTTTTTTAATGGCCCTTGTTGTAGTCACACCATATATATGTTCCTCCTACCTTTATTAGTTTAATCATCAGATATTTAAATGCCTATTTGTATGCCAGGAACTCAGCTAATTACTTCACACGTATTCTTCATTTATCGTCAAGCAACAAGGTATGGCTTTACTGTCCCTGTCTTACAGATGAGGAAACTGAGTTTCCTCAGTTTCCCTGATATTCAGGGACACACAGCTCATAAATGGTAAAGCTAGGATTTTAATATATCTCTAATTCTAAATTTTGTACCCTTACCATTATACTACACTATCTTCCACATAGAAAATAGGGCATTTTATACAGGTAGATGGAGAAAATAGACAATTACACAGGTACATGGTGCAGAGATGGGAACAGGGATTATAACTTGCACAGATGTTTAGAAGTTGGAAAAGTGGTAGAATGACCATATTGGCAAGATCATGTTGGGAAAGATTGGGAAACAAAATTTAAAAATGAAGATCATGTTGAGGACCTTAGAATCAGACTGATGAGTTTGGGCTTCTAGTCAGCAGTCTTCAAGCCTGACCACACATTAGAATTGAGGAGCTTTTTGAAAAATACAAATATTCAGGCTCACTCCCAGAGGTATTAATTGGTCTAGGGTAGGGTCCAGGATTTAAAAGCACTAGTGTAGGTAATGAGGAGCCATTGAAAATTAAATGAAATACACTTAGATTGAAAAGCGTTGCTCAAAAATGTTCATTAATGGATATGCCAACCAGAAAGACCTCTAGAGGGGCACCTGGGTGGCTCAGTGGATTAAAGCCTCTGCCTTCGGCTCAGGTCGTGATCTCAGTGTCCTGGCATCAAGCCCCGCATCGGGCTTTCTGCTCAGCAGGGAACCTGCTTTCTCCTCTCTCTCCGCCTGCCTCTCTGCCTACCTCTCTGCCTACTTGTGATCTCTCTCTTTATTATAAATGAATAAATAAAATCTTTAAAAAAAAAGAAAGACCTCTAGAGAAGTGCCGTAGGATCCATGTCATTCAACATTTTATTAAATGGTTTACAGACAAAAGAAAGTTCTGTATTTAGGTTTTAGAATTATAGTATATGATAGAGAAATACATAATCTATATATAGCATTTCATACTAAATCTTTTGGATTGTATTTAATCACAGATATAATAAATCAACTACATTCAAGTAAGTATAGCTTTCAGATCAGAATTCAGAGGAAGGTAATATGGATAGTGAAAGTTGTAAAAGTAGGGATTTTAGCCCAAGTTTTAGGGATCTGTAGCAATTGAGTATCATCCATATGTTCATTCATTCAATCTTAATATTTATTGACAGCCTGTTTGGGGCCAGCCAGCCACTGAGTAGGTACTGAACATACAGTGTTAAAGAGAACAGCTGTAGTCTCAGATGATGATTGAAAAGTCAGGATTTTAGGCCAGAAAATTAAGAAATATAGTAGATGTAGGGCTTCCCTTAGATTTTGTCCAAATTAGGATTATACACTAGTGATAATGGATAGAAATAGTTGATAACATTTTTTATAATTCTCAACTATCATATTCTTAACCACACCTTTCCTTTTCCTCATGGTTTGTATTCCCAAGTATTCCTAAGGATTTATATTCTCAAGAAGGTGCCATTGAACTCAGCATTGTGGCTAAACTTAAAAATAACATGGAAGTATTAGGACAGCCTTTAAAGAATAATTACCTGATCAGCTAAAGTTTTTTAATGTGGCAGAACCTGAATTATTGGTTCATAGGTATTAAATTTCTGTAGAGTGGAGACTATTATTTCCTAATTGATTTGGGACACTGGTACTAGGAGGAAGATTTTTACTTCCATCTTCTTTACTATTTGAATATTTTACCGTAAAATATATTATTTTCTATTTTAAAATAGTTTTTTAAAATTCTGTATAGTGACTCCTCTGATTTTTCTAAATTTAGTCGTATGATGAATTCATTAAGAAAACTGAAGCAGAGCTTAGCCGAGATTTGGAAACATCACCAACAGCCAAGCCTCAGATTAAAACGCTCTCCTCGGCTTCTGAAAAACCCAAGATCAAGCCCCTTCCATTACACAGGTAGAAATTAGTGATAACTTATCTATGTTCTGCCTTATTTGAGAAAAGTTTGTGAAAAGCATAAGACTTTCAGTAGAGCTATCTTTTCAGTAACTGAAATTGTAGAAGTAAAAATATTGGTTAATATTTTCATTAAAGTAATTTGTTATGTATGATACAACCACAAATCAAATGTATAATAAATAAGGTACAGATTTAAAAATATATTTTGAATTCTGAAATCTGGTGGTTGCAATGAAAATAATATCCTCCAGTATTGCTAGTAGTAGCATTATAAGTTGATATAGACCTTTTAAAAAGCAGTTTGTTAGTGTTTTCAAAAGTAAAGAACAATCTATAACTTTTGACTCAGTAATTCCACTTCTGGAAACCTACCTTGAGAAAATATGGACTACCAGAAGTCTCTGTTTGCATGAATATGTTTATCATAACATCTTTTATCTTAATATAACACATTAGAAGCAATCTTTATGTCCAAAAATGGGTGACTAGCCCAGTAAATTATGGTTCTTTCCAGGGATAGAATATTATACAGCCAGTTAATGCAAATACAGAAGATATTAAGTAGTGACGCTCGAGTATATAAGATAGTGTATAAAGAAAGTCAGGTTGCAATATTTAAAATAAATTTTGAACAATTAGTAGGGGATAAACAGTCAGTGGGACTGAGAACCTGGGGGCATTTCAGAGAGAAGGGCATGCGTGAATGACCAAAAGCAGCACAGAACTTGGCATGTCATAGAAACTGAGCAGAATAAGTTGTTACTAAAGTTAGAGGAGACTGGAAAAATGAAAACCAAACTGTGAAACCTTGAACTCACTCATTCTTAGTAATTTCTACTTCACTTTTCGAAAGAGGTGAAGACTTTGAAGGTTTTTAAAGAAAATATTTAGGGATTTTTTTTGTCTATTACAAAAGTAATGTAGACTTAATAGAATTAATTTCACATTACCCAGGTTTGAATCCTGGTTTCAATACCAGCTAGCTAGTTAACTTTGTCAGGCAAGTTATTTAATCTTTCTGTGCTTCGGGTTTTTTTAGTAGTGATTTATATCTCTATAATAACATGACTAATTAACTTGTTATGAGAGTTAAAAGACTTAACTTAGAACAGAGCTTAGCATACAATTAATACTATGTGTTAGTTACTATTATTATTATTAGAATACTGAAGGAAGCAGTAAAAAGAAGAAAAGTTTAAATTATATACCCAACTACCCGAAAATTGCAAATGTCAACAATATTTCTTTTTAGGATTTCTTATGCTTAGATTTTATTTATATTTATTTATTATAAACTGGAAACTTTATTTTTAGATTTCTACATAATATACTATTGCATGCCTTATAGTTTTATTAACTAGGCTATTGGAGGATTTTAAGAAGAGAATGATGCAATCACAATTGTGTTCAGAGAGATCTTTCTGACTATAACTACTCTGTGAAGGAAAGATAGAAAACAGTAAGCTTAGAAGCAGGGAGAACAGGAGTCTAAGCCAGGCCTCAAATAATCAGTGGTTAGAAGAACAGAGATAGTAGATAAATTTAGAAATATTTAAGAAGTAAGGGGCGCCTGGCTGGCTCAGTCAGTAGAGCATGCAACTCTTCATCTCAGGGTTGCAAGTTTAAGTCCCATATTAGGGGTAGAGTTTACCTTTTTTAAAAAAAGGAATTTGTCCTTAAAAATTCTTAAGAAATATTTAAGAGTAGACTTTACTAATTAAAGTGCTAGATAGTAAAGCAGGAGAAGTCTAGAATGACTCCCAGGTTTCTCTTAAGTAGTTGGTTGGGTCAAAGTTCTACTAACCTAAATGGACAATCAGATGTTCTTTTGTGGGAAGCTTATGATTTTGATTTTAGAATACTAATTGTGAGGTGCCCGTAGTTCACTGAAGGGAAGTTATCCAGGAAAGATGTCAGGGTGAGATATATGGAGATAATCAGCTAAAGATGGTGGTTGAAACCACAAATATGACAACATCACCCAAAGAAGATATGCATTCAGAGAGAATAAAAAGGATCCAAGTACTAAAAATGATAAAATAGCGTTTAAAGGCATTATAAAAGAGACAGAAGTAGAAGGCAAATACTATGACTTCACAAATAAAGTGAAGGCAAGAAAATGCAGGATATAGCTAGCTCTTCCTGTTAACTTAAAGAATAAGAGAGGACAATAGCAGGATGTGGAAGAATGAAGAACTGAGGGTCAAAATTTTGAGGCTCATAGCATCCTTACAAGCTAAGGGGAAAAAAAATCTCCAGGTTGAAGGACTAACGATTATAGGAAAGAGAATGTATAATTGAGGAGTACCATTAATGAGTCTGTGGAACTGTGTGAGATTTTAGGAAGAAAGAGGTTCAAATAATCAGGTTTGAATAAGGGTGAAAGGCACCCCTTTTTCCTGCAGACAGGAAGAAAGGCTATGAATATAGAGATAACTTGTAGGTGGAAAGTTTGGTAGTACAAAAGTTCATGCTGGTGGTCTCTGTCTCACTAAAAGAAGCAGGATTATCCACTGAGAGAGATGAGGGCCAGAAATAGATTTGATGAAAGTGACGGAGTGGGTTGCCTCCTGTGAAGGAGATGTCTAAGACTTGACTTTTTGTTACCATTTATTATAGTATCAGCAGTACATTTCTACTCATTAATTTTTCGGTTTCAGATCTGAAACAGCAAAGAACTGGAAATCACTAACAGAATCAGAACGCTCCAGAGGATCATTGGAGTCCATTGCTGAACATGTTGGTATGGAATTAGAAAAAATAACTGTGTTTTGTCTAAATAGACCAAGGATTTATGCAAATGCCTACAGTTTTTTGATTAAAAAATAAATTTCTTAAAGAAAATAATTATTGGGGCACCTGGTTGGCTTAGTCGGTTAAGCGGCTGCCTTCAGCTCTGGTCATGATCCCAGGGTCCCGGGATCGAGCCCCACATCGGGCCCCTTGCTCAGTGGGAAGCCTGCTTCTCCCTCTCCCTCTGCCTGCCTGCCTGCTTGCCTGCCACTCCCCCTGCTTGTGCTCTCTCTCTATCTCTCTCTGTGTGTCAAATAAATAAAATCTTAAAAAAAAAAGATAATAATTATTGAAATTTTAAGTTACTGTGATATTTTAAAGCGATTTATTGGTTATTCATAAGTTTTATCAATAAGTCTTTATTGTCCCAAATTTGTGATAAAAAATGAAGTATAAAGACATCAATCTAGGGGCGCCTGGGTGGCTCAGTGGGTTAAAGCCTCTGCCTTCAGCTCAGGTCATGATCTCAGCGTCCTGGGATCGAGCCCCGCATTGGGCTCTCTGCTCAGCAGGGAGTCTGCTTCCTCCTCTCTCTCTGCCTGCCTCTGCCTACTTGTGATCTCTCTCCTGTCTGTCAAATAAATAAATAAAATCTTTAAAAAAAAAAAGACATTAATCTAAAATGACTAAGCGTATCATTGGCTTCATTGATTAGATTTTATAACTGAGTATATATTTTTTAGCCTATACTGTTTTTCAGAGTTAAGTGGTCATATATATTTTTTTTCAACTTAATCCAAAGAACTTTACTGAAAATAAAGTACAATTCAATGAGGAAATAAAACTGATGCATAAAAAAGCCTACTTACAGGCAATGACAAAGTAGAGATTTGAATTAAAAACTTTTAATTCTTGGGGCAGGTCATGATCCTAGGGTCCTGGGATCGAACCCCGTGTTGGGCTCCCTGCTCAGCGGGGAGCCTGCTTCTCCTTATTCCATTTCCCCTGCTTGTGTTCCTTCTCTCACTGTGTCTCTCTCTGTCAAATAAATAAAAATCCCTAAAAAATTAAAAAAATTAAAAAAAAAAAAACTTTTAATTCTTGGTTTGTTAGCTCATCACATCTTTTTTTCTTTTGCAATTTTAACTCTTAAAATGCTATTTTTGGGGTGCCTGGGATCGAACCCCACCTTGGGCTGTGTGCTCAGTGGGGAGTCTGCTTAAGGATTGTCTCTCTCTCTGCCCTTTCCCCAACTTGAATTTTCTCTCTCTCTCTCTCTCACTCAAATAGATCTTTTTTTTAAAAAATGCTGTTTTGCAGAAATAGTTTTCTTTTTTCTTGTGATTTTTTTACATCTGAGAGCTTAATTGAAGTCCCCAGGAAAATTCATTCTTCTCAAAGTATAGGAGTATATTTGTTCTTCCTTCATTGTTTACTATATGAAATATGTATGTAATATCCATCGTACAGTTCTGGTTTTGCATGATTTGAGAATGATCGTGCAAATCAATGTCTTCATAAACTTAGAGCCATTTTTCTTCACTTTATAAATTAAGACAACATTTACGAAATTATTTCAAACTTTAAATTTTCGGTCATTCTAAATGTTCTGGTTATTGTTGGTATAATATGTTCTCTTAAAGGAAAAACTTACCTTATATGGTAACCAAAACAGGGTATGGGTTATTGACCAGAGTTTTTCCTCATAAAGATTTCCTTTTTTTTTTTTTTTTAAGATTTTATTTATTTGAGAGAGAGAGTGAGAGAGAGCGATAGCATGAGAGGGGAGAAGGTCAGAGGGAGAAGCAGACTACCCAAGGAGCTGGGAGCCCAATGTAGGACTCAATCCCGGGACTCCAGGACCATGACCCAAGCCAAAGACAGCCGCCTAACCAACTGAGCCACCCAGGCACCTGAGATTTTTTTAGCCTTTGGTTCTAGAAGTTGAAGTATTATAATTAAGTAATTTTGATAATGATTTTTTCTTTTCCTTTAAGATGCAGGTTCTGAGAGATCAGTATCAGAAAGGTCTTTATCTTCACATGCAAAGAGAGTGATTGAATTGGATAGACATACAGAAGAGCATTTTCATACTTCATCTCCAATTCTTAGATCATCAAGGAGAACCAGAGCAGAATCTGGAGATTCTCTAGAAAATGTACCTTCATTACCTCTTCTCAAAGAATTGAATGCCCCTAATAGAATTCTGGATGTGTCAAATGCCCAAGAAGACTCTAGTCAGAAATCAGAAATACAAGAAATAGACTATACAAAACTGGAGGCAAGTGTGATTGAAGATGCCTATTCGAAACAATCTGGGAAGTCTGATGTCTTACTGAAACTAGACCTGGAACAGGGCGATTCATCTGAAATTCTTTCAAGGAAAGATCTTCCTTTAGATTCTGTAAATGTTCAGAAAGACTTAGTTAGATTAGCCATTGAAAATCTTCATAGAAAGGAGTTGAAAGAGAAAGAGTCAGATCAAAATATGGATCATAGTCCAAACATCCAATCAGAAAAAGACATTCAAGAACAAAAGAATATAAAGGAAAGGGACTTGTCTTTGTTAGAACATCTTTTTGCTCCTAAAGAGATATCATGCTCTGAAGATTTTGAAGTGTCTTCTTTTAAGAAAGACATTTCAGCTGAATTGTACAGAGATGACTTCGAGGTGTCATCTTTGTTTTCACTCAGGAAAGACTCTCAGTCTTGCAGAGACAAATCACAGCCAACCAGGAACTCTACAAGTAGAGCCATTAGCTTTGGCAGTGATGATGAAATCAGTGAGTGCCTCAGTGAGAAAAGCCTTTCTGTTCATAGCAGTGTCCACTCTGAGAGGCTGTTGGAACTCAAGTCCCCTACTGAGCTTATGAAAAGTAAGGAGCGCAGTGATGTAGAGCATGAACAGGGAGTTACAGAATCCCCTTCCTTGGTTTCAGTGTCGGTGACAGATGAGTTACAAGATTTCCACATTGGTGATAGGGTGTTGATTGGCAATGTTCAGCCAGGAACTCTTCGATTCAAAGGTGTGACTAGTTTTGCTAAAGGATTTTGGGCTGGAGTGGAGTTGGATAAAGCTGAAGGAAATAACAATGGAACATATGACGGCATTGTATACTTTGTGTGCAAAGAGAAGCATGGTATTTTTGCTCCTCCTCAGAAAATATCCCACATTCCAGAAAACTTTGAGGACTATGTAGAAATAAATGAAGATGAAGAGTCTTACTCAGATGGACAGTATCAATACTATAATCAAGAACAGAAAGATACAGCGAATTCCAAGTTTGATAGAGAAAAGGATGCAGTTGAATATTTTTATGAGAACTCTCTACCTAGTATGCGTGATACAGAAGCCTCACTTGATAGAAGCCTTAAAATAGAAACAGACAACATTCAGGACATTTCTGGGGTACTTGAAGCCCACGTTCACCAGCAGTCTTCGGTGGATTCACTGATCTGTTCAAAGGAAAACAAAGACCTTGTTTCTGCTGCCACAGAAAAGATTTCCATTGCTGTAGAAGGTGATATTTTAGATAACAACTTTTCTGAAGAGTTAAAGAAGCAACAGCAACTTTCAGAAAAGGAAGAGAACCTATATCCCGAGGTATCAGAAAAGCTTTCTACTCCGCTTCTGGATCTTTTAACGAAAGAAAAGGACCAATTGGAAGCCCAGCTGAGGTCATCACAAAGTGAGGGGGAAAAGTCAAAGCAACAGCTAGAAAAAGTCAGCTTACTGACAGACAGTTTACTAACAGTCTTTGTGAAGGACACGGTCAACCAACTACAAGAAATCAAAAAAGCAAAGAATGAGAAAATCCAGCTTAGCAATCAGGAGCTTCTTGATGGTGATCAAAAGAAAGTACCACCGCAAGCCCTATCCCCAAATCTTGAGGATCAGTCATCAAGTGTTCCAGCTTGCTTCTTAAGGTCTGAATTGGAAGATGAAAAGGAGGAGATTTCTTCACCAGATATATGCCCCAGACCGGTAAGTATTTTATCTAGACAGAATGTCAAGTAACCTTATCTTTGCGGTGCATTTTAATTCTGTAGCTCCTGATAGGTTTTTTGTGACGTGTTATTTATTAGATAAAAATCACTGTACTAGTTCTTAAAGGCCTTGTTGCTGTTTTTCTGTCTGAAGTATAATTGTCCTCTGTTATGTCATGAGTGGTCACTATAGGGTTGTCACAAACACTAGCAGCTTTATGCTGGATTGATGACCCTTGTGTGCTCTCCACAGGTTAGAGTCCCTTCCAGATTCACTGAACAGATTTATTCCATGGAGCTCTCTAGTGGCTCTCAATCCAGTTCTTTTTTTGCCTATGCAATTATTTGTCTACCTAGCTACTCAGTTACCCTGCAGATATTATCAGTTGTGATGTTGATTCTGGTAAAACTGAAATATATCCACTATGACATATACTCAGACCATCAGCTTACTTAGGTTGCCCATGGACAGTTGAACAAAAGTAATGATTTTGAGTAACTCGAACCAGATAATCACAAAAGGTGAGAGATTTCATATAACATTTCCATACCCCACAGGCAAGAGAGTCCCTCAGAAACAAAATAATGATGATTCAAAAAGAAAAAAACAATAAACATTTTATAAAAATTCAGTTTTAAGTCTTATGTAAGCACAATTACGGGAAACAGGATAGTTTTTTTCTTAAGTTGTTACTTAGTAATCACCGTAACGTTTTGCTTACAGAGAAATAATAAATATACAAATAATATATTTGACTTGTCTTTAAAAAAAAAAAAACCCAAATGAGTGATCTGAGGTCACTAAATGGTGCTCTATTTGAATGGTTCCATTTCTGTAGGAGAGTCCAGTATTTGGTGCCAGTGGGCAGGAAGAACTTGCGAAGAGACTTGCTGAACTTGAGATCAGCCGGGAGTTCCTGAGCGTGTTAGATGATCAAGACTGGTTTGATGAAGACTTTGGTTTGAGCTCTTCTCACAAGATCCCCAAAAATAAGGCAGAAGAAACAATTGTACCTTTAATGGCAGAACCTAAAAGAGCTCCCCAGAAGCCATGTGAAACACTATTGGCAGTCCCACATACTACAGAGGAAGTAGAAATTCTTGTACATGATGCAGCAGAAGAACTCTGGAAATGGAAAGAATTAGGTCATGATCTTCATAGCATTAGCATTCCTACAAAATTGCTTGGCTGTGCCAGTAAGGGTCTAGATTTAGAAAGCACTAGTAAAAGAGTCTACAAACAGGTATGTAACATGGAAGGATAATTTTGGTTTTCAAATTTATCTCCATTGTCTGAAATTTAGATTCTTAGCCATTTTATATTTTATTTTTCTCTATCAAGGCGGTTTTTGACTTAACAAAAGAGATTTTTGAGGAAATATTTGCAGAGGATCCCAACTTAAATCAACCTGTCTGGATGAAGCCATGTAGAATCAACTCCAGTTACTTCCGACGAGTGAAAAACCCAAATAACCTTGATGAAATCAAGGTAAACTGCAATCTAGAGAGTATTTTCTTTTTTGACTTGCTGTTCATTTATGCAGCTCTATAAATGCCATTAAAGTAGGTACTCTTCTGTATTATTCACCCTCTGTCCTCAAGGCCTGCCGCATAGGGGATATTCAATAAATGTTTGTTGATTCATTGAATCCATAAGCAATAGAGAGATGGGGGAGAGGGAATCCTGAATCCTCAGGATTTTGCAAAGCATAATTTTAACAGTCATTTTCTATATATACATAGTTTATAATACTTAAAAAAGTTAGGAAATAGATAAATTATTGTGATTCATTGGAATTTTAGGTAAATTTTTGGCAGTTTAGAGATAGGTATTCTAGAAGTACACCTGAAAACATGTCATACATCAAACATGCCAGCCCTAGACAGATGTTAACCTTTTCATCTTTGATTTTGAAGGTTTCAAATTAGTAATGTGGTTTTGAAATATGTGGGATAGTAAGATGACATATAAAATACATTTTTTGTTTCTAAGAAGCCCCTGAAAAGATTAAATGCCCTGAAGTTACAGTGACTCCCAGCAAAATTTTAGAGTCACATTGGTGGAAATCTCTGCCTGTTCATATGTTTCTTTACTATAGCAAAGGTTGTTTCCAATGTTGTGCCTCTCAAACAGTAATGTGAATATGAATCATCTGGGGCTTTTGTTAAAATGGAGATTCTTACTCAGTAGGTCTGGAGTAAGACCTGAGATTTTGCATTTATAACAGGCTCCTCCTGAGTGATGCAGTTGCTATTGACTCTAGAATCTCTCTGAGTAGGTAGTAAGGCTCTGAAGTTGTGTTTTCCAGACTTTATTTGATCACGGAAAGCTCATTTTCTCCACAGATAGCATACCTCCAACTATAGTTGATCTTTGAACGTTATCGGTGGTTAGGGATGCCAACCCCCTACTCAACTGAAAATCTTTAGCTACCATAATAGCCTCCCAGAAAGCTTACTGATAACGTAGTTAACACATATGTTGTATATGTATTATATACTGTATTCTTACAATAAAGTAAGCTAGAGAAAATGTTACTAAGAAAATCTTAAGGAAGAGAAAATATATTTATGGTACTGTTATGTATTCATTGAAAAAAATCCGTGTATAAGTGGACCCACACAGTTCAAACCCATGTTGTTCCGGGGTCACCTGTACTCACCTTACTGCTGTATTTTCTTACAGTCATTGAGGAGTGTATGTGGGCTATTAAAATACAGTAAAGAACATATACAATGTTCTGATATGTAATGTGGAGACATTAAAAAAAAATAATGTGGAGACATTGCCTAAACAATTTAGTCTTTTTTTACTAAAATATAATTAACATGTAACATCATTTTAGTTTCAGCTGTACAATATAATGATTTGATATTTGTATATATTATGAAAAGATCACCATAAAAAGTCTAGTTAACATCCATCATCACGTATAGTTACAAATTTTTGTATGTGATTAAAAATTTTAAGATCTGCTCTCTCGGCAACTTTCAAATATACAATACAGTATTAACTATAGAGAGCTTTTGAAAATATTTTGTACTCCTAGAACACCAACAGAGGTTTATGAGATGCAATGTATGCTTACATCGAAGTTAGGCAAACTATGGCCCTCAGACTAAATGCAGCCTACCACCTGTTTTCATAAAAGAAGTTTTATTGGACCACAGCCACACCCATTTGTTTAAATATTGTCTGTGGCTGCCTTTCTGCTATAACAGCAGAGTTGAGTAGTTGTGACAGAGACCACATGGCCCACAAAACCTAAAATTTGTATAGTCTGGCCCTTTACCGAAGTTTGCTGACCCCTGCTTAAATTGAAGTAAGTAGTATCCCCCCTAAAAAAGTTTTCAAAGATTAATTCGATTCATTTAAAAAAAAAGACTTTAAAATGATTTTCAGCTTCGAGAAATAGAATATCAGAACCACCTGGGGAGCTTTTTCAAAACACAGGTGTACTGCATTCTTTCAGCCCTCCAAACTTGATACATCCTTGAGAGAGAAAGAGAGAGAGAGAGAGGTAGTAGAGTTTGGAGACACATTGGTTTGAGAATCTTCTCAAATGATTCTGAATCGTAAATGTATCTTTTCTACCATTAGGAATATTGTTTTTTAGCAGAACAACCAGAAGAAGTAGTAAAAACCCAAATTATTTTATTAATAAGAACAAATAAGTTGAAATAAGATACAAAATATATATCAACAATCATCAGAATAATATATCATTATAACTCATAATGATGCTACCCACCAATTTCAGTATTGAAATGGCATTTTGTAAAGTTTTGTGATAGTCTAAATATTAGTAAAATTATCATGCTTTTTATACTGAAGTGTTAATATTTTTTTAACTCAATATACTCAGTCATGGTGCTTCAAAATAACTGTCCTAGCCAAAGCCTGTACTTTTCTCACATGGCATTGGTTCCAACATTTATATGGGATTTTTTCATGTGCAGAGATTTATTTTATGCTTCCGTTAGTGCTTTTGCCAGCTTGAAGTTAGCTGATGGTGGGTTCTTGGGTAGAGGGGACTCTAAAGTGATTTTTCTTTGCAGATTCATCAGTGGGTTTTACTTTTGTGTGTTGTGTAAAAACAAAAATTCTTTAAGTGAATAAAGTATGAGCATTTGGAATGCTTTTGTCTTCAAAATGCTAAGTGGAACTGTAAGTGGAAGAAATTCCTGTGATCTTTTATTATAAATACCATATTCTTAGCATAAATCTGCATTATAAGCACTAAATCTCAGGAACTTGGTTGTTTGGTTTCATTCCCTCCTCTTATTTTCACAGAACTTCATAGCCACAGAAGTACTCAAGTTGTTTAGTCTTAAAAGGGAGCCAAACCACAAAACAGATTGGCAGAAAATGATGAAATTTGGAAGAAAGAAAAGAGATCGAGTGGATCATATCCTGGTCAGTGCATGTTACTGAAATATTTTTGACAGTCTCTTCTAAAATTGGGATGTATTTAGAGTCTAAAAAGAAAAGGAAGGGGGCACCTGGGCGGGTCAGTAGGTTAAACGTCCAACTCTTGGTTTCAGCTCAGGTCACGATCTCGCGGTTGTGGGCTCAAGCCCAGTGTCAGGCTTTGTGCTCAGTATGAAGTCAGCTTCAGATTCTCTCTCCCTCTCTTTCTCACTCACCCTGTCTATCTCAAATAAATAAAATCTTTTTTTAAAAAAGGGAATATAATTGATCTTAAGTCTATGATAGTAAAGCCTTAAACCCTTCATTTGCTGCATTGCTTTCCCTTGCTTTCTTTGAACTTGGTAGATGAATGTTTAACTTAACAGTATTTTGTGGGTGTGGAGAATTTGAGAAATCAAAAGCTGAGTGGATGCAAAGTTTAAGGTGCTGAATTAAAAAAAGACCAGTATAGATTCTGGGTCCCTTTTCTGCCACCTACCTGGTGTTTAATCTTAGACAAATTGTCTGACCTTTTATGTCTCATTTCCTTGTCTACAATCTACCAGTACAATTATTAAGAAGATTAAATGAATATATAGAAGAGTTGCCTGTATATTAACTCAGTAAATACTAGTTGTTATCACTTTGTCATCATTATGATCCAGAGCTTTAGCTGGATAGGATCTATTCCATTTTGCAATATATTTCTCTAGCATTAGAAAAGTGTTTATCAACGTGCCTTGGCTCAGTGCGTTAAGCATCTGACTCTTGATCTCAACTCAGGTCTTAATCTGAGGGTCATAAATTCAAGCCCTTCATTGGGCTCCATGCTCAGCATGGAGCCTACTTAAAAAAAAAAAAAAAGTGTCAAACAAAAAAAGAAAGAAAAAGGAAAGGAAGAAAGGTTTTTCTTCCATAAAAGAACGTTAAGTAATAGCAAACTTTAGGAAACTCGTTACTTCATTCAAGTTTTATCTCCAAACATTTTCATTCTGAACTTTCTATCTTGTTTATATTTATATTCATGTAATGAATAATGAGTGTAATATTTAATCCGTTTTCCCCAAGTATACGCCCTCCCATTGCTTCGTTTGCTCAGTAACAGCTATACCAGATAAACTTTTATTTAGTGTTTTATAGCTTGCCATTCTTTATGCCTTTTTCATGCATGAAAAGAGTGGCAAACTATAAAACATAGTAATTATATGAGGTAAGAAGGACTCCTGTTATTCTGTTTTATAAATGAGGAAGTTTAGACTCAAAGGTAATAAGGGACTTGTCCAGTAAAGGAGAACCAAGATTTAACCAACTAGTTCTTCATAGACCCTTGTGTCTCAAGAACAGGAACTTGTTCTTCTATTTCAACAGTGCCTTAAAGTTTGACTTATTGTTAATTTCCAAGATGTTACTTCTACCATTTCTTTACTTAGTTAAGAAAGCATGTCAGGGACACCTGGGTGGTGCAGTTGGTTAAGTGTCTGCCTTTGGCTCAGGTCATGAGCTCAGGATCCTGGGGTTGAGCCCCACGTGGGGCTCCCAGCTCAGCGGGGAGTCTGCTTGCCCCACTCCTTCTGCCCCTCCCCCTGCTAATGTTCTCTCTGTCTCTCTGTCATTCAAATAAATAAATAGATAAATAAATTCTTTTTTAAAAAAATATTTTATTTATTTGAGAGAGAGCACAGGTGGTGAGGTGGGAGAGGGGCAGAAGGAAGGGAGAAGCAGACTCCCCGCTGAGCACAGAGCCAGACCCCAGGCTTAATCCCAGGACCCTGAGATTATAACCTGAGCCAAAGGCTGACACTTAACCAACTGAGCCACCCAGGTGCCCCTCAAATAAATAAAATCTTAAAGAAAAAAAAAAGATGAAGTATGTCAAGAAACATTCATTTATCCTTCCATCAGCTAAGTTGATCATATCCTCTATAACTCAGCGTACACATTTCAGTCAAGAACTGTGCTAATGAAGAACCGACGTGAGAGTAGTAGGCAGGATAGGCGTAGAGCCTACCTTCATGGCTTTTTGCTGCCAGAAACTAGCCGTTGATATATAATTTATACATGTGTATAATTCTAAATTAAACGATAAAAATAGAGGAATAGGGAGCTTTTGTAAAAGCATAAACCAGAGGAAACTGATCTAATGAGGATGATCAGGGCAGGCTTCCCTGAGGACATTTAAGCTGAGATCTTAAAGATCAATAAGCATCACCTGAGTTCTGAAATAGAAGAACAGTTCAGGGGGAGCAAACCACGTTTGCCAAGTCCTGAAATGAGGAGGAGCGTGGTTTGAGCTGAAATGTTAGTGGCTGGAGGTGACATAAGATAAAACAAGAGAGGTAGAGTCCATATCCTCCAGTGCTTTGTAAGCCATGTTAAGGATTTTGGATCTTATTGTAAAAACAAGGAGTTTAAGCAAGAGAAATTACAAGACCAGATTTCCAGTTTTAAAAATGCTGGGAGACTGGGGCGCCTGGGTTAAGCATTCGACTCTTGATTGCAGCTCAGATCATGATCTCTGAGTTGTGGGATCAAGACCCGTGTCAGGCTCCCTGCTCGGTGGGGAGTTGGCATGAGATTCTCTTTCCCTCTCCCTCTGCCCCTCCCCCAAATAAAAATAAATAAATCTTAAAAGATACATATAGATAGATATAGATCTATATAGTTATATATAGATCTATAGTTATATATAGATCTATATCTATATCTACTGGGGGAATGCTTCAAAAGAACCAAGTGTGTGGTGGAAAACAGACCAGCTATAAGGAGATGGCTTATATGGCAAAGGTGGCTATTTATTAAAGCAGAGCTTCTTAGCTAAGTTTCTCTTGAGTACCTGTCAAAGTAAATGAAGAAACTAGCATCGTGTGCCAGTTCAAAATGACTGAGAGTGAAGGTGTACTACATATGGCCTCTAGCTAGTTACAGACAGCTTTGACTTCCCATGGTTATAGAAATGTCATCTTAATAGTCAAAGGATTAAATACATTGGAGCGGGAGGCAACAATAATGGATGGAGGCATCTTCAGACTTGAATTATTAATCAGAAATGACAAGTAATGTGTCTCACAAGTGAACAGTAAGCAGATTGGTTTGTGGCTATTAGATGTACCAAACACAATATACTGTCTTTGGATGGCAGAGGTTTCCAATGGTGCCAAATAGGGTCACTTATACAGAAACATCTGTCTCTCTAGCAGTTCTCAGAAAATTCTCAAATAAAAAAAATTACTTTTGCTCATATAAGATTATTATAGCTTGGATGAGGGTGACATCTAACCCTCACCTATAACAATTCAAGGGATTTCGGAGTTGGGAAATAGTAATGTATATGTTATGTGAATATCCCCTTTCCTGGTCATAAAGTACTTTTTTTTTTTTTTTAAAGATTCCACTTATTCATTTAACAGAGAGAGAACACAAGCAGGCAGAGAGGCAGGCAGAGGCAGAGAGAGGAGCAGGCTTCCTGCAGAGCAAGGAGCCCGATGGCGGGACTCGATCCCAAGACGCTGGGATCATGACCCGAGCCAAAGGCTGTTGCTCAACCAACTGAGCCACCCAGGCGTCCCATAAAGTACTTTTCACCTTCCTACAGAGAGACCTGGGCTTGTGTAACTTGTTTCAAGAGTTTGCTCTTCTTTTTTTTTTCCCCACTCTTCTTAATGTGTAAATGATACTGTTAGCTCGTTGAGTTAAATATTAAGAAATACTGAATAAACTTCTCTCCCATAATTAGACTTAGCCAGCCTAGCATTTGGAGATCCTAATGTTTTTGCACTTCAGAGAGATTGAGATTCAAAACAGCAATTCTTCTAAAAGATTTATTAGAGAGAGAGAGAGAGTGCATGCACGTACGCGCAAGCGTGGGAGGAGGGCTGGAGGCAGAGGGAGAGAGAAATTGAAGCAGACTCTGTGTTGAGTGCTGAGCCTGTCGTAGGACTTGATCTCATGATCCTGAGATCATGACCTGAGGGGAAACCAAGAGCCAGCCGCTTAACCAACTGTGCCACCTAGGTGCCTGTCAAAACAACGATATTTTATAACACATAAACCAAAAATTCTTTCCTTAGTACAAAAGAAAAATCATGTTTATTATAAAATAATCATGTTCATTTTAAAAAATTTTTAAAATACTGATAAATCAGAAGAAAATCATGATTATCTCATCATCTAGATAACTTTTAATGTTGTGATACATGGTCTTAAAGTCTTTTATACAAAGAATTTTTTAAACAAATGAGATCGTCTCTTTTTTGTGATCTGATTCTTTTTACTTAATAAAATGAACGTTTTTTTCCTTGTCACTAAATGTTCCTCTATTTTCATCACTTTTAATAACTTTGGACCATATTATTTTCCTGGAAATAAAGTAATCCATTGAATGGATGTACCATTATTTAACCAGTCAATAATTTTTTTGCTCTTTTAAACAGTGTTGTAATAAACATCTTGCAGTATGAGAGCTTTGTACTTATTTCCAATAATTTCCTTAGGATAAACTCCTAGAAATAGAATTGCTAGTGAAAAGTATATGCAGAATGTTAAGGCTTTTGTATGTGTGGTCAAATTGTTCTCCAAAAAAAACTGTACCAATTATACATACTCACTTGCACGATACAAGAGTGGGGGTTCTCGCCTTTGCCAATACTAGCTGTTACCAATTTTTAAATCTTTACCAAAAGAATGAGCTCATTTTGCTCTAATTTTATTATTAACATGGTTAATTTTTTACCTGTTTATTGGCTATTCTAAATCTTTTGCATATTTGTATATGTACTGCTGAAGCAAGCACTGTTTTTGCATGTTTTAATCATTTAATATTTCAAAATTAGAAAATAGGACAGAAACCGTCGTTTCTGCACCCTCCTTTTTAACAATTTCTGTCTTCCTAAAGTACATACTTGAAGTTATTTCATTAATCTCACTAACTTAATGTAAGCTCTTTGTCTGCAAATGCTTTGTTTCAGCTCTTACTCTTGAATTACAGTTTACCTAAGTATTGAATTCCAGGATGATAGTTCTTTTACTTCCACAATTTTGAAGGTACTTCTTTATTGTAATCTGACCTCTGTTGTTGGTCTTGACAAATGTGCTGACAGTCCTTTGGGGGAATCTGTCTTTTCTTCTTGGTTTCTGTTGAAGATTGTGTGTTCATTTTACAGTTTCTCTGGATATGTCTAGATGTGGATTTCTTTTTTTTTTCCTGCGTTGGATTCACTGTGCTTATTCAATCTATGGATTCCTATCTTTACTCAATTCTGAAAAATTCTCAGCTATTGTCTCTTAGAATGTTGCCTCTCCCCAAGTCTCCAATTCCTTGTGGCACTTTTCTGGACATAGTTTTGGTTCTTTTCTCTCTTTCATCACTCTTAATTCCTCCACTAAGTAGGTGTCATACGTGCTGCTCTTTTAAATTCCTATTTGTTCCGGTACTAAGATTTTCCTCTTTTCTCAAGATTTTTTAATGCATTACAAATATTTTTTGTTATATTTTATCCAATATTTCTGTGTTTATGTAAGGGCTTTTTTGCGTTATCTTACTCTATTGTTTGCTGGTAGTGGTGGTGGTGTTTTAATGTTCTATAGGAGTTTTTCAAATTTTATTTCTAAGTAATATTTGGATATAATTTAAAAGAGCAGGAGAAGACAGCGGTTAATATTTTGGTCAGCCCAATACTCTTGATAAAATGAAGCCATCTTTTCTTATAAAACCGATGGGTTTTATTGTTCTTCTAGAGCTTTGATTGTTGGTAATTTTGCTTAGGATCTTAAGTTTTTAAAGGTCCTGAAACTTCTGAGCCTCGTTTAGTATTTTTGGATGTAATGAACCCCAAATGTTCCCATTGATGTTAGCGCCACTAAAATGAGAAAATAGGTCTTAGCAATTAAGAGCAAGATCTGTGGAATTAGACCTCTTGTAAGGTTCCAGACTTGTCTATACCACTTATTAACAATGTGACTTTAGGTAAGTTACTTCTCTGTGTTTCAGTCTCCCCATCTGTAGCATGGCAGCCTCAGAGAGTTGTTGTAATGGCCAAATGAGGTACTCTGTGTCCTAAGTGCTATACAGGAAGCTATTAGAAGTGCTAGGTATTATTAATATAATCATTTGTATTGATACACAATCATTTTCTTACATGATCCCCACCCTCCCTGCCTGCAAACAGCCAGAGTCTAAATTCATCAGTTAGAACTTGGGTCAGAAATTTGACTTGGTGCTATGAGATATATAACTATGAAGATTTTTGGGTTTTTTGAGTTGTGAAAATTCCATCTTTTTATTAAAAATGTACATGCCCTTCAACTATGGTAGTTTGAATCTGCCGCCTGTGCCTGGTCTAGCATACTTGATAAAAGCACTTTGATTCAGAGCAAGCAGACACTGTCACCTCTGCCTAAAGATCCTAACAATACTAGTAGATTTAAATCCCAGAATGTTGTGGCTCCATCTTTCTATATTAGATCATATAATATGTCAATCATATTGTCAAGTTTTGGGGTACAATTTTCTAACCAATTCCAATATTTTCTTTCATCATACTGGTTCGTTACCACGCAGTCCAGTGTGATAAAAGAAAAGATTATTGTTAGCACAGAATTAAATCATGTGAAAACAGTTTAATTGGAAAAGGGACTTTGATGTGTGAATGCATAAATACCATGCTTCACAACAGTTAAGAAAGAACTAGAGAAAACTGTTCACATATTTGCCTGTGGCCAGTTCAAATTAATCTAGTCAATCAGTTATTTCTTACACGCCTGCTAAGTGTGATACTCTAGGCCCTGGGAATACATTAGTGAAACAAACTGGACAAAATGCAAGGAGCTTTCATTTTAGTAAGGGAGACAGATACACAAGAAAAATAAGTTAAATATTTAGAGGCGATAAGGGAATATTGGGGGTTGCAGTTTTAGATAGGATGGCTGGGGAAGGTCTTGCTGAGAAGATGACACTTGTTTAAAGGACTCAGGGAAATGAAGTGAGCCAAGCACTCATCCAAGGGAAGAACATTCTGGGAAAGATACATTGGGCCGTGATTACTGGGGGAAAGTCCATGGAGGAGAGCGAGGGGTCAGAAATAGTAGTAGGAGATGATGTTTCGGAGGTATTGGTGTGTGTGTGTGCACAGAGGGTTGGATCATGTAGGGTTTAATAGGCCCTTGTAAAGACTACAGGTTTTACTCTGAATAAGTTGGGCAGACATTTAACGATTGAGCAGAAGAGTGATATGATGTGATGTACATTTTAACAGGATCACTGGCTGCTATGTTGAGAGTAGACTGAAGGAATGGCAGCAAAGGTGGAAGCAGGGAGACCAGTAGGATATTGTAATAATCCAGGCAAGTGATAACAGTGGCCACAACCAGTTTGGTGGTATTGAGGTTGTGAGAAGTGGTCAGATTCTCGACATATTTTCAAAATAGGACCACAGAACTGCTGATAAGTTGAACGTGGCATATAAGAGAAAGAAAGGCGGTTCGAATAACTGTTAGGTTGGTGGGAGCGACTGGAAGCAGAGAATTGCCATTTGCTGATTTGAGAAAGACTGAGAGGAATGGGCTGGAAAGGAATATCAGGAGTTCTGTTTTGAACATATTAAATTTGAGGTGTCTGAAAAACATCCAAATGGAGATACTGAGTAGGCAATTGGGTGTCTGAGTCTGGAGCTCAGGCAAGAGACCTAGGCTGGAGATGGGAATTTGGGAGTGGTGGACATGGAGATGGCAGTCATAGCTGTGAGGCCGAGAGAGTGTAGACTAATAGGAGGTCCAACGACTGATTCCTGACACCCTCCAGTTTGCAAGCATTCAGAAGATGAGGAGGAACCAACAAAGGAGACTAGAAAGGAGCAGCCAATGAAGTAGAAGCAAGCCAGGAGAGTGTGGCGTCCTGGAAGCCAGGCGAAAGCATTTCCAGGAGGAGGGAGGAATTAACTGCATGGGCTATATAGCTAATTGGTCGGGTAAAATAAGAACTGAGGATTTACCATGGGATTTAGCAATATGGAGATCTTGACTGATCTTATCATTAATGTAAGTAATCTGGCTGAGATGTGTGAAGTCAACAGTGGATTTCAGTAGCTTTCAAGAGAGAACAAGAGACTAGTGAGAACAAAAGGGGACATTTCAAAGGAGTTTTTTTGGTAAAGTGAAAGATGGAGGGGGTCATGGTGACAAGGTAGGGGTCTTTTAGCTTGAAAGAAATATGCTGATAGGAAGAATTCGCTTGAGATAATGTGATGATGCAGAGGAGCGAGGAGGGGCCTCGGGGGCAGCGTTCCTGCGGCGGCGCAGGCGGCATCCACGCCATGGATGGGTGGGCGGGTGCCTTCCAACTGAACCTTAGCACTTATAACATGATAGACTGCTGTATTAAACATTTCATAATAAACAGTTGCTTCCTCCATATGAACATGTATAATTTAGGGGCGCCTGGGTGGCTCAGTTGGTTAAACATCCCACTCTTGATCTCAGCTCAGGTCTTGATCTCAGGGTCGTGAGTTCAGGCCCCGCACTGGGCTCCACATTGGGCGTGCAGCCTACTTAAAAACAGAAAGAAAGAAAATGTATAATTTAGCTCTCATTGCCCAGACTAGGAAGGTCCCTAATCAGTCTAAATGTACATGTGTCTGTGGCATTATTTGAGGTGACTAAAATATAAAGAATGTTCTTTAGACAGAAAGGCCTCCATTAGCCAAAAAAAGAAATCTTTTTTTCAGCCCCAGTTTCCATTCCCTGTCCCTTTACCACTTCACAAGGACATTGATGAATTTGAATCTTAGGTTAGCTAAGAAAATGATGACCTATTTTTAGCAATGGATTCTCAAAGTGTATATGATGTGGAAAAAAATGACAAGAAGTTAGACCAACTTTTGTATATCCTTTATACACAGTAGCCTTGGAAAATCTCTCTCCTGTAGGTAGAATTGCACTTAAAGCAACAAATAATGAAGTAAAAGCACCCAGCTAATGATTGAATTTCCTTTACAGCTTAAGATCTGGTAAGGTACTATATAGATAGTTCTTGAGTTCCTACTTACTGTTGGTAAGTTCTTTCTCATAGTAAGCCTAAAAAGGTTTTCACATAATTAATCAGAACTAACTTACTTCTACAGCTTTGGGACTTTATAATAATTTTAATTCTTCTTGCATGCCTTTGAGGCAGCTCTCATGTTCTACCTGAGTCTTTCCTTCCCTGTTAAATGGTATTCTCTGCTCTTATCTGATAGTATTTTTAAGTTCCTTCAACATTTTCAGCTTTTTTTCAGTGTCCCTCTTTAGATACCATGCTCAGAATTAACCATGTGATATTTTATATACTGCTTTATTAGTACAGTCATATAGCCTCCTCTCTTTTTCTATTAATGCAGCTTATAATCATATTTTATTTTTTACTACATCATTCTCATGAGACTCAGAAAAACTTAGGAAAACCTCAAAACCAGAGGGGTTTTATAGTTATTTTGGGGGCCCAAATACAGGACCTTAATTCTTTTATTCCATCATCTTGTTAAATTCAGCCCTTTGTTCCAAGCTACCAATACATTTTTGAATACATTCTTCCAACATAGTCCTATTTCTCAACCTCATGTTACCTAAAATTCATCCAAGTCATTGCCAAAAATGATAAACTGGATACAGCCAAAGACAGCCTTTTAGCACTCACTAAAAAATCCACATGCCAGGTATTTATTTAACACATTCTATTTGCACTGTCCTTGTCACTGGGAAATTTAAAAGAAAAAGTCTTGAGGCGCTCACAGCCAAGTAGGAGAACAGATACATGGAGTATAGTTTTGCCAAATAATGAAATACCAGCAAGATAGATTGGGAGCACAGAGGAAAAAGCTCCTGAGTCTTTTAGGCAGAAACTTCCTTGCAGGTTGGTAGTAGTTTTGTCCTTTAATCAAGAAAGCACAAATCCATTTAACTGACATTTCTTTTTTTTTTTTTTTTTGTTAAAGACTTTATTTATTTGACAGAGAGAGAGAGATCACAAGTAGGCAGAGAGGCAGGCAGAGAGAGAGCGGGGAGCAGGCTTCCTGCTGAGCAGAGAGCCCGATGTGGGGCTCGATCCCAGGACCCTGAGATCATGACCTGAGCCGGAGGCAGAGGCTTTAACCCACTGAGCCACCCAGGCGCCCTAACTGACCTATTTCTATTTCTCCATCTTGTTCACAAGGATATGGTAGAAAACCCTGCCATATGCTTGCTTGAAATCTGGCCACATTTCTCTTTTCTACCAGCCTCATACCCAGTCAAAAGAAAGGAAAATGAAGTTATTATTAGACTGACTTTTTAATGTAATTTAATTAATTTATATACTATATATTAACTTGCCATATATGTATAATACATGGGTAGGAGCAAGGGAAATGTATGATAAAATAGAATAGGCTCCAAAAGCCAGAAAGGAAAAAAATGGAGGCAGATCTGCAGGCTGTGAGAACCCCTTGATTGCCATAGTCGCAGTTCGAAGTTGGGCTTTGTGCTTTGAAGGCCGAAGCAAAATGGGAAGCCTGATGCCGGTCCTCACCAGCTGAGAGGGAAGTGGTTCTTGCTCTGAGGAGGGGCAAAGCTTTTGCTAACCTGACACAGGCGCTGTGGGGGCCCATCGTCTGTGCGCTAAGATCCTGGGTCATGTCCCAAGTGTGTATTCTACTGTGAGGCCACAAACGATTTCATCAGGACTGTGCTTCCTGAATTTTGTCAATGGGGAGAAAAGGTTGAATATTAAAGGCTAAGAAAACCTATAAAAAGGAAAGCTGTGCAGCTTTGGACAGAATGGGAGATAGGAGCGCTTTTGTGGGGACACACCTGTCAGCTTTCCCAGAACACGGTTCTCCCTCAACACCAGTCTGAGAAGTGTTGCATTAGGCTTTTGTTTACAACACCCTTCAGGAGAGTGACACCAGTTCCTTCGTAGGTTAATAATATTTTTTACACATGCATACAAAATGATTCTTCATCGAATAAATATAGAAGCTCTGAATGAAACAAGTTTCTTTACTGGTGGACTTCTTTTTAATAAGTTAATGTACAATGTGAACCTTCTAGGGGGGTTTTCTGAAACTTATTTGACCATGGAGCCCTTTTTGGTGGCATATCTGTTCATGGGCCATAAATTAGGGAACAAGGGAAACGCTATTTTGCAAATCCTTCAAACACCCTCCTCCACGAGAGAGACTGTGGCGGCCACCATGCTGTGTACTTGTCAGCCCTGGCCAGGGCACAGGTTGGGCAAGGCCATTCTTCCTTCTCTTGCTCTCAAACTCCAGGGCCACGGGCTCTCTCTCTCCCGAGAGTCTTCTCATTTGCTCATGACAGGAAGCAGAGTACAAGTTCCCATCGTTGCTTCCTGTACCTTTTTTGGGATGAAACCATGATGAGGGCAAGCCTCGCGTTTGTGGTCACGTGGCTTTTTCGCCAAGTTAGACTTCCGGTTAGAGACCCCCACCACTGCAGTTTGACTTCACTGAACTTCTCACTAGACCGGGGTGTACAATCCCCTTTCTGCACCTGGCCTCCATATCACACAGGCTCATTGTGTACTGTACATCTCATATGTTTCTTTTATGAGTAGTCTTTAAAAATTATAAACAAGCAAAAAATCTTGAACAAATAAATAAAATCATAAATAATAAATAATAATACATTTTTAAATACTCTAATGAATATTTAAACTTCATTTATCACACTCGGTGTTTTCTTTGGATATATGCATTTTATTTATTTATTTATTTATTTATTTTTTCAGTAGACAGAGAGGCAGACAGAGAGAGGGGAGGAAGCAGGCTCCCCGCTGAGCAGAGAGCCCGATGCAGGACTCGATCCCAGGATCTCGAGATCATGACCTGAGCCGAAGGCAGAGGCTTTAACCCACTGAACCACCCAGGCGCCCCGGATATATGCATTTTCTAATTGAAAATCCATATTTCTAATAATTTACATGCTTCTCTCCCCCTTAAATTCTTATACACATTTGCCTATATTGTCACAAACAACATACTTGTAAATCTTAATATCTATAAAATCCCGGAATATTGTCAGATTCCATTTTGACAGATTTGAAGCCTTTGACAGTTTTTAAGCCACTTTTATTCGGCAGTTGAATCTTTTCAAACTTCTTGCAACTTTAAAAGGGATATTGAGGGCGCCTGGGTGGCTCAGTCATTAAGCATCTGCCTTCAGCTCAGGTCATGATCCCGGGGTCCTGAGATGGAGGCCCATATCAGGCTCTCTGCTCGGCGGGAAGCCTGCTTCTCCCTCTCCCCCCTGCTTGTGTTCCCTCTCTCACTGTGTCTGTCAAATAAATAATATCTTTAAAAAAAAGGGGGAGTGAGTATCGATATCATATAAACTACCTTTTTCTCTAATTTCCTTGGGCTGTATTCTCATGGGAATGGCATGGGAATATAATTAATATCGATACACAATGATAGATAATATCAATACAATCAATTTTCTAGCTTTTATGGGACAGTAATTTTCTAACCTTTCTGTTCTCTAAATTCTAGGTCCAGGAGCTCCACGAAGAGGAGGCACAGTGGGTGAACTACGATGAGGATGAATTGTGTGTGAAGATGCAGCTAGCTGACGGGATCTTTGAGACCTTGATCAGAGATACTGTTGATGTTCTGAATCAGATCAGTGAGAAACGGGAGAATGCTACTTGTGTGACATCTTGCAAATAAACCGAACACTGAGTGCTAACATGAGTCCTGGGCCTTTCTGCCTCCTGATACACACCCCATCTCCATCATAGCAAGAGTGCTTCTGGACTTGTTACCTTTCCTTAAAGACTGCTTGTTTGGAGTTCATGGGACAATGCGGTCTATCTGGTAGGACAGCCTTTGCCTTTAGAGACTGTCTGCTGGATTAGTTGGTGATTTTCGGTGGGCAGGGTAGCACTCCTGATGTTGACACACAGTATAATCCTACACCTCTTGTTAACACCCCTACCGGGTCTCAGATGCGGGCTGAAACCACCAGACTTACCTCTTAGCTTAGATGAGGCTAACACTTCGTTGAGTCTAAAGTCAGGCAGGAGAGGTAGATATAATTCTGCATCCTACCCCTTTTGAAAAGTAATCCTGGTCTACACCATGAAAGTCACAAATGGACATTATAGTCTCTAAACAGTATTAAACCCCTCACCACTTCTAAATAGGCAAGTCTAAGAACGTGTGCCTATTTCACATTCTGGAATTCATTTCATTTCTTTTTGAAGACCATTTTCTTCCATTATTGCAGTTAAGAAGCACCAAATGGACTGTCGAGTTAACAGAAATCAGTGGTAGCCTTGCTTTCTGAGCACCATCTAAAGAATTTTAAACCTTTGCATTATTTTTAGTTTTCACTGTGTGGGCATGAAAACAAAGAATGCCCCCCACTGAAGACTGGGCTCAAAGGACCAATGCAGGGCTGGTTCTTCTACCCCTTCTTCTCTCCCTGCACTTTTCTTACTCCTCCTGAACCTCTACCAGCTGCTCCTAGAGTCACAAATCCTCAGGACCGTCTCAGGCATCCAGGCATGGCAGAAGTGGAAGTAATTCATTTTGGCCTTCAAACTTTCAACTCCCATCTCCCCCCAAGAAGTCAGAGATGCTGTTACTTGAATGATTTAGGAAATGAGTGTGTGCACCAAAGACAAAAAGATATTGTCTATTGTTTGTGTGCTTGTTTTGCGCTATGGAACATTTTTTAATTTATTCTGAGATAAATTATTAAGTTGAAAATGTATGTCCCTATTCAGAAGTGAAATATTCTTCTTGTAATAGTAAAACTTCCGTCTTGGAGCTTCTGTGGTTCATAGTCTTTGCACAGGAAATCTACGGTTTTAACAAACCCATACATATATCGAAGAAGGCAGTTTAATTCAGTGAAAAGAAGATGAGATTTTCCAAGATCACCTGCAGTAGCAGGAATGGAATAAGATGATTTCAAGACACTGTAAGATTCAGTTCTGCCTCTCTTGCGGCAGGGCTTCTCACAACTATTACCTGTACCCGAAAACAAGTACAGAGACTCCAGCTGCTACATTAGAGCATACGCGATGCTCTCTGGGACCTCAGTACCCTGCCTTCCTTGACTGGTTTCTCTTAACCAGTCCTGTCCTTCTTCAAGTAATCTAGAAGAATGTGGATAATCTTAGGCGTGAATGTAAATGCCTTAATATTGAAGGTCCTGATTAGAAGCAAGATATAAGACATCCACTGGACTCATATTTACAAATATCCTGGAATGTTACAGCTTCAAAATATGTCAGAAAAACCCCAAAGATGGTATAATCTCTTAAGTGTGCACGGTCGTTCATTTCTGCATCTTTCCTCCCAACCTGCCTTTGCGTCTCAGATGTCTCACTATGCACACTTCCATTCCTCCTTGGTTTCATCTTGTCATTACGAGAAACTTACGGAAATAATCATTGGAATATTTGCATTTTGCACAAGGACTGGAATGATAGCTCTTGACAAATAAGGAAAGCACTGAAATGTGGTGATTGGGTCTCGGGAACTGCGCAGATTGATGTCTTGCCAGCATTTCTTCTGGGCTTTTGCTGTTGAGCTCTAGTCTTGTAGCCATAATGAGCAGATTGATTAAGAGAAGCTAGGGTTTCTTGGGGTTATTAACCAGTAGTGTGGAGATATTGTTTTCACGTTGGCCAAGGAAAAGCAAAGGCCTTTCTTTTTAGTTCGCGTTATTTGAAAGACAGAAAAACATCTTGTCTGCACCCTCTGGCTGTTTGTAGGATTACATTGTCCTTATGATACTGAAACTTTACAGCTGCTATAAATTTTTTATAAGTGAATATGAAAATAATATAATAGGAATATAGGTTGTTTTTCTACATTCTCATTTGGACCTAAACCAATTTTTAATAAGAAGGTTAATCTTTACTCTTTATGACATTATGATTCCAGAAAAGGAAAAAAAAAATTAAGTTGTGAAGTCAGCTCTCCGGACTTGGGGTTCCGTAGGGAGGATACTGCTGGGGCTGCGTATTGGCCCCCCTCGCGTCCTCCCGCCGTCTCCCCTGTCTTCGGAATCCTGGGCTCCAGCTGGGAGGCAGCAGTTGGTCCGTCTTACTCCATGTTAGAAGTGGTCATCTGTAGTTTGGTAGCAGCAAACAGAGGAATCTCTAAGTAGCAGATTTCTTATTATTTTAACTATTGGATATAATTGAAAAGGTGTTTAATGTTAGCATTAGGACTGGTGACTGTGGATCCCCAGCCACTCGTTCCATATTGGGATCTTTTTAATCAAGCTCTGCCTCTTAACCAAGAATCTAAATATTCCCTCTTTCTAATCTTTGTTCCTTCTCCCCACGCTCCCATCCTCTTTCACTCTTTCTTCATAATTCCTCTAAGAAAAAGATCTTTGCATCAGCAGTAATATCTTTTAGAATAGCACTATCAGAATTTAGTAGTAAACCAACATAGAGGCTTCAGATTTCATTCTGAGTCCAAAATAATTTGTGCTACCCAGGGTACTGAACTCTGGGTCAAACAAGTACAGGGTATCGATTCCCTCTTCAGGTCTAAACAGGAATTTTTATTCTAGGGAAAAGTGGGAAGAGCTCAAAAGTAGTTAATAAGGAAGGTAATTGGTTTTTCTTTTACCCAAAAGAAAAGAAAATTCCTTCTGTGACTACAGGTCTCTGAGAAATGATCTTTCAAAAGAGATTTCATTGCTCATAAGAGTGTTGTGGCCTATTGGTAAAAACAATTTTGTTCACTTTCTTGTCTTGAAAAAAAGTGGCCTTAGCTTTTTGCAATACTTGAATAAAGTGTGTCTTCGCACAGCATTAGAGACTCATAACTTTTCTGCAAGAAGTTCAAACTTACATCTTCTTTTACTACCTTAAGAATACTAGTGAAGAAAACGTTAATTCAAAGAGCAAATGATAGAAACTACAATGATGTTTAATGCAAATTGTAGGAATTTACATGTTTACAAATCATCTTGAACTGGTTGTGCAGCAATTCAATAAAATATCTTTGTATTATAAAAATGTGAAGAAAACAATGTAAACTGATGTAAAGGAGGTACTGTCATTTTAATTAACCTATGTTTAATAGCTTTTCCTTCCGGACTTTGCAAAGCCTTCTCGGTAAACACATTGCAAAGCGTTCTCTGGGAGGCCTGGCCTCCGTGTGTGTACTGTACTGTGCAGACATGAAAAACAAACCCGTTTACTGTGTATGTGTAAATAGCCTGCTCATCAGGCCATTTTCAGCCAATAGTCACATCCAGTGCAGCTTTGCACAGAAGACTTGGGGTGTGGTTTGTAAGTATGATCTGTAAAATAACTGGGATGAGTTCCCGTGTATACCTGTGTAAATAGGTTTGTTAACTGAAATGTACTTTAAGAAAAGATAAAAATCTGTAAATAAACTGATTTATAAGTTAAGTTTGTGTCTCGTGTCTGTTTTTTCACCTTCTGAGCCGAGATTAGAAGCCAGTCCCCGGGAAGTTGCGTGCTGGCTTGCGGAGCCTGCGTGCTTGGGGGAGCTGAGTGGAGAGGCCGTTCCCTCTGTTCGTATACACCGGAGCAGCCTGGACGTCCGTCACTCGTGTGTGCGGTCCGGGAGCACACCTTCCATGTTCTGAGCACTGTGTCGAGTGCTGGGGAGACCACAGCCGTGGTCCCTGATCTCGTGGAGCTGAAAGTCGAATGAAAGAGTCATCAAAATTTCAAAAACAATACATGACAAATCGCAGTTAAGCGCTGCAAACGAAGTACACGCGGGATTTGAAAATACATAATAAAAAGAACCCAATGGGTGGGGATGGGTCAGAGAAGAGCTCCCTGATAAATTATAACTCTGTGTTCTCCATTGATGGGCTTCTTCCCTGTAATTCATGACAAGCAATGTTTCCCCCAGATGACTTGAATTCTGATCACCCTTGCAAAATAACACACAGAAAAGTCACACACAATTAAGTGGGCCACAAAAAAGAGCAACCATCCAATGACTAGGTACAGAGGCTATAATTTATTTCTAGAAATACAAGCTTGGAGAAGAATGGAGCTAGAGATCTAGAAGAATATACGAAATTCCAAGATGGAAATGTATGGCACTCAGGGGAATGAATCCTCTCTAGCCCAAGAGATCAGAAGTAAGACCACCATGGTCTTGCCCAAATTCCTCTAGGAGCCTCCCGATGGCCATTCCTGATGTACTTTTAACCCCCACACAGCCGTGAATATTAAAGGAATTCTCAGAAGAGGACTGACCGCAGATAGCTGCGGATTCCAAGAAATCCTTCTGACTCCTAGAATAGATGTGTGAGTGCCCACTGTGTGCCAGATACTGTGATCGGTGCTAAGTAGACACAACAGTGATGACAAGGTGAACCTTGGGGGCGGGGAACCCCAGTATCTTTATCCTTGAATCCAAATATGTGCAAATGGTAGCCGGCACTGTAGACGGTAGAGCTGAGAATGGAGAGGCCAGCAGCGGTGAGATCTGCAGTGGGGGGTGCCCGCTGAAGTGCATGCTCAACTAGCCAGTGCCCTCCAAAATCTCAGAAAAGCTCAGAAACCGAAGGCAGGGACTGCCACAGAAGAAGGTGTGAAGCAGGGGGACCGTTTCACCATTCACTTTTGGCCTACGTGTGGCCAAGGTTAAAAGGCAGGTGAGTGGCATCCAGAGAAGAGAGCAGGGACACGAGGTGAGGTCACTGAGCGCAGGCAACAGCACCCCGGGCTCAAGTGGGACAGCCTCTCCATATAGCAGAGAGGAAGGAGGTGCACAGGAGCCAGCCCCTTGCAATGTGGGGGTTCCCCGTGGCCAGCAGGTGCCCTCCAAAGCCCAAGGGGGAGATGTGACTGCACATGCCGCATGCTGCGCCCCTGAGGAAGGACCAGGACCCGCCCCATGGGGTCTGAAATACAGACAGCTGGGGCTGGGCCTGAGGGCCACAGACAGACAGACGGACGCATGCGCTTAAGCAGAAGAAATGAGCACATGCTGGGAGTCTGAAGGAGGGAAATGTGTTCCCACACAAGGGGATGAGCCCAGCACAGGCTGTGAGCGCTCGTCTCTCGGTTTGGGAAGTGTGCCAGGTCCAAGGCCCGTTCTTCTGTGGCCCTGTAGGCCAGCAGCTGTGCATGACCGCCTTTCCCAACAGGGATGAAAAGAGAGAACTTGGCTGAATTCTGAAAGGAACAGCTAGATGCCCATGGTACCCACACCTATCCAAAGGGTATGGGTCACTGCCAAGGCTCTCTCAAACGCCCTCAGGAAGTCATTTATCCTCTGGGGACACTGCATCGGAGTGTCCCTGAACTAGAGGACTCCAGGCACAACAAAACACAAACATGAGGCAACACACTGAAAATAAAAATTCAATTAAACTCTGTGGATTGAATGGAAGGATCTAGGCTTATCCAGAACCCCTTTCCCCGGGAAGAAGACTGGAGAACCCTCCTCTGAAAAAATAGAAAGGCTTTGGAGGAAAGCCATCTAGGTCCTAACATCGGGGGATTCCTCCGGAGAAAAGAGGTTGGTTTGTTACCTGATCTCCCTTCAGGGCAGCTGACCACGCAAAGTCGCACACATGCCCTCCTAGTTACTCATCCACGTGTTGGTGCATCACCCAGATGTGAACAAATAGCCAACTATCTCCAGACATTTGAGGAGAGCCACCAAGATGAGCCAGACCAAACCGAAGAGAAAAAAAACAAACAGGGCTTCTGGTAAAACAATGCATGGCACGGAAGGAATCACAAGACACAAAAACCACAATTAAAATGAAAACCCTCAGAAAGCTCCACAATATTGTGTCCACAGAAAAGGAACAGGACACTCCAATAGAGTAATGAATCGGAGAACAGGATGAAGCTCTTGAAAATTAGAGCAGCCATAATTTAAAATTCAGTAGAACACTAAAAAGCAAAGTTGAGGAAACCTAAAAAGCGAAACAAAAAGGTACATAAATTTGGGAGAGAAACAGATAAAGTTAAGAGAACTAGCCCAGGAAATCCAACATCTAATTAACTGGAATCTAACAAAAACAGAGAAAACAGGAAGAAATTAGACAAGAATTCAGAACTTACCTATGTGAGTTCATCATTGGAAAAGTTCCAGTGAATGCCTCCGCACGAGAAACAACCTTCCAGCAAGGACTATCACGGGGAGATATCAGAACTCTACGGGAAAAGAAAAGGGATAGAAATAAAAATGCCATCACTCTCCTGAACAGAAACATTGGAGACTGTAAGAAAACACAGGAGGATTTTCGAAAATCATTTTCATCCAGAAGTCTACACTTGGCCAAATCC